>ML777370.1:900245-967392 GCA_009831015.1 Picea engelmannii | reverse complement strand
TGTTATCAGAGTTGTTGTCGTAATGAGGAGGATGTTACATATTTAATTTTGGAATAAGGTAACCAATGTGGAATTCAAAGGAGAAGGTATGCATTCAAGAATTATGTTTTAGACATGTCAAAAAACACTACATACCCCTTGTACAACTCAGATAACATGTATTAAAGAGAATTACATTAGGAAAATGATTTGCAGGCTATGGTTTAATGCTATTCACATAAACCCACATTGTTGTAAGGGTCTTCACCTGACTTTAGGAAAGGTTGTATTAATTTCCTTAACTTTGTTAGAGAAGAGATCTATTAATTACAATTTAATTCACTTGACTTTAGGCAAGGTTGCATTAATTTCCTTAACTTTGTTAGAGAAAAGATCTATTAATTACAATTTAATTTTAATGATTAAAAATAAAATTCTCAAGATAGAAGACATCCAAATTAATTATAGGTAATGTTTATAGAATAAAATCTTGAGATAGAATAGATGTTCAACTCTTTTCTGGTTTGTGTGATAATGATAAAATAAAATGCTCAAAATGATGTTATTGTAAAATAAAACCTTAAAATGAAAGAGTTGATAAACTCTTCTTTAATTTTATCATGTAACTTCACTAAAAAAATGTTAAATATGAAAGAGATATTCACCTCAAAGTTCATATACTGTAAAGACCCCATCGTTATGACAACAAGCGAATCAATTTTTTTTTTTTTTTTGTTTTCAGGACTTAAGAGGAAAGAAGGCAATGACAACAATAGTTTAAACACACCACTGATGACTAATGCAAGCACAGTCTAGGCAACAGGTTACTATGATTCCACACACAGGCACAAAGACAACTTGCAAACATGTGCAGAAAAACAAGGAGGACAACTACCCGCCCGACGCAACACGAACACGCCTACAAGCTAAGGGAAATCATCCCCATCCTGACATCACAACCTAGACGAACAAGAACTAGAACCTAAAGGCGCATGAACCTAACGGTTGAAGTCATTCATCCCTTGCACAAAAAGAAACTTGCACACTCGACAACACTCACACAGAAGTACCTACTCCGACCAATATCTCGTTCGCCACTATCTCCCAGGGCACGCCATGATCCCCTCATCAGGAATCATGTCATTCCAAGGTGATAGATGTGTCAATAACCTTGGCACAATTCATCCTATCTGGACCAAGGAATATAGATAAAATGGACATGCTAGAAACCGAATACTGAGAGGAAAACCACACCCATACCCCAACAACAGGTCAACAAAGGGCTAGAGGATGAAGACCAGGGATGATGCAAGCCAATATACGACATCATCCATGACCCAATCAATCACCCAGTCTAAACTATTCAATGATTACAATCTATTTTAACAAGGGTTCCATTCTGAACGGGCACGTCAATTGCAATTAGTCATTAATGCACCCGCTAATTTAATGTGAATACAATCCATCTAGCAATTCTAAGTAATCATTACTTGTACCATAATTATAAATACAACTAACCTCCATTATAAGAAAGTCTAAAATTTGCAATCTAGTCCATACTCATCAATCTAATTTTAATCATTATTACAACCTAAATGGACCATGCTATAATAATCCAAAATATCCATCCGACTAGCCATTAACTTAAATGACAACATTAACAATCTTAATGTAGAATGCTACTTTTATAACACTGGTGAACAGTTAAATCTCAACATATAGTCTAGTTATATTGACCAAACTAACAATACTATCTGTCTATTAAAAATATAAGGAAACTACTAACTATTAGCAGTGCTGGAGCAATTTCATGAGGAAATTAACATAGCAGTTACTTAACAATTAATATAGAAATAACAAGGCAATTACATGATCGTTAACATAACATTTAATATAGCAATAGCAAGGTAGTTTACATGACTTTTGTCATAACATGTAATATAGCAACAACAAGGCATTTAACATGTTAGTTAACATGTAATTGATATATCAGTAACAAGGCAGTTCATATGATTGTTAACACAACAATTAATAGCGCATTAACAAGGTAGTTTACATGACTTTTGTCATAACAAGCAATATCGAAATAAACCGGAATTTAAGGTGTTAGTTAACATTTATCTCGTTGTGGCATTCAATCAAAATAAAGAATATGTTGGCCATTTACATTGGTGTAACAATTGTTCTGGCGATTAATATGACAATTACCTAACAATGAATATTACATTAACAAGGCATTTACCTATCTGTTAACCATTTTATTCACTATGACAAAAATCCAGGTAGTTAATGGACCCAAGACAATGTTGTAGCAATAAAAGCAAAAACGCAATACACAATTGGTGGAAAACCGTCCCCATTCAACGGTAGAAATACTCAAAATTTAAAAGACAAACGTGGTTAGTCCAACAAGTCAGTTTATGAATTATAAGGGTAAAAACGTGGGTGAATTCAACAACAACTTAGTCAATTTTTAAATATCAACCATGGTCATTCCAGCAATTCAGGTTATGAATTAAATGGTGAAAAACGTGGGTGAATTCGACAACCACTACAAAAAACGTTTTTAAGCAAAAATCGTGGGTGTTTTAAATAGCCACTCAAGAAAACATTTTGGAGTAAAATCGTGGGCATTTGAACAACCACTCCAACAATGTTCTGGAGTAAAATTGTGGGTGTTTTAAACAACCTCTCAAGCAACCGTTTTGGAGCAATTCATGGGCAGTCAAGTTGTGGTAACAATAAGGAAAGAAATTTGTGATAGCCAATCGTGGTAGTAGAAACGATGGTAATAATCTCTGGAATTAAAATCATGGTAACAAAATATGGTAACAGTAAAGAATTAGAATCCATGTGATAATCTAAGTCGTGGGGATAAAACCGGTGTAACAAAATTGTGGAGATGTAACCGTGGAAACTGTATGGAATTAAAAATCCGTGACGGTCCAGTGGTGGGAATACAATCTGAGTATTAAACTCGTGGTGATTAAAATTGTGGTAACAACAAGAAATGAAGACAGTGATAAACGTTTTCATTCGCCTGGTATAGCAATACAAAATGAAGACATGAATCAATTTGTTTTTCCATTTCTTGAATACCCATACAAAATCCAGACATGAATCAATTTGTTTTTTTTCATTGCTAGGATACCAATACAAAATACAGACATGAATCAATTCATTTTTCCATTGATAGAATACCAATACAAAATGCAGACATGAATCAATCTATGTTTCCATTGCCATAATACCAATACAAAATGCAGACATGAATCAATTCATTTTTCCATTGCCATAATACCAATACAAAATGCAGACATGAATCAATCGTTGTTTCCATTTCCAAAATAACACTACAAAATGAAGATATGAATCAATGCATTTTTCCATTGCCAGAATACCAATACAAAATGTAGACATGAATCAATTAATTTTTCCATTGCCAGAATACCAATAAAAAATGAAGACAACAGTAAGATAACCAAAATGATCCAATCATCCAAGGACAACAATGGAGGTAGACGACTGATAGGTTCATCCTTCGCTCATCATCCTCACATAGAAAGACAATGCACTGAGATCGATAGGTCTATTAACACCGAAGCGATGACCGTAGATCAGGCTCCTGGCCGACTGCCCAGGCGAGCACTGATGAGCTAGGGGTGATAGGAAAAACCACCACAATGGTCACAATCAAACACCAAGGGAAGTCAAGACATGAGGGGAAATGAAGGCCATGGGAGTCAATCAATCATTGAGCTAGGCTATGAAAGAAATCCAGTCATCAATCTAGACAATCAATTTACTTACTCCATTAAACATGCATATCCAAGAATAAATCCTACAACAATCTACCATAAAAAAATGAAGAGAGTGTACTATTGTCTGATCGCCTTCTCTGAGTGACATCCCGCACGCACCGTGAAACTCCCGCTTGCTGACCGACGATACTTCATAGGTACCTCCCAGCCAATTCTAGGGGTACTCTTCTTCCCACTTATCCCCCCGAGCTGCAAAGGGGCCACACACACTATCCAGAGATTCAGCTAGCTCCCAGCTCACCTCACAAGGCCGAGCTACCACTCCTCATTGAGCTGGGTATCCCAACTCCAATAAGCTAAGTCAGTCAAGTAGAGATTTCTACAGCGTAACTTTATGCAAACAAAAGAGTTCCTTCATCCTTCTCCTCCCTCCATTATATAGAGTTTCCAAGTCCTTTACCTTTCCAAAATATCATTTAATTTAATGTTTAATAAATTAAATCCTAAAAATCCTCCCCGTACAAGTGTCACCCATCCCCTTCATTACCCCTATTTCCATCACCCACCTAGAGTCGCTCCTAGAATCACTCCTAGGTGTTTCCAAAATCCCTTACAGGTTTTAATGACTTTCCCCATTATTAATTTGCTAGTTCAGTTTAAAATTAGAAAGCTCTTAAATACTATATACCTTACTAAGTTTGACTTTCTACTTTTCCCCTTGTTTTTCTCTTTTCTTTGTATGTTTCGCTCTTTTCCTAGTTTCCTAAATATTTTAGATTTCCCTCTTTCCCCTTTTCATTTAGAACTCAAATAGGCAGGTGTAGAAATTAACCCTTTTTCCTTTTTAATTAATAAATTTTAAATTATTGTAAAATAATAAAACAATTATTTCCCTTTTTTTAATTTTATCCTAACAGAATTTTATGAATAAATTAAATTGCTTACTCCCTTTTTGTAACAAGATTTAATGAAGATTATATTTATTATTTATTTAATTTTTAATTTTATTTTATAAATACATATATATATATATATATATATATATATATATATATATTAAATAAGTAGATAAAATTTTACCACGAGCATAATTTAAACCTATACCTTCAATTTTCGTGCAGGGTGACAATTTATTAGGGAAATTGTTTTTTAAAAATTCTTATCACGTTATTCGTCCTTGGGCCATCTAGGTTCATTCATTTATTATTAAAAATGTGACGTTCCCTTCAAGATGTACTAGTTTCTTCAAGGGTGCCACTCACCTCAATGTTCCCTTGCACGACGTGCCCTTCAGAACACACTATATGCTCCAAGGGTTCCACTTGCCTCTTTCCATTTTTCTTGTTGGAGGTGCCCTTCAGGATGCACCACATGATCCAAGGGTGCCACTCACTTCTTGAATGACTTGGTAGACATCAAAAACCCCTGGAGTCAATACTCTTCCAGGTGAACTTGTGGGAGACTAAGGGCCTCTATGAAATAAGGCCCCTGCCTTCTTGCGTGCCCAATAGAATCATCATGAGAGACTGTCGCAGTCTACCCTCATAGCATCATGGGTCCCCTTGAACTAGTTAAACATTAACCTACAGTTCGATCCATGGTAGGAGTACTAGTAGTTTGTGGCAGGGCTCCTGTCCACACCTCTCCCTCAACATCTCTGGTAGTCTGATTGACAAGCTATCGTCAGGCTGCATCATCAACAAATCATGTCAGAAATATATCCATAATCATATCATCTAATCAAATGCACTAATATCACAATCAAACAATCAAACCCCAATCGTACACTCCCTGACTCGATCCGGAGTCCAAAGGGTTCCATCGATGCCTCTTCATCCTCGAGGTCCAAAATCCTGCAAACTCAGTAAAACTGAGTCAATAGCACCTATCTATGTCAATGCAGTAAAACAACATGTCACCAACCCATAACGCCTCATAATAAAAATCATTGTTTTAATAGCATAAAATCTGGATCACTTGTGAGCAAGTGTCCTCAAAGAATAAGGTCGCTCAGTGCGCAAGAGAGGGATGTTACATATACCCAAGTAATAAAATAAAATCTCAAAATGAAAGAGATGTTTTTAACTTTTCTTTAATCTTGAGAACAATAATTAAAAAAAATATTCAAAATAAAAAAGATGTTCAATTAAACTTTAATTTATATGTAATGCTCATAAAATAAAGTAAAAATCAGAATGAGTTAAAGTTTGAAACAAGATATTATCAGAATAGAAAATATAAAATATGTTTTAACTTTTTTTAAAATTAATGCAATATTATTAAAATCAAATGGAAAAAAATACTATTCAAAAAAGTAAGTGTTCAATGGAAATGGTGGTTAACAATTTTTTAGTTTAGAATAAAATGTTCACAACACAAGAGGTATACAACTCAATTTTGATTGGTGTAATGGTTGAAAAACACAGATAAAATATGTTTGAACCATATTTTATCTGTGTCTTTTAAGAATGATCCGAAGTTTTTTCTACATGTACCCTTTTTATAGATATCCTATTTCTAAATATGGTTGAAAATAGTCGAAACAAGTCATCAAATTCTTGAATGTACTTTCAATGAAAAATAAAAAAATTCTAGAATGTACATGTGTCACTTGTTTAAAAAAATCGTAATGGTATTCCATATTCAAATATTCATTCATGATCGACTTTGGACATTTTCCATTTTCTAACTTTTGTTTTTTTTATTATTGAACTTCTATTAACTTTATGTGCATTGCACATACCAAATGACTATATTGACAACTTGTGACATATGACTGGTAGTCTTGAAAGTGAACATGAGTATCGGTTTGATGAATTTCTTGAAAAGATATCCTTTCCATACGATGGATCATCTTTCATATATAAAACCATTATCATCAAAATCTTCTAATAGCCTCATCTTTTGTTCTGTGCATCACATCAAATCATGTTTCACATTTTCAGTGTTGTCTACAGGTGCAACCATGGAAAAAACATCTCCTGCAAATAATTGGATATATTGGACAACAAATAATTTGTGTTAGATTATCACATATACATTTACAAGTTATTTGAAAATTTTTAAACATAAAAAATACCTTCTCTAACAAGATCAAAAACTTGATCGCCATCAACTGAAACTATAGTTTCAGTTGATTCCATCTCCTCTGAGCTTTCAAGTGGCATTTCCCCTTTTACATTAAGTTCAGTATGTCTCCAATCTTTAACATATCCTACATTTTCATTATCGCAAATATCTATGGATTGTGTGTCGTCTATGCAAACTGAACAAAAACAAGACTCATTTCTTCTATCAAATGCAAACCCATTTTGAAAACATTGTGTTTTAACTGAATGTATTTTTCGTGTTCCTAGGTATTGTACTGGCATCATATGGGATTGATCTATTTACATCATCGATTTCAAAATACCAAAAACACCTGGAAAAGACAATAACTTGTTAACTTGAAATCTCTCAAGAAAATGACTGAAGATTGAATATAAATTTGAACATGTTCAAATTTATATATCCTGTGTACATACATGTAGAATTTATATATAGACACACCTATGCACATCCCTTGACAGATTATATTCATGGATTAGCACCATTTTTCAGCATTCAACAACTTGTTCAGCGGATTCAAATCAATCGGCATGAGGGTTCAACTGATAGCTTTGAAGTTCTCATTTTATACATGCCCCTGCACCGTCGTGCTCTTCTTTTCCATGACCAGTCTCAAAAAAATTCCAACAATGTGTAATGTTAAATTTTTTGTGAAGACGACATAACCAATAGAATGATCATGAAGATTTGAATTGACCCGCACATCCATCTGACCATATTCAATGTCGATCGAATCTGATTTTGTGTTCTTCCAATAAATCATTAAATTTATCAAAACAATGTTGTACATAATGTGTGTCATGTGCTCGTTCATCACTTATATAAAAGTAATATTCTTTAATAACATGTTGATTGTATTTGGTGCTTTATATGTCATCAAGACTCCGTTGAGCATGTCTATATAGAACGTGGACAAATATCATGACTTGATCAAAATGATAATATTCGCTCTATATTTCTTTTTGTGCAGCGAATGTGTAATTCTCTGCAAAATCAACTACAGACAAAATTGTCCCTGGTGGAAACACTTCACGGTATTGTTTGAATTGTAGATATTGCCATCGATCTCTATGTGAAGGCTTGGTGTATTTATAGATTTCTTCCTCAAACTTCTTCAAAAAATCTATCACACAGATTTTATCTACCTTCAAATCAATCCTTTTGGAAATAACATTTGAAGAATGTGGAGCTCTGTTCTTAATATGTTCATATCTCTTCCAATTGAATCTTATATTAGAAAATGATTGATCATTCATATCAATATGATACTTTGAATGAAACAAAATTAGATTTCCACAACGAGCAGATTTCTTTCCACCAACACATTTGTTTTTGTAAAATAAATCATCGTCTTCTCTTTCCCATAGAATTTCAGATATAAAAACATGGAATGTGGAAGGAGGAGGTGAACCTGGCCATAAAGTTTTACTAAAATCCAAAAAGTGTCATAATACAACTCAAATTTGACATGATAATGACAAAAACAAGTGTCACGAACAGTGATGGGTCTAACAAACCATGGTTTTTGTTGCACAAATGTATTGATGAAAATTTTAACTTCTTTGTGCTCTTCTTTGTGCTCTTCTTTGAACTTATTGAAAAACTCTAATTGTGTCATTGGAAATATATGTTTTGGATGTTATTCATATTTTTTTTTTGCTATTCTTCATCGCAACACATCCCTTGTATGTGGTGAAACACGATATTCTTCCAACCAACAATTAAGGGCCAATTATTTAACATTTTCTACAAGTCTATCTTTGTAGGGTTGTCTGGAAATCACTGTCCAACAAGTCAATTCATCATTTACATCTATTTGCAATAGAAGTTTTCTATGTTTGTGAATTTTTTTTCTTAACGTTGTAACATTTTGCTCTTGCGCACTAAGCGAACTTATTCTTTGAGGGCATTTGCTCGCAAGTGATCCAAATAGTTATGATATTAAAACATTTTTCTTTGATTATGATGCGTCATGGGTAGATGACATGTTGTTTTACTACTTTTACATATACAGATGCTATTGATGTGGTTTTTCTGAGTGTGCAGGGTTTTGGTCCTTGAGGATGCAGAGGCATCGATGGAACCCCTTGGACTCCGGATTGAGTCAAGGAGTGTGCTATTTAGTATTGATTGATTTACTGTGATATTAGTACATTTGAGATGATGATATGATGTGGACATGTTCTGACATGATTTTTTGATGATGTAGGCTGACGATAGATTGCCGACCAGACTCACATATCGAGTAAAGGGGTCACACACGACTACCAGAGAGGTTGAGGGAGAGGTGTGGACAACAGCCTTGCCACAGCCTACTAGCACTCCCATTGTGGCTCGAACTATAGGTTAATGATTACCTAGTTCAACAGGACCCACGATGCCATGAGGGAAGACTGCGACAGTCGCTCGCAATGATTCTAAGGGGCGCACAATAAGGCGGGGGCCTTATTCCTTAGAATCCCTTAGTCTCCCACAAGTTCACCAGGTGGAGTGTTGACTCCAGGGGTTATTGATGTCTACCAATCAATCAAGAGGTGAGTGGCACCCTTGGAGCATGTAGTGTGTCCTGAAGGGCACGTCACACAAAGAAACAAAAGAGGTGAGTGGCACCCTTGGAGTATGCAGTGCATCTTGAAGGGCACGTCGCGTTGATGATGATAAAGGAATGAACCTAGATGGCCCTACTATAATTATCTCATTAAGAAATTTTTAAAACAACTCCCCTAATAAAGTGTCGTCCAGTCCAGAATCTAAGTTCTAAGTCAAAAACTTCTCTAGGGGTAAAATTTTGTCTATCCTTAAGAAAATATCTATAAAAAAATAAAACAACAAAAAAAAGGGGGTGGTTAAAATAAAAACTACTGAGTAATAATTTTGGTCTTCATAAAGTTTTTAGTAACATGAAGAGAGTAAGCAGTTAAATGAAAACCTGTGAATATAAGTTATATGGAGGCTATTAATTTATTTTAAACTTTTGATAAATTAAGAATGTATTAAACTATTAGTAAAAAATGAAAAGAGGTTAATTATAAAATATAAGGAGGCATTTAAATTATTTTAAACTTTTGATAATTTAAGAAGATATTAAATTATTAGTAGATGGGGAAAGAGGAAATTGTAACAACCCTAGTTGAATAAATGTTTAAGGGTTATTAAGTAAAAATTAATTAGGGGATTAATTGTCTTAATATGGTATTAATTAAACAAGATTGGTATAATGATACTAATTAAATAATTATTAATTAATTAATGGTTGCAATTTTATTAATTAATTGATTAATTAATTACATGTTACATTCATTGACATGGGTATTAAATTAATATGAATAATAAATTATAAGTTAATTTTTTAAATACTTACGTACACGGAAAGGGATAAGACATTGAATATAAAGGGATAAGAAATTAATTATGAGGGGATAAGGTAATAAATGGGTGGGTAAGGAAGCAAACGCATGAGGCGGTGAAGGAAGGATATGGAGGCGGAGGAGGTTTATGAAGGTCATTATCATTCAATGGGAGATTTTGGGGGAGGGATTTTTGGAGCTCTCTTGGATTTACAGAGAGGAGAGTGGAGTTCTGGAGTGGGAAGGTTTAGTATAGGGGCACTGGTTTGCCGGAGGTTTTGGGCATGGGGGCCAGGATATCCATATGATATCCTAGAGCTAGGTAGTTGTCCTAGTTGGTAGGGAGTATAGTAGGTTTGGGCAGTGTTGGTCAGTGCATTAGGCAGCAGGAAGGCAACAGCAAGGAAACAAGGCAAATTAGCATCAGACCCAGGTAATTTAAATTGTGTATTTGTTTTATTTTGCTATAAAATTTTATTATTTGTTGATAAATTTATATGTGAATGTCCTCAATTAAAGGAATATTTGAATTTTACTGTTTTTCTCAATTAAAAGAAATTAGTGAATTTTCTGAAATCAATACTGTTAGAATTTATGTAATTATTTGATGTTAAATCTATTCAGGCCCTACATATAGTATGAGAGCTTTTGTTTGAAATCTAGGCATGAGGGCCAAAACTCCAAGCTCTAACTCTAGCTACGCCTAACCTGCAAACCAAACACAGAAATTTTAAAACAAATATATAAAAAAATAAATGCAATACAAATTGAAAATGTAAAAACAAATTATCAAAGTAAAACATACTACTAGTGTTGTTACAAAACTTGAATTCAATCAAGTAATTGAAAAGAACAGCTAATGAAAAAGAAGTTGTGCTAGAGGTTTGATGAGGATTTCCAAATCGTTTGAGTACAGATGCGTAACAAACATCAAATTTTCATAAAGATTTACTTGTAAGTTTGGAAAATAATCGCTCTTTGATCGACAATGCACAAGGCTACTAAGATCGTGATGGAAATTATGTGGGAAACGCACACACATCGAGAATTGATTGAAACTCGTTATCAATCATATTAGATTGAAGCGAGCCATAGACAATTTCTGCTACGAAGACGCCTTTTGCACATATATTTATTTTCTTTAAATTAGTGACTAATTTTCTTGGAAATTCAACCAAAAAAATACAATGGAAACATTTAAGATCGATATGCACTAAGAAAATATTAACAAGAATAGACGGACAATTGAAATGAACAAGCATGAAGAGAGAGAACAACGTTTATGCAACGATTGCATTTCCACTGGACGATTTCGTTATATTAATTAAAGCATTGATAAAGTTGGATGGTTATCGTCCCATTTTTACCGTTGTTGTACATAACTCTTTATGTTTTACTCCTTTCATCAATTATTTTCATGCAAAGTACAAAATAAAATAATATAAAAAGGAAACGCTTAACTTGGAGCTATCTATGAAACTACTGACAACATACGGCTAATATACCCATAATTAAAAAGATTTGCCAAATCTGGACATCTTTAACAAAAATAGAGCACCTTTGCCATTTTAGGTCAACAAAAAGGAAGAAAAATAAATAATCTGAAAAATAAATAATATTTATGTGGCTCAGCTCCAGTTGTTCCTTCTAAGAAGCACTCTTCGCTAAAAAAAAAAACACACTGACAAAAAAGTAGTGAATATTGGCACGGGCTTCCCCAAATATTCCCTGGCTACTCCGAGATCACAAGAAATGTTCAAACCATCACTCAGGCATGGCATCATTGAAAAGAGATCATGATGTCATAAATCCTTCAATTTAATGATAAATGAGCACGATTCCTTCCATTTTCACGATGAATGTCATAATAAAGAATCTTTCATATCGAATTTGTACTGAAACTTAAATATAAAGTCAAAAGGAATAAAGGAAAAACAAAGAATATAATGAGTAATAACAGCTTCAGTAGGTTAAACTATACTTCAAATAATTTGCTAATTGTTGCACTGTTGAAGTTTTTCTTTTAAAAAAAAACCGAGACTTTCTTGATTTATGGAGGCAAACGTTCACGAGTGTCTATATACTTCGCATATTTTGCTAATTTTCCCACATTGAAAGTTTTTCTTTTGAATTTTTTTTGAAATATTGCATCAGTAATGTTTTGATTTACGAAGGCAAAAGATTCGTGGATTTAGATATATACTCTACATATTCTACTAATTGTTTGACATTTAAAGTTTTTTTTTTTTAAATCAGAACCTTCGTAGAAGTACTGACTCGATTTATGAAGACAAACGCTGGCCAGAAAGGCCATCAAGATTTAGGCATAGGATTAAAATGATTCAAAACAGTACCTTTCGAGGTGAATAATTCTGGAGTAACTTTAGCAGAAATTTTGGTTGCTATCATAGTTCTTTTAATCAAATTTATACGTCATAGTTTTAGACTGTGAGGGTCTCTAATTCGAATCAGGTCTCTAAATCAAATCAGATACTTAAAAATATGCAACAAAAAAAATGGAATATAATGAAATTTAAATTTTTTATTTTCATAATTCAAAACCTCAATAACTCTAAAAATTCCGAGACAAGGGAAAACGTACCTCCAGGATCGAGGTTTCTCCGACAACGAATTCACAATGGAGAAAGCACTAGAACATCAGTGACCATATCAATATACTTCATTTCTTCAAATGATTTGGCAGCAGATACAACAATGGCCAGCGCTAGCAAAGTGCTCAGAACAATGGCGAGGATACGAGCCATGGCGGGCGAGATTCTTGGAACCTCTGAACAGAGCAAAGGCAAGATCTGTGGTGAAGAAAGAATGGTGTGAAGAAGGTCTCGGTGGATGAGAAGGAGGCGGCAGAGGAAGGACGCGTAGGGTTCGAAGAGTTGGAAGGTGTAGGGTTTTGTAAGAATAAGTGGGCACGTGGGCCTCATGCGAGGACCCACTACCCAACTCTATTTTTTTTTTTAATTTATTTATTATTTAAATTTTTATTTTTTTTCTCTTCCCTTATTTTATGTGTAACTTAGGTTAAATATTAAAATATTAATGTTTGATTTATATAAAATATTAAATATTAAAATGAAGCATTTCTTGTTAATGAAGGCAAGAATTATCGCTCTGCAACTAGGGTTTAGATAACCACAGCCGCCACGAACTGAGCCCGAAAGATGAATTCCCCACAGGGGCCCCTGAATCACAGGGAGGGGGCGTCATCCGGCATCTCCTATAGCTGAATCACGGCCAATACAAATCCTGAAATAGGAATGAAGCGGCCAACTTTTGAAACGCCTCAAGACATGCGCGCGCAGCTTCTGGCAGAGGGGACCTTCAAAGACCGGGAAATGGACATCGATCCAACTAAGGAAAAGGTCCCTGCAAATGTTTCAGCCCCATGGGTGCCAGGGAAATGCATCCTACAGGCACCACAAGCCCCAAAATACGTGGTTAGCTCACCGCGTATCGAGGAGTAGAAGAAATACATGCGAGATAATGCCTTGGTAGGAAAATTTTTAGGGCTCTGGCCCTCTGAGCGTGACCTGGTCAAATAGATACAGTACTGGTGGAAGCTAAAAGGCCACTATGATATGCAACTGGGCTCGAAGGGATTTTTCACAATCATCTTCCATAACCTAGAGGATTGAAACCGCATCTTCTATGGAGGGCCATACTTCTACAACTCAGCCAGACTATTCCTAAGATTTTGGACAGAAAAGTTTAGCCCCGAAAAGGAAGACTTCACCCATGTGCCGGTATGGATCAGACTGTACTCTCTCCCCCAGGAATTTTGGTTGGAAGAGGTCTTAGCAGGCATCGGTAACACCATCGACATCTACATCAAGTCCTCCGAAGCCACTAAGCAGTGGTGCTACACGTCATATGCATGAATCTGTGTATATATGAACATATCTAAGCCGATCTCGGGCTGCATTACTCTGGAATATCATGATGAGGACTGGTCCCAAACCATCGATTACAAACACATTCCCTTGCGATGTAGGAAATTCCATGAACATGGTCACCTCTTCAGAGATTTCCCTCTCAATATGATCAATAAAGAAGGAAACCAAGAAGGTGGCAAGGACAACGAAGGATTCATGCAACCAGCAGGAAGAAGGCAACAGGGATGAAGAAATCACACGACCCAGGTAAGCAAAGACCCATCCACTAGAAATAAGTTTGCAATTTTACAAGACCAATTAAAAAACCCAGCAACCCCAGCAGATATGAATGCACCACCCCCACACAATGAACCCCAGACCGAGAGCCATAGCCCTAAAAAGCTCCCAAAGAATAAGGAAATGGACCCGACCGCCCCGGGCTTTGTACGAGAGACGCCAGGCTTGCAGGAACTTAAAGATGGAGACGAGGAAATGGAGCTGGAGGAACAGGACCTCGCTGGAGTGGATTTGGAACACCTTGAACATGCCTATCGACATCATAAACTTTACACCATTCCCAGGGATCAACTGAGGAAAGTGCACAAGGTATTTCTCAACTCCTCCGCAGGATCATCAGCTCGAGCTAGCAAAGCCTTGGGAATCCAGGGAATTCAGACCAAAAACTCAAGCAAAAGCCAAAAAGATGAAAATAAAAGAGGAAGGAAGTCCACAAACAAGCTCATACAGGAAATAGAAAACTTCATGGTAAACTCAGGACAGATCCACCTGATCTCGGATAGCTTCCCTCCTCTCCGCACCTCCCCATAATCATGAAGATCATATCCTAGAATATCAGAGGCCTTAATGGATGTAGAAAGAAAAAAATGCTACGAAAACTACTTATAGTGGAAACCCCAGACGTTGTACTGTTACAAGAAACAAAATGCACCTCGGAAGACATTGATTGACTACTTCCTTACTGTTGGAGACAGGGGAGAGCGGTTTCAATTGATGCCACAGGTACAGCTGGAGGAGTGGCTATCCTCTGGAACACCAATGTGGTACTAATGGAAAAATTTTATATGACCAGGTGGTCTATCACAGCAGAGTACAGGCTCATCATCTCCAACAAGCCTGGACATCTAACCAGTGTATATGGACCGACCAATCCAAGGGACAAACAGGCTTTCCTCAGAAGCCTAAGCTACCTATCCATCCTCATAAAGCATGATAGGTGGATTCTAGGCGGGGAATTTAACATCATCCGCAGCCTAGAGGAGAGAAAAGGGGGATCAAGGTGACTGGATCAAGACTCCTGCGAATTCAACAGTCTGATAGATGAACTTCGTCTAATTGAGCTGGAGACCAGCAATGGAATTCACACCTGGACAAACAGAAGAACGGGGATACACCAAATAGCTTGCAAGCTAGATCTCTTCCTCCTATCGGAACCTATGATGATGGACGACATAGAAATGGAAGCTACCATCTTGAATCACCCGGGTTTAGATCATTGGCCCATACAATTATGGCTGGATGTCTTAGCCACTCCTGGAAAGAAACCTTTCCGATTTGAACAGTTCTGGCTAGACCACCCGAACTTCAGGGAAACATCCAGGATTGGTGGAGGTAGGCAGAGATATCTCAGGGATCCAAAATGTATCGGTTCCAACAGAAGCTAAAGAATCTTAAGAAAATTCTCAAACTATGGAATAAGCAAACTTTCGGTAGCATCTTCGACTCCCAAAAATAGTTGTCCCAACAAATGGATGAGATACAACACCAGATTAGGGAGCAAGGGCTCACAGATGAGATAAAAACATAGGAACTCGGAGTGTCCCAACAGATAGAAAATAGAAAAAGACAGGAAGAGATATTGTGGAAACAGAAGTCGCATATTCAATGTCTCAAGGAAGGGGAATGCAACACCAAATTATTTCACCGAACTGTCATCCAGAGAAGGCACTCCAACAGGATCACGCATCTCATCTCGGATGAAGGAGAAACACTTTACTCTCATGTTGACTTGGAAACAAACTTGGTAGACTACTTTCAAGACCTCCTCACAGAGCCCATCCCAGATAGACAGGAAGAAATCAACAAGATTACAAGACATGTACCCTTGCTTGTAACTCAAGAGCATAACGCTGCTCTTCTCCGACCCTTCACCATCAAGGAAGTAGATCAAGCAATGCAAGACACTCCTAAATGCAAAACTCCGGGACCTAATAGCTTCACTAGCGACTTTTTCCACTATTGTTGGCCGATGATCAGAATAGAATTTTGGGAAATTCTCGAAGATTCAACGGTCACAGGAAGAGTCCTCCAAGCACTCAATGCAACTTTTCTCACCTTAGTTCCCAAAGAGGGGTAGGCACATCGAGCCAAGAAATACAGGCCTATCGCTCTCTGCAATGTGATCTACAAACTCCTTACAAAGGTAATAGCCCGAAGACTCAAGCCGATCCTACCAACAATCATTTCTCCAGAACAATCAGGATATGTTGAGGGCAGGAAAATCTTGGATAGCATCATCTTGGCTCATGAAGTAATCCATTCCTTGCAAAAAACCAAACCCCAGGTATGCTCCTCAAATTAGACCTCTCTAAAGCCTTTGACAAGATAAGCTGGGAATATATGCGAGCAATGCTCTTGGCTTTTGGTTTTAACCAAACCTGGGTAACTTGGATTTTAAATTTAACCTCCTCGGCTTTCTTCTCCCTGCTCATCAATGGTGTACCCTCGAGATATTTCTCCCCCTCAAGAGGGATTAGACAAGGAGATCCCCTTTCCACCTTCCTCTTCATCATCTTGGCCGAAGGACTCAGTCGATCCATCCATGCTACAATAGAACAAAACCTTCTGACAGGCTTACCACTGCATGGAATCTCACCCCTAATCTCCCATAGCTAGTTTGTGGATGATACGCTCTTAATGGGAAGCCCTATTGTACGAGAAGCTAGCTCTCTCTAGGAGATTCTCCAAACCTTCTCTGAGGCCTCAGGACTGGACTGTAACAAGGAAAAATCCCAAATCTTCTTCTTTAACATGCCCCCTCAGATCCAATGACACATCTAAGCTATTCTCGGTTTCAAAAGAAGCTCCCTTCCGTCCAAATACCTTGGCATACCCTTGATTGACAACGCCCTCCAGAACTCCTCCTAGGAGCACCTTTTATCTTCCTTCTCCAAAAGACTTTCCTCTTGGACCTTTAGAGCCTTGAACCTACCAAGTCGTCTCATCCTGATCAAAGCTATCCTACAAGCTCTCCCGATCTATGCTTTCTCTGCGCTGGCTGCCCAAAATTCATCCTCACCACCATCAAAATCCTACAAAGAAACTTTATCTAGAAGGGCCTTAATAAAGAAAAGAAGATAGCACTATTTAGCTGGGAAAATCTTTGTAGACCCAAGCGACAAGGAGGACTAGGATTAAGAGATCCCTCTATAATGAACAAGGTTCTCAGTGCCAAAATCCGGTGGCACTGGTTAAAAAACCCATGAGCTCTTTGGGCTAGACTGTGGAGGAAGAAATACGCCCCCAATACGGCAAAGAAAAACCTAATCAAATGGAATGGAGACAACCCGAGATCTCTAATTTGGACAGTGGCCAAGTAGAAAAGACAGTTGGTTACTCAGCATGCTTTCTGGGAGATAGGGAATCGGGAAATGACCCTATTTTGGTAGGATTCCTAGCAACAATGGCTAGCCCTGAGCACTGAGGAATGGGCCCGTGACATCAGCCCTCAAGCTACACGGCTAGATCTGACAAGGGTATCGAATTACTGGCAGGACAATCACATGGAGAACACCTGGTGATGCTGGCATTTGGATGGGGAGCGCATTAACCTTGGGGCGCATGTCGATTTGGCACCTCTGCAAGAGGAGCTGACCAAACGGAGGATTCCCATAATTACAAGTGAAGATACTCTTCGGTGGGGCTACAGACCACAGGTCTCTTTTAGCACGCGGGAAGCCTATCAGCTAAAAGCTTAGTCAAACTCCCCCCCAGACTGGAAGTTTGGGGGAAAATTTGGAATCTTAAGCATTGGCTGAAAATCACGCTTTTTCTATGGCTGGTCTCACACTCAAGCATCCTAAACTGGGACAATCTCCTGAAGAGAGGTTTTGTAGGACCCTCCCTTTGCATACTGTGTGGAGAGGCTGAAGAAGCCATGAATCACCTCCTCAATACATGCCCTTACACAACTCAAATTTGGGATCAAGCAGTGATCATCATGCACACCTCAGATCGCCTCAGAGACAGCATCCTGGCAACCATCACAAATTGGAGAGATCAAGCTTTCCATTCTCCCCTCCTCAATTGAATCTAGCAACTTCTACCTAGATTTATCCTTTGTCAAACTTGGAGAGAAAGAAATAGGAGAATTTTTAGAAACACCTCTATCCCATGGCAACAGTGCTGGAGACAATGTTATCGTAACATCTTGGAAACTCTCCACCTCAAGAATTGGTCCGATGCACACTCGGCTTGCTCTCCCTCTGAGCTCACCATCCTCCAGTACTAGACACCTCTTCCCACTCCTCAGGCACGCCCCCTCCCCCCTTCCTCGACCTTCCCCTCGAGTAGCCCTTCCCTTTGGTCTCCTCCTCTAGAAAATTTTGTTAAGCTAAACTTCGACGGAGCCTCCAAAGGAAATCCTAGTGATGCTGGTTATGGGGTAGTCCTTCGTAATCATCATGGGCACATCCTTGACATAATGGTAGGGCCCCTCGGGCATACTACGAACAATGTAGCAGAACTCTAGGGACTCATCAAGGGACTGCAACTGGCCAACAAAAGCAATTACACAAAGATGATCATAGAGGGGGACTCTCAAGTCATCATTAGTCTGCTGCGTCGAATTTTAAATGGGGCAAACCCGGATAGTATTTCGCCCAGCTGGAGACTGTCACATGGCTTACAGACTGTTGTAGGTCTAGTGCATCCAAATTAGGTTATCATCCCCACACACATTAGAAAGAAGGCGAATCAAGTTGTTGATGATTTGTCTAATCTGGGAACCAAATGGAAAGGACCAGACCTTCACTATAATTCAGCCAGGGATCAGAATCACCCTATCCTCCAGCAGTGTATTCGCAAAGATGGAATGGTAGATGCTCCCCCGGATGGGGTGTCAGAGTGTGTGTCGTGGCAAGCGATGGGTGAAGGTACTGGGCATCGTGGCATCATGCCACGTGATGGGCTTCTGCCACAGCCCACCACCCTACCCAAAGATTAAATGGTCTTTAATATGAAGCGAAGGCACATTTATGCAACATTCCTTTCTCCTTCGCCGCGATTTCGAATGATCTGGTTCAATATGTTTGGGGCGCAATTTTGTATGCTGGCTGCAGGGCTCATCCCTTCGCAGCATGGGATCATCTATGTTCTCCTCCACTGGCGCGAGGCAGGCCCTGTCATACTCCTCCACCGAGTGGTCTTAGTTTCCCTAGCCAGCTGCACCGATTATCCATTGACTAGACCCAAAGGCAGATGGAGGAGGGGCTCTCCCTAGAGGCCTTGACGGCCCTCGATCACGCCTCCTGAGCCGACCTCTATTGATTCCTCCCCATTCCAGTAGACTAAATCTCCTCCTGTCTCTTTCCAAGCTTCACAGTTCAACTCCATGGCTATAATTCCACACATGCCAATTTCAATCCTGCAGCTTTCCCAAGACCCCCTAGCGTATCCCTCTAACCCCATGCCATTTCGCGACCCTCTAGGAAACATGAGCGGTGACCCCTCTCTTCATGGTGAGCCTAAGAGGGAAGGTCCACATTTCCTTGAGCCCTTTGATAGAATGCAATTCAAAGAAAGCATGTCTGTACTGCATGACCTGGTTTTTGAACTCAGGAAGGAGGTAGCGGATTTAAATTATCGTCTACAGGCTACGGACGCAAAGGTGGCGAGCTTTCTTAAAATTCTCTCATCCCTGCACGAGGCTTTACTCTCGGATTCTACCGAAGCCAATCCAATGGAGGACCCCGAGGCTGCTAAAGGTGGAGATCAGCGCAATATGCAGAGTCCAGCAGAAACAGGCCGGAAGAAGGAAGCGCGCCAGGACAACATCAAGGGATCCAAGCACAATGAGGAAGGTGGCAAGCAATGGGACGATGGGTCGACGTATATTGAGGAAGAGCCCTGGCCAGGAGACGTTCACACCACGTGGCCTGGCTACCTTCTGAGTGTTTAAACTTTTAGTGTTTTTCAATCTATTCAAGTTCTAGGTCTTAGGTGATCAACAGTATGATTACTCTTTTAACTTATGACTAGTTTGACTAGTGGTTTGGAGGGGCTGGCTGGACTGGTTTCCCCATGGCTGGGGAAGTCCAGTAACTGCAGCCTGGTCATCTATGTATTTTTCTACTCTGCTTCAAATTTTGAAGGCTCTTAATATACTTACAAACTTCTTATTTACAAAAAAAAATATTAAATATTAAAAAAAAATTAATGCTTAATTTAGATTAAACAAGTATATTTAATGTTTAATGTAGGTTAAAAAAATTAATTATATAATAACAATAGTATTTAAAATTTAAATACATTTACGAGTGATAATTAATCAATCAATTAAATGATAATAATTAGGAAGATTAATTAATTGAAGTGGTTAATTGAATTAAGGATTAGCTAGGTGATTAGTAAGTAAATTAAAGAAAGAAGGTTTTATTTCGAATTAGGGATTTAAAATTAAATAAATTAATTTAAACTGATTGTATAAAAAATAAAAAAATTAAAGGAGGGGTGATATGGAGTCTATGGGTTTTGAACCCCTGACCACCACCCACTACCTAAGCCTTAAGGAACAACCAAACACCAATGCACCATGTATGTGCCTTGGAGAAAAAAATAAAAATAATAATAATTAAATTAATAGGATGGACTAACTAAATTAGTGACTAATTAATTAACACTAATAATAATATTAATTTGGGGGAATAAATTGAAGTGTTGATTAAGGCAATTGAAGCTTAGGATTAAGTTTAGTCTATATTATTAGTTTTTAATAAACTAGCACAGCCGCAAAGTGACTGGCGGCTGGTTAATGCCGAAAGGTACATAGTGTTGGTGAACACCGAAACGTGGTTGACAGTTGTGGACAATTATTTAGATGCCATGGTTTAATCCTATTTAATCATTTCAACGTGGTAATTATATATCCTTACAAATTTTTTTTTTTTTATGTGATTAGGTAAATGTTAAAAAGTAAACATGTTAGCGGATGCCTTGATAAATGCAAGAAAGTTATGAACAATAAATCTGACCCATTGATTTTGGAGGACGACTAAGAATATGCCAGCATCTTCAATGCATAGCCATCAGATAATGGTTTAAGGTTAAATAAGATTAAAAGATCATTAATTGTGCCCATTGTCAATAGGTGTACGCCTTTCGGTGTAAATTAATAAACATAAGGTTGGAATTCACTTTAATCAAGTTGTAAGCGAAAAGTTAAAAGGGCTTAGACTAGGACAAGCGGGAATGAGGCGGCATATGCACTAGGAGAGTAATCATAGGAAGTGGCGAGTATGGCGCAAAGCTAGCGAAGCTATAGGGAAAGGGAACCAATAATTGTTTTCATAGGGGCAAAGAAATCAATCTTAGATGCTTAATCCTAACCCTAACCTAGCCGATCCCCTAAAGGAGTAATGTCTGTTTACAGACAAGTAAAGAAAACTTACGCCTAACCATGTTTCTAGTTTGAGTAGCACCAATTTGAAATGTCCTGTAACTCACCCTGACAACTTTGGTTGATCCAGGTTAAAGCATATAGGATGGTCAGGACTCGAGGGATCCGAGGTAGGAGAGCGTCATTGCAAGCACCGCCAACACCGCTAGCACCACCACCACCATCGCCTAAACTATCCCTCATACTACGCTCGTTGGAAGCCATTAATGAGACTTTAAAGGGGTGACAAACGAAAGGGATGGAAGTGGAACCCCCACCGTCTGGAACGGTTAATCCAGAAGCATCAAGGGATTCAGAGGGAGGACCTCCACCTGAAGACATCATGCGAGAATTGCAGAAGATCAAACTTCCAGAGTTTGTCGGGGGTCACGCCAGTGAATGCACAGAAGCATGGTTGGAAGGCATGACAAGGTGTTTTTCCTTAAGGGACTATGCGTCCAACTCAAAGGCAAAGATCGCAATTTTTCAGTTAAGAGACAGTGCCTTGAACTGGTGGGGCAACTTGGAAAGACAATTGCACCTTACCCAAGACACAGTTTCTTGGGAACTTTTTGAGGAGAGGTTCCGAAGGAAATATCTACCAGCATACTACGAGGAACAACAGGTAGGGGCATTTCATGCCTTAGTATAGGGAAATAGAACTCTAGAAGAATATGAGATCAGATTTATGGAACTGGTCAAATATGTTTTGTATATGGATAATGATCAATGATAGGCAGAGCGCTTCGTCTATGGATTGAACCCTAAGATAAGAGCTATGGTGCGGATGTGGAAATTTCTTCAGTAGTAGAGGCAGTGGAAAATGTGCATTACGTGGAAGAACACATGAACTTAACCAGGGGTACAAGACCGACATTTCCGCATCGCCCTGGATTCGTAGGAAAGGCCCCGAGGACATTTCCTAGGGGAGGAGGCTCGAAGTCACCACCATATGGTAACATAGTCGCGCCAAGGATAGTAGCTGCAGGGACTTTAATGGTTGCGAGTGCATCATCTCATTCATCGCCAACGGTGCAGATAGGTCCATGACCATCTCAGGGAACAATGAGTAGGGGTATGGGTTCCAGGGGAAGGAACTCATTTCGGAGATAGTACATAGGTTCAATCTCGTGTTACCTGCTGGGGATGCAAAGGACCCCATTACCAGTGTCACTGCCCAGAGTTACAATCAGGGTTTGTGCATAGAGAAGGAAAGGCACCGATGGGGAGAGCAAGTAACAGCCACCAAATTTATGCAGCAGTTAATAATCGCTAGGTTGTACATCAATCCATGGTGGTGGAGTCATCAGGTACGCTAAATCATATCAATGTTAAGATTTTTTTTTATTCTGGTGCGACAAATAGTTTCATTTCACCATTTGCATTAGAAAGGAGTGGGTTGGCAGCCCACGAGCACGATGACTTTAAACAAGTCAAGATGGCTTCGGGGGAAAAACAAGTGGTAGGACCTAGTGTTGATAATTGTATAGTAGACCTGGGAGTGTGTACTACCAGGTTGAAGGTATATGTCACTGCCCTCGGGGCATATGACCTAATCATTGGAATGGATTGTTTCGCAAAGAGGGTGCTTTGTGTTGATGATGAAGGAAGACCAGTAGAGATCCAGAGTGTACAAAGAAAAGTGTCTTTACGCTTTATATCAACTATGAAGGTTAAGCAATTCTTGAGGAAAGGGTGTCGACTTTATGTAGTGGAAGCAATGAATGAAAGGAAGGGACCCTCATTGGATCAGTACCCGGTATTGTCAGAATTTCAAGATGTTTTTCCAAACGAGTTACCAGGGTTACCTCCTGAGAGGGAGCTTGATTTTACTATTGAGCTAAAACCTGGTGTAGAACCAATCTCCAAGACTCCATATCGGATGACAGCATTGAAACTTTGTGAATTGCAAATGCAGTTGAAAGAGTTACTGGACTTAGGGATAATAAGGCCCAGTGTCTCACCCTAGGGCGCGACGATAATTTTTGTAAAGAAGAAGGACAGATCCTTATGACTATGTATAGACTACAGGGACTTGGGCCAGGCTACAGTGAAAAATAGGTATCCAATGGCACGAATAGATGACCTCTTTGATCAGATGAAAGGTGGAGCGGTATTCTGAAAGATTGATTTGTGATCAGGGTATCATCAGTTAAAGATTAAGGAAGGTGATGTCCCAAAAACTGCCTTTCGAACTCAGTTCAGACATTACAAGTTTGTTGTAGTACCTTTCGGATTGACCAATGCGCTAACAGTATTCATGAGCCTCATGAACGATGTATTCCGGAAGCACTTAGACCGTTTTGTACAAGTCTTTCTAGATGACATCCTCATCTATTCCAAGAATGAAAGAGAACATGAGGAACACTTGCGAATAGTGTTGTCCTACTTTAGAGAGAACAAATTGTATGGGAAGTTGTCGAAGTGTTCCTTCTTCTAGAAAGAGATCCACTATTTAGGTCATATAATTTTCAGCGAAAGAATATCTGGTGACCCAGAAAAGGTAAAGGCCATTATGGAGTGGACAGTGTCGAAAAATGCCCATGAGGTAAGAAGCTTCATGGCGCTAGCAGGTTATTACTAGAGATTTGTAGAAGGATTCTCAAAACTAGCGAAACCCATCACCACTTTGCAATGCAAGGATGTCAGGTATGAATGGACAGAATAATGTGATAGTGCATTCATTAATCTTAAGAGGTTACTAACCAGTGCACCAACTCTACAAGTGTCGGATATGGAAAATGACTTCACGGTCTGCACGGATGCCTCAAAGCAAGGGTTGGGAGCCGTGCCAATGCAGGATGGAGGAGTGATAGCCTATGTGTCAAGGAAGTTGAAGAAGAACGAAGAGTTATACATGACTAATGATTTAGAGTTGGCAGTTGTAATGCTAGCTCTGAAACTTTGGAGGCACTATATTATGGGGCCAAACTTTGAGATCAAAATGGACCATCAAAGCTTAACACATCTCTTCACTCAAAGAGATTTGAATTCCAGGAAAAGGCGATGGAGTGATTTTATGAGTGAGTACAATTTTGGTATATCGTACATCAAGTGAAAGGAAAATGTGGTCGCAGATGCCTTGAGTAGGAGATCATGTATCTTCTCCTTGGTAACCTTAAAGGTCAATCTGAGGGAACGTGTGTTGGCACAACTCCAACGAGATAGTTTGTATTTAAAGGTTACTTCAAACCTCTAGAGTGGGAGGCAGTTGGATCTAAAGTATGAAGGATATAGTCTGGAAATAGACGGACTATTAAGATATCGAGGAAGGATGTACATCCCTCAGAATGGGGATATTCAGAGCATCATACTGAAGGAAGCCCATAGAGCACTTTACTGTGTGCATCTGGGTGTGAAGAAGATGTACATAGATATGAGGAAGATCTTCTTCTAGGTAGGCATGAAGCACGATGTAGTCCATTTCATCGCCAAATACCTAGAGTGTCAACAAGTGAAAGCCGGCCACCATCACCCGGTAGGCCTCCTACAACCACATGATGTCCCTATGTCCAAATGGGAAGTCATCTCTATGGATTTTGTTGTGGGTTTGCCACTCGCATCTCATAGACACAATGCCATTCTTGTGATAGTGGATAAGCTAACCAAGAGTGCTCATTTTATTCCGATTAGAGACACTTATGATGTCACTGATGTGGCACATGTGTTTGTAAGCGAGGTTATATGTTTGCAGGGGATACCTAATAAGATCATCTCAGATAGGGACTCCAGATTCACTTCTAGGTTTTGGACAAGTTTACAGTCAGCATTGGGGACTCAGTTGAACTTAAGCACAACTTATCATCCTGAAACAGATGGGAAAACTGAGAGAGTAAATCAAGTCATGGAAGACATGCTCATGATGTATGTAATGGATAATCAAACCCAGTGGGAGAAGTACCTACCTCTGGTAGATTTTGCCTACAATAACAGTTATCATAGCTCCATCGGAATGCCACCCTATGAAGCTTTGTATGGGAGGCCATGCAGAATGCCATTGAGTTGGGATAGACTAGAATACCCAGTAACATTTGGTCCAGAATTGATTCAATAAATGGAGGAATAGGTGATTCAGATTAGGCAGAGACTAAAGGAAGCACAGGATAGGCAGAAAAGCTATGTAGATGCACATAGGACCGACCAAAGTTATGAAGTGGGAGACCAGGTTTTCATTCGTATCAGGCCTAAAAAGAGTACCATATGGTTCGGGAAGGGGACAAAGTTGTCACCTCGATTTATAGGACCATTCAGGATCCAAGAGAAAATTGGACCCGTTGCCTATCGTCTCGTACTGCCACACCACTTGCATAAAACTCATAATGTATTTCATGTATCTGTTTTACATTATTATGTTGATGATGAATCACGTAAACTAAATTGGAAGGAATTGCAGGTATCGGACGTGGGAACCCTCACGGTAGAAACGTTACGCATATTGGACCGTAGAGTCCGACATCTCAGGAACCGTCTAGTAGACCAAGTTAAGGTCTAGTGGGACAAGTATAGTCCACGATCTGCTACTTGGGAAGATGCTGAGACATTACGATGAGACTATCCCTGACTTTTTTTACCACCTCGAGAACATGTTTCTCGAAGGTTGGGTGTATCTAATGCCACCGTTTGACTTAGACAGCCAGGATTACCTGAGGCCTATATACTTTATTTTCTATTCACAGTGAAACTATTAAGTGATACACTTAAACTTTAAAATTTATGAACTTTTATGAATGTTTAAATGTTATCGATGATAATGTATGTAATGCGATCTATTATGTGAATGTAAATTTTACGAATGTTTAAATGTTATTGATGATGATGTATATGATGCGACATATTGTGAGAATGTGAATTTAATGAATGTTAAATACTATTAGAATGATGTCAGATATGATACAATCTATTTTGGGTAAATGATAATCTTATGAGTGGGTGTCGAAATTGAATTATGGGATATTATGAGATCTATTTCTAATTGGAAAACTTTGATGTTAATTTATCGGTACAGGGATACCAAATTGAAATGATGATAGTATGCAATTACATGATGATAATGCATAGAAATGTATGAGTTTTTGTTACAGAGTAATCTGCAGGTTAAGGGCTATGAAATAGCCAAGGGATAATGCTGATGAAAGTGGATATCAGGACCACTAATCGAGAAACATTACGGTATGAATATTGTATGTGAAATTTATATTGGTTTGGATGCATTGCCATGATATGTGGACCAGTGCATGATTTCAAGTGATGAAACTGCCCAAAACCGAATAAATGATGACAAAACCTCCAACAACATGGTGCCACTGCATATTCCATTGTAGGGTGTGGACCCTAGTACCGTTAGGAGGGGTAGAGGCATTTCCCACCGTGTATCCTCCATTGTAGGGTGTGGACCCTAGTCCTGTTAGGAGGGGTGGAGGCATTTCCCACCATGTATCCTCCGAAACCTAAAGTCATGGGAGGACGATGTTAGTTCACGCTCCCCAAGACATGTGATGATGAATGTCAGATGCTTGCTAGGGAAGCTTGGTCGAGATAGTGACACTTCCACTTATGGGTTCTATTTGGAGTTAGGTCAATATAGTTGACACTCCAAGATAGTCTAGCAGAGCAAGGATAGGAATGGATATGGAAGTAGGTTAGGGAGGAAGGATGAGTAGTAATAGTTGAGAAGGTATGGATATCTGTCTGGTGGTGGAATTTAATGTTTTCCCTTCAAAAGAAAAAAGAGAGAGAGAGAGAGAAATGTGTATATACGGATATTCATTATTACGTAACTAAACCATAGTTGTTTTAAAAAAAAAAAATTGTTGAACAGGATAATAGTAATTAAAGGATTTCTCAAACAAATGATTGGTTTGTTGTATTTTATAAAAGACTAGTCTTGCTGACTGGATTCGATGCATACATAAATTACTAAAGGATGGTAGTTTTGATTATTAGTACATGCACGAGACTTGTATGTACTAGCTACACATGCATTTCTTGTACATATACACTAGTATGTATGATTTTTCTTGACTTACTTACTGATAATGTCAATTACTTGTTATGAATGTGTGAACCATGTTTCTTTTCCTTTGTACCATAAGATACCTTAACTTCGGGACGAAGTTTCCTGAAGGGTGGGTGTATGTAACAACCCTAGTTGAATAAATGTTTAAGGGTTATTAAGTAAAAATTAATTAGGGGATTAATTGTCTTAAAATGGTATTAATTAAACAAGATTGCTATAATGATACTAATTAAATAATTATTAATTAATTAATAGTTGCAATTTGATTGATTAATTGATTAATTAATTACATGTTACATTCATTGACATGGGTATTAAATTAGTAGGAATAATAAATTATAAGTTAATTTTTTAAATACTTACGTACACGGGAAGGGATAAGACATTGAATATAAAGGGATAAGAAATTAATTATGAGGGGATAAGGTAATAAATGGGTGGGTAAGGAAATAAATGCATGAGGCGGTGAAGGAAGGATATGGAGGTGGAGGAGGTTCACGAAGGGCATTATCATTCGATGAGAGATTTTGGGGGAGGGATTTTTGGGGCTCTCTTAGATTTGCAGAGAGGAGAGTGGAGTTCGGGAGTGGGAAGGTTTAGTGCAGGGGCACTGGTTTGCTAGAGGTTTTGGGCACGGGCGCCAGGATATCCATATGATATCCTGGAGCTAGGTAGTTTTCCTAGTTGGCAAGGAGGATAGTAGGTTTGGGCAATGTTGGTCAATGAATCAGGCAACAAGAAGGCAACAACAAGGCAGCAAGGTGAATTAGCATCAGACCCAGGTAATTTAAATTGTGTATTTGTTTTATTTTTCTATAAAATTTTATTATTTGTTGATAAATTTACATGCGAATGTGCTCAATTAAAGGAATATTTGAATGTTTTCTCAATTAAAATAAATTGGTGAATTTTTTGAAATCAATATTTTTACAATTTAGGTAATTATTTGACGTTAAATCTATTCGTCCCCTATAGAAATATAAAATTAGGAAACTAAGTAATGGAGGAAACATAATAAGGGAAAGAGGGGAACTTATGGTAAAAAGCGAGGTCAACTCAGTAAAGAATCTGCAATTAAGAACCTTCTAAATTGAACTAAATTAGCAACTTCATTTTAGGAAAAGTATTTAAAAGTTGTAAGGGAATCTAGGAACACCTAGGAGTAAATTTAGGAGTAACTGTAGGTGGGTGAGGGAAAAGAGAAAATTATTAATTTAAAGAAAATAATTATTGGAGGAAAGTGGGGGATGGATGACACTTGTACGAAGGGGAATTATTAGAATATTTTTATTAAAACTTAACTTAAATGAGATTGAGGGAAAGTTTGGAAGTTCAAAAACTCTATAAAAGAGAGGAAGGAGGAGAAAGTAGGGGATCGACTGTTAGCATAACGTTATGCTGCCAGATTAGTGACTTGACTGATTTATTTGTGGGGAGTTGGGATTCCCAACTTGGAGAGGAGTGGTAGCTTGGCCTTGCGAGGCAAGCTGGGAGCTAGACATACCATCTGGATAGTGTGGCCCCTTTTCGGCTCAGGGGGATAAGGGGGAAGCAAAGTACCCCTAGCGATTGGCTAGGAGGTAGCATTGAAGTCTCAATGGCCGACGAGCGAGAGTGGCACAAAGCACGGGATGTCCTTCGATGCGAGCGATAAGGAAACGATATGCTCTTTTATTTTGTAGAGTAGATTTCATTATGACTTATTCTTGGATCTGATTATTGATTGTAATGGATTGGGCATTTAGATTGATAGTGGACCCCTTTTTCTTAGCCTAGATGATTGTTGACTTACATCCTTCAGTGCGGCCTTGGATTTTGGATTATTTGGCCTCCTTGTTGTTTATTTCAATGCCTTGACTGATAGAACCCTTGTGATCCCTTAGATAAGTTATCCCTTGGCTCTCGTGTTCTCTTACTGTTGTTAGCATTTTATATTGGTATTCTGATATGAAAAGAGTAATTAACTTCATCTGTGTTGGGTTCTAGATAGATTGGCTAGTTTAATTTACTTCTGCAATTGCTATTGTGTAACTGATGGAGGCATTATCTCTGTTGTGGTAGTTCGACATTAGTTGAAAATACAAAAAAAAGAAAAATAAATATATATGTTTATATCCTCAACTATTGCATTATGGATAATTGTAAAACTAGCTCTGCTTATTCATTTCCAAATGGGATAACTAACTGTGTAATGATCATCTGACAATTTTGTTTTTGGGTGCTGGAATGAAAAAAAGGGGGAAAACAAACAACGTTGCCATCTCTATCAGTACTAAATTTTTCTTAGCCCATGATTGCCTTGCTTGTAAACGATCTTTGTCTGCCTTGTCTTTTTGGACAGTGGTTATACCTCCATATTTTATTAACCTTTAGGGGGGAATTGGCTCGCTAATTTGCTCGCTCCATGAAAGTTCATAAATTTTCGGACTGAGTTGATTGATTGAATACACAGCGATAAGCTCTGCATTCTCTTTCCTGATCCTGCATTTTTACAAACAGAACCCCTGCATTTGTAAGCGTAGATCCTCTACGTTTTTAACCGTATATCCTCTAAGTTTTTGAGTGTAAATCGTGACAAGTGTGAGGGGAGATACTCGCCTACATTTTACCATCAGAACCTTGCGTTTATTTTTGTGTAATTACTCTACATTTTTGGGTGCCTTACCGTAGGCGTTCGGCTTGTATTTATTCTGGTTCTATGCAATTAAATTTTTCCAAGAGTGTGTCAAAGGAACGACTGGGCCCAAGCCTGCGGTCGTTTCCTTGTTGGTGAGGTTCAGGGCCTTTCCTCCAGCAAGCTTGAGCTCATGGTGTCTGAGTTTGTTGTTGTATTACCCCCTTTTTACATAGGTATCCCTTCTGTGGTCTTCTCCCTTAACCTTACCCTGCCTCGCAACGATACCTTCTTTTAGTGTTTTTAAAATTGTTCACTCGATTAATCGTCCTTACTAGCCTTATAAATGGCCTTATCACTGTATCTAATTCGTTGTATTCATATTTGAATTTTAATGTAAATATTTTAACATTTATGTTATGTTGAACCCTGAAGAAGTTTAGTGGAAGATTACCATGAAAGGTAACCAACCATCTCTTGTGGCCTTTTGCTTGTTTAAATAACAAGACCTTAGAGTTACCCCTTAGATATTTTTCCACAAGTCTAACCTTGCTTTCGATTGGATTTAATAACAGAGGATTCTGAGTCAATTGAGTAATCCAACTTTAGATTGGGGTCTCCCTTACTCATCTTGGGGCTCCCTGAAATTTTCATATTCCCTGAGTGTTTCAACGACCTCGTTCCTCAGAAGGAATTGTTTATTTTTGATTGAGCGATTGATTTCCTCGTGCCACATGGTGATATTCATGCAAGATGGTTTTAATATTTAGATTCAATTTCAACACTTAAATAATTGATGCAACAACATTTTAATTCTTAGATTCATGTTACATTGTTATCCTACTAACTTAAGTTTATGTTGAGTTTAGTTAGATGGTCTTAACCTTAAAAATTTCATTTATTTTTCCCTTCAAGTTTGCTCCCCTTTTTCCCTTGTACATAGGATGGTATATGTTAATGTAGAGAGAAAGTAAGCTTATATTGAAACAATTTTGGATATGTGTTACCAATACGACAACGTCAACAACAACCTACCTTGTTTTAGTTAGTGTTTAGGAACTACAATCAATCCAATGTTTCTTAACAACAATCTACTTGTTTTAGTGAGTGATTAATCATAGCAAGCTACTTCATTTTAGTAATTTTTCAATAAATGTTAATGGCTAGTAGGTTGAGATGTGGATAAAATTGAATGCACAATTGGAAAGTATAATGATTAAGGTTTGAATGGTGAGAGGTTGAAGTTTTGGTTATGTAGCTCCTATTTTACTTGCACCTCGTATTAATTGATAGTTGCATTGCGTCATGAATAATGAGAAGCATGGTTGATTAGGTAATTTTTATCTTAAGCGCTTTTAAAATCAAGTAGGTTACTCTTGCAGCATTTGGAGATGCGGACGTAGGATCAAATTATAAGTTTATAATAGAATTGTGCAGGAACTTATGTCGTTTTATGATGGATTTAGTAATCAAATTCTCTTGCACTATGGAATTTATGTAACGTGTGATTGATTCATAGAATACTATCGTGCCTTGATCATCATTGATGTTGTTGACTTAGCATTTGACCTCCATGTTCCTCAGAATAGTCATCAGCTCTGAGACCTTAAATAGTTAAAATCGATGGGAACCTGGGTTTGAGCATTGCTTATGTGTCTTGGAGGTCCTAACCATTGCAGGGTAGGACAGTTGGGTAGTCAGTGTTATAATTGTCGGTTGATTGTAGTTCATTGCTGGCAGAGGTTTATGTGAGTCTTAGATCCTTATGTTGTCATCGCATTTCATCCGTCATGTTCGTCGTCGTATGGCGACACAGAGTCGATTGTAATTTTTATCCTTGTACACACGCACACACACACAAAAAGAAAATCGCACTTGTTATTGAGGTTGTTGTCGTAATGAGGAGGATCGTTACAGACGTTCCCGTAGTTTTTTCCATGTGTCGTGTCAAATGATATTTTATATTGCTATATGAAACAAATGATGTTTGTATCGCTCTACGTGCAACACAAACAATTTTTTTTCAAGATTTTCCAAAAGATTTTAATACACTAGTTATATTGTTAAAGACATTCTCTTTCACCTTTGTATCCTTTGTTGACTTTTGAATACATGTAGCTTCTTTTAACTTTTTTGACTTCATTAGACAAAGTAAAATTTTAGCTTATATTGTTATCGATTCATCTTTGAAAAAAGTATTATACATATTCTTAGTTCGATATCTTATATAATGCTTAGCTTTTTTCTTCCCAAATTTGTTAGTATAAACATTTTATAATATTTCATCATCAATGTTGATAGATTATCCTACATATTTCAATTTAAAGTTTATATTAAAAAACATAAACCGAACACAAATTCACTAAATTACATATACTTGAGTGTCCATCTTGTATTATCTAAATTTATGTACATACTTATAGGTGAATTGTCTTCTGCTTCAATTTCAGTTTCAACGTCTTCTGCTTCAATTTCAGTTTCAACACCTTTTGCTTCAATTCCAGTTTCAACATCTTCTTCGACATTATGAGACAAATCTATTTAAATTTTTTGAAAAACATCAAATTGTAATTACAATCAATTATATTATTTACAGTATTTTAAATTTGAATTCTATACTTTGAATTCTGTACTTTCTGAATGCAATCCCAATGTGTGTCATTTTCTCAATCATCATATGTGCATGCATACCTGGTTGAACTTCTTCTTCTTGAAAATCTCTATTCACATTATCATCGTTTCTTTCTTCAATATTTGCACGTTCTTGTTTCTTTCTCCAATAAAGATCTTTCCTTTGTTCGATTTGGAAAGTATCATCTCGAGTGCGATCAAATTTTATCTTGCACAAAATTTTGTTTCCCCTTCACATTAGTATCCACAAAGACTTCACCTTAAAAAAATTCTCAACATTTATCTTTCAACATATAAATTCTTATTCCAATAAAAACTTGAACAAACATCAATTACCTTATTCAACAAAAACCAAAAAGATGATTTGAAACTTTGTTTAGGTGCTCTAGAAAACCATCATGTATCGATATCGATCCTCCGATTAAGCCTATGGAATAGAGGGAAGAAATAAAGAAAGAAAAGAATACAACTGCAATGAGTAATAGAAATTCTTTGAAATCCCTATCCCCGAGCTCAAATTTGTCTGTCCATTCGATGAATTGTGTTAAATGTGTTTGGCTAAAAGACTATTTATAGAATTTGGTGCAAAATGAAACGATACGACACGTCTTTTCATTTTTTCCGACCCAAAGAATTTGCTCAACAACCTTTCAACCGAAAGAATGTTTTTCCTGCCGAAATCCTTGCAAACCATTCAGTTTTGACGGTTTCCATTAGATTTTAGTCTTTCGGTCGAAAACATGAAATTGGTATTGAAAACAAAAACCAGAGAACTGACCCAAGCTTACCTAAACTTTGGAGGTTGTAGACTCTTGCAAACACTGAGAATTTGGTTTCGAAAATGACATCAACATTTCCAAAATTGAATCTAATTTCAATTCCTATCATTTGTTTTCATTTTCTTTATTTTTATCTAATTTTGTTTAATTTGTTTAAAAAATTACTACATAATATTTTCAGCAGACATTATGATTCAGTGAAATGAAATATCGGTATCTCTAAAAATATACAGTGAAAAATTTAGAAAAAAATATATTGATAATCCTTAAACTTTTCTTTTCAAAAGAGTATATTTATATTTTAGTTTTAAGTAAAAATTAAGATAGATACACGGTGTAGAAAAACATGTGTTTAAAATATGCAATGTTTTTCAGCTTCGTCAACTTTAAAAAATTCTAGAAATTATAACATTCATCCGTTAGATTCAAAATTATAGTCATAAAATAGAGTCTTTGTAGATTGTTGCAGTATATTTTGTTTCTTAAAAACATAAGTTTAATAATAGATACATTGTTGTAGGAAAATGTAACTCATTATCATTCCTTTCATGTTTAAGGAACATACTATTAAACAATTGTCAGATTGACATATCAAATCATGATAAACCAAATTTGAAAAATAGTCTTTGGAAAGCTAACAAAATTCTTCACAAGTTTTTTTTTTATTGTAAAGTGAAAATATAAATAAAACAAATACATTTATATGCTCGAAGTTGAAGAAATTGTGAAAATACAATTTTTTTTCTCATAAAACAAGCAAAAGTGTAACCCATCTTCATGATTTTACCCATGGTTTATACCCTTTTATATATTTTGGGTTGGTTTATCCTTTTTTATTAATTTAGATTGAATAATATTCGACTATCATAAATTACGGTTGTATTATTATCTTCTAATTAGTTTTTAAAATGAAGGGGCAGTTTTGTTTCTCCATTGGTTTAGGAAACATGTTGGTATGAAATGATTGTTTTAATGTGAAAATACTATCTACAAGGTTGTGGTGAATAGAAAAGGTTTATGTAATATTTAAGAGTGTGTCAAAATGAGTAAAACTTGTTTCTTATCATAGGATATTTTATTTATGTTATATGTTATTTTGGGATTGTGTTAGAATCGCATCAAGAAAACTATCAAGATGCAACTATATTTTAGTATGATAGAGATGTCACATTTATAATATATGTTTTAACAAATACAATACTTATAAAAAATATTAATGATTCCCCAGATGGGGTTCCACTCAACTCAAATTGTGCCACACAGTCAACATGCAACCAAAGCTATTTATGAGTCTTGTCGCCACCCTAGCCTTCAATTCTTGGATGGAGGAAATAATTTATTGTGCTCCTAGGAAGGTTGGACAGTTCCTTCGCGTAGTTTTAATGAATCTCTCAGTGCGCCATGGTGGAGGGATGATCATGGGTATGGAAAGCATGCGCAAGGTCACCTCATATTCCATGGAAATCCTCCATTTCATCGAGGTTGGTCACATATCATTTCATTCATCTCCATTTTCAAATTTGTGCTTTGATCTGCTCAGTCTCCCAGCTCTGTGGGTTGTTCTTCTAATTATTTTCTACATTTCCTTCTCTTCCATGCCCTATGAGCATGGAAATCGCAAGAGGGGTCCCTCTTGGTATTTCTATGAAATCAAGAAGAGACGCCTTTGCAATCTAGCACAAGCTTCTTCGACTGCTTTGATTCAACAGAATATGGAGTCGAATTCACCTCCCATGCCCTATGTAGAGGAGAAAATTCTAGAGGAACAGATTACGATTCCGCTAGACTCCCTCCTCTACCAAGTTTGAGACCACCTTCACCAGCCCAACACCAGTCTCCCAGCAACTACTACAACGACAACCTTGGAGGGGGATACTTGTATAGTACATGAATATATTCCTTAGGATGATTGTCGGGTTGAGGTTGTTGTTCCTCAGATTAATCCTAAGGCTCAAAGAGTAATTTCAGACATCAATAGTGGTTAAAGAATTTTTTTTAATGAGTGCTATCTGTACCTTTACTTTTATGGGAAATGATCTTTAAATAAAATTAATAATAAGACAGTACAGACATTGTATTTCGTTATCTGAGTCGCAATTATAATATCAAATGGTGTGGAAAAGAGTTACAAAATTGTTAAACAAAGTCAAGCATCAATTACAGATGAGTCTCACCTTGTTTGCAATGGAAGAAAAGTGAGAACGCACCCTTGAACAATATATAAAATGTAGTATTTCACGCAAATTGCAGGTCTTGTTTTACTCACAGTAAACACAGAGGAAAAATTGTTTCCCAAATGAATTGTTGGTATAATATGATCATAGTAGTTTTAATACTAAATTGTAACCATTCGTTCTTCAATGAATTACATAAATAAATATGGGGAAATGGAAACACAGAGGAAACACATAACTCAAATTGAACAAAAATTAGAATATATGTTTGCACTTGTATTAATACTCAAAAAGAGATTTTCTATATTACATTCAGCAAGAAGCAACCTTCAATAGATCATAAATCTATGTATTTATACAAAATCTGTCACAACTAAAAACCATTGGACTTCTTACAATATTTAACCAAAAATGGCATATATCTGAATAAAACAATGTGTAAACTTTTATGAGTTTCTCTGGTGCTCTTTGTTGTGTCTTCATCTTCTAGTAGAAGTGATCCTTCTCCTTAATCCTTTTGAATGGGTACACATGTCATTAAGGCCAACCTAATCATTTGGTATAATTTATTGGCTATTTAAATTTCGTTGCCATCTGTCCCTTAGGATATATTCAGTGGGGCAATGAATTATAGTCTAGGTCATGGGGTGAGGATAATCAGACGAATAACACAACATTGGCTTGTCAAGGAGTGGATAAAGGACACAGGGAAGAGTAATCATCTATGGAAAGAGTGATGATGGAACAAGTGTGTTAGCACTACGAATCACCCTCCTTTTGCAGAGAGGATAAGCGCAGTACCCATCAGATTATGTGTAAATGTAAATGAGTGTTTAAAATGTTCAAATGGACAAGACTTAGGATAATAATGTTTTAACTCGGAAATTTGGGCTAGCATGCACACGCAATTGAGGTATTGATCAACTTTAGTCAGTGAATGGGAGTAAAATTTAATAGACAGAAGAATTTGTTGAGGGAAATGTAGAGGTCTGCTATTGAAATCATGTCTTCAAGCATCCTAAGGAGGAAAAATGAAAACACAAGATATTCTTGAATTCAAAGTTTAAAGAAAACTGAAGAACATCATAACAATACTATGATCAATCATTCATCATAATACAACTATAGAAATCTCACATGAATCATTCAATCATGACAACTTCAGTATAGAGTCAACAAGATGGAATAAGAGAAACTGACTTATATTAATAAAAAATTCTCAAGTCAAGCACATAACCAGAGAACCGGTATGCTTACTCAAAATATTACAATAAGGGATCCAAACTCAACCATTTGAACCCTCTAAAGCATTTGGAATATCTATTTATAACAAAAAAGGGAAGGCACCAGCTAGAGGTGTCAGTTGGCCTTCCTCCCATAGGATTCTCCAAATCAGTTATTCAATCTAACACCTATACTTTACATCCTTCCAGAAATCCTTTACCTAGATGGATTTTTCATGATGCATAATATTGAATATCTCCTATAAGTTTTCCTTTTGTTGAAGCGATGACATTTGTTACTAGGAGTCTCTCAAAAGAAATGCTTCCTGACCACTTATGCTTTGATATAATGCATTCTCTTGAACTAGAGCATTATTTTACCATGTTGCATTCCATATGAGCAAGCCATTGTGTTGTTCATTCCATCTAATTAGGTTGGCTTCCTCAATTCTTGGGGTGTATTTATTTCTCCATAATTGGGACTAGATATCTATGAAGTGTTTTAACTAGTTCCACCATAGATTATCCCTCAGTACCTCATTTAATAAACAAGGGTCTCTCAATCCTAGACCACCTGACAAATTCGACTTGCAAAGATTCTCCCATTTTCTACCATCTTTGATGTTGGTTGTGGAGCCTTATTATCTTCTTATTTCAAAGGTCTTTGATTTTCAGTCATGTTTATATCCCATGAAGACTTTACACCATAGACGATTGTACACCCCTCCACATGGGGAAGTGTAGGTGGGGGTATCTCCTCAGCTAGGGGGTTCGGGGGAAAGTGGGGGTTCATGGGCCAACATTCCTCGATGGGGATTCAGGGGAAAATACCCCAAAGAAAAAATTGTCTTGTAAATGTATATTGTAATTTCATAGTAAATCTGGACTGTTCATTATAAGGTTGAAGATGTGACAGTAGAAGTTATGTTAGGGTTTTGTGCCCTAGAAGGAAACCCTCTTCTATGAGGGAAATGTATTGTGGCTATGTAACATTGTGAATATTGTATTCTGAGTGAGGAGACTGTAACAGAAAGAACAAGAAGCCATAATGGGTGTGTTGTAGGTTGTATCCATTCATTTGTTGGATAATAATAAAGGAAGGAGTTGGCAATTTCTCTGGTGGACGTAGTCCACACTGGATGAACCACATATATATGTGTCTCTATTGTAGTTTTTATCTTCTATGTTTTATTTCCACATTTGTTTTTATTTTATTTCTTCGTGATCCTATTTTTCTAACAACTAGTATCATACCGAAAGGTAACTCGCAGGAAAAGAGGGTTCTTGGTTAAAGTGGGAGAAATGGCAGAAGATGGAATGTTTAGGGTTGAGAAATTTAATGGCCAAAACTACTAGTTATGAAATATGAAGATGGAAGATTATTTATATCAGAATAATCTATTCATACCATTGGGTAGAATAGAAAAGAAGATAATGGCTATAAAGGACAAATAATGGGAGGTTCTTGACAAAAAGGAACTAGGAATGATACGCTTGAGCCTGGCAGCATCGATGGATTTCAATATTTCCAAAGAGAAGACAATGAAGGAGTTGATGGAAGAATTGGCTAAACTGTATGAAAAACCCTCGGTGTCCAATAAAGTATTTCTAATGAAGAGATTTTTTAATATGAATATATCAGAAGGTGGGTCTATTGTAGATCATTTAAATGAGTTTAATACGGTTACTAATCAACTAAGTTTTGTAAAAGTGGACTTTGATAATGAGGTTAGGGATCTCTTGTCATCCAAATCACATTTCCCTATTGTCTTATAAGCTGCCTACACCAATGTTTTGAAAGCATCAATTTTTCGTCGCAATTTTAAAATGAACGACACTTTTATTCTTTGCGCCTTTTTGCACACTTATTTTCGTTTTGTTTTCACGACTGTAAGCGTTAAAACATTGGTCTTTCGAAGCCGCATTAGAATCACTGTTTGAACTATCGTTATCTTTCTTGTCAATATGCCTATTGCACTTGTATTTCATTTATCGCTATGCAGTTTGCAAGAACCCTTTCGATCTGTACTCATTGGACATTCTTGGATTAATTGTGTGACTTTGTCTCACTAAATTTGTGATGCATTGGCATTTGGATTTATGTGTTTTGATCTACTTGATCATTGGTTTCATGAAAATATATCGATGTTATGATTAAACCCTTGATATATTTCATTTGGTATGACACCTAGTTTCAAATGCATTCGCACATTGGTTAAACTATTGATACATTGGTGCATGGTTAAATATTTGGTATTAGTTTCAAATTGAATGTTGGTGGTTTAAAACTATGGCACAACGTTGATTGCGCGCGTTGGTTTATACACTTACCATTGGATTCATTAGTCGGCCAAGTGGCATGATTGATGAACTATGCTATGAGGGGTAGAATAGCTATAAGCCGACGGTTGTACTTTGGCAATAACTATTTTGCATGGCAGAGATAAACTCCACCACCTTCGCACGATGGCATTTACGCCTATCCCTTATTCGTTGTTTACCTATGTTAGCTCTGATAGCCCTTCATGAATTTTTCTCCTGTGTGTGCTATGATCCAAGCCCTGGACTTACCGTGTTCTCGGCTCCATGGCACCAGTCATGCGAATCGAGCCAAACGACAACCAAGCCTTGTTAATGTTCGACAATGCCCGGAAAGACTTGGAGGCTAACGGTTGGCTCACCTTCATGCAGAGATTTGAGGGTTTTAACTTATTTGTGGCACAGTAGTTCGCTCTGACTTTCGATGGCTGTAGAGCCAAGGTGGGTGACATCCAGTTGGAAATCAATGAGGGATTTATCAGTTCTGCTATAGGGTTACCTGCCACGGGTCAGCGTTGGTTCAAAAATTCGAAAGTGGAAGAGGTTCCATGGCCGCTGTTGTTTCTCTCACGCAAAGTCACCTCTTGTGATAGAGGTATGCCCATATCTATGCTTAAACCATGATGGAACAACCTTTTGATAGTAGTCAAGAAGTTCGTGACCTGTGAAGGTCGATATGGACTTGTTTTTCTCTACCACCTGCGGTTGCTAATGAATTTTATAGGCTATTTGTTGAATATGCCTTTCTACTTTCAGCACAGCTTATATATAATGTCGAAAAGGTTTAAAAAGGAGAAGGCTGACAATATCTTGTTCCACCATGGGCTTATTAAAATTATCATTGTTTATCACTTGAGTTTACATGGTGATAGATGGAGAGATTTCATCGCTCGAAATGGTTTCGATGACACAGACCCTATACAGGTTGACAAGCCTGTGGTGAATGAAACCAAGGCCAGGACACCCGTGCCCCTCCATATCCTATTTCCCTCTCCTAAGCCTTCGGTCGACTCTGCTATTGATTTACCATACGTTGTGGCAGAGAAGGCCAAGACTATAAAGAGACTTATGAGAAAAAAGACTAAGGCAAACCCTACTGCTAATACCAAGGGTAAAAAGAATGCTCGGATTATTTCGAGAATGGCTAGGAACAAACCTAAACCCTCTGTTGAGTCAAAGCCTATAATCCTTAATGTGGATTCGGATTCTGAGGTAGAATGTTTCCTAGCCAGTGAATACCCATACTCACAGGGTTTATTCCCCGAACCACCTTACGATTTCATCTCGAATCTTCCCCCTTGCCTAAGGAATAACCCTAGCTACCCTGGTATCAAATTGCCTAACGAAACCCTCAACAATATGTCCAAACCCTCGCCTGCTTTTTCAAAACCGACACAGCCGTCCTGTGACCAATGTGATTTATGGTTGGAACGATACTACATCGATGTTCCTCTACTTCAATAAAAAATTCAATCGCTGGAAAGTCAAGTTGCAGTGTTGACCAACCAAAGAGACCAACTCCAAGCAGCTGATAAGAAGCAGAAGACAACTGGCTCCATCGTTTTCAAGAATGTTGAATCGACCACAGCCGTTATCAACTCCAAATTGTCGTGATCAAGCCGTCTGTTCGTCATACAGGTATGAGTTTCAAAATTGTTCTAGTTGTGTGAATGATAAAGGTTAATATAATGATTTGAATTCTATTTTCAAATAGCTCTGCATCTCATTCAAAATGCCTCTTTCATTTGGTGTTCATCCTGTACATTGTTTCTCTTTGCTAAAAATAAATGGAGTTTCATTTTGATACATGATTTGATCATTCCCAATTTAGTCACCGGTAGATTTTTATTAGGATTTGATTGGTTTTCGATTGGATTCGATTTGATTGAGTTAACGAAACTGATGGTTTGCTTTCAATTGAATTCGTTTTGTATCTACTCTGAACAAGAATTTTTCATGCTCAATTTAGAATACGATCATGTTTGGATTTGATTTCGTTATGGTTCATATGCTGTGATTGGCAAATGATTTCAATGAGTTTTATTGTTATGATCTTGTAACATGTTGTGTCATGTAATCTTCTAAGAATAGGAATACAACTCTATTTGGTTTCAATTTGGAAGGAACTGCTCTATTTCGTATAAAAACAATGCTCTCATCTAAGCTTGCGCAAATGCACCCGAATCGTGAATGGTTTTGATTTGTAACAACCATGTTAAAACTTTAACTGTTCAATTCGTTCTTATTTTGATTGGATTATCCCATATCTTGAGTTGGCAAGATTGTTTTATGAGTTGGATTCAGATTATAATTGTTGCTCTGTTGATTTTAAATTTGCAAAACGAATTGGTCAAAATCGTTTATAATTCATTTGAATAGAACGATTTCGATCAGAGTCAATCAATGTTGTTTGCCCATTTTGTAATAACAAACGCTCGGATAATTCTTACAAATTTTCTTACCAATTAATTGATCTTGTTATGATTTCATTTGAATTGATTTTCGTGCCAGCTTGAGTCGATCCACTCATGGCATGAGTCGTTTGCTATGTCAATACAGTTATAAATATTTGAAAATGATCTTGTTAGGATTCGATCATATCTCCTGTTGATAAGGAAGCATAACAATTGCCTACGATTTGTTTTGATTATATCAGTTTTAAATTAATATCAAATGATTTCACAACGGTTGATTATGATTCTGTTCGTTCGATTTTGTGGTAACAAAAGAAACATAGTACATGTATCTCTATGATCATTTGATTGATTTTGATCCTGTTTGATATCAAATGGCATAACAGTTTCAACTTCAATGATTCGTTTTCAAATAGTTATTAAATGTCAATTGAATTTAATTCTTTCAAAGATTTTCAATTGATTTTAATGTTGATTCTGTGTCTTATTTAGACCAGCTACAAAATCACAAGATTGTGTAGCTAGTCTATAGAATTAGATTTTTATTATTTTATTAATAAAGGATCTTTCTAACTTGTCCATTTTTCACCCTTTTGAGGTAAATTCGAATTGCATGGGATATGTTGGACAGGCTAAAGGAATATTTGTGTATTTTAGTTTTATTATAGGTTCCTAGTTTAGTAAAACTGGGGATATCTGCTCGGATTTATGTAAATAGTTTTGATAACTTCCACAGGGAGGTTTTACCCTGTTGAAAACCTATAAATACTTATTATTTTTGTAATAAGGATCAACCTCACTTGTGGGAGAACCAGGCTATGGATTTCTAATACAAACAGAGACAGGAGTTGATTTTTTTCTACAACTTTCGCTTTCATAATATCAATCTTTTGTTTCATGTTTATGCTTATCAATTTGCACTTGATTAGTGACTACTTTAGCTATCATAGTCTTTTGCATAATGATATGATTGAATTAATGTGATCCATGTCTGATTTATTTCACTAATTTAAAATACAACAATTACTTCGTTCAGCTAATGAATGACAGATTTCTCTTCTTCATCAATTGAACTATTATGTATAGATCTTTGCATACCGGTTTATCTAATTGTGAAGATTTATAAATTATAAGATTGTTGTTATTTTTATGTCTTGTGTGTCCTGTAATCAAACTTGTAGAGCACTGCAGCATATCATTTATGAGAATGTCCTAGATAATTCAGTGTGGGTTTCCACCCTCTGATTCGCTAAGACAATCATCATACGCAGGACAAATCTGGAGCGTTTCTCTAGGTCAGTTTGTGATTTATTTGTTAGTTAATTTGTTAATTAAGTAGTTTAGTTAGATATACGTTAGAATTAGTGTATTATTTGTTTAGTTTAGTTCTGTTTTATTTATGTTCATAAAAATTATAAAATCAACAAAAAATATCTCTCGCTGTCTTAGGGCAGAATATAAATGAGTTTTTCAGGTTTTATTTAAATTTGTAAATTGTAGATATTGTACATTTTGTAAATAAGTTATATTTCAGTTAGTAGTTAGATAGTTAATTAGTTAGAGTTAATATAGTAGTAGTTAGTAGATTGTATATACAGAATAGTTAGTTTTACTTTAGTTTGTTTAATAGTTAGTTTAAGTTAGATTAGTTTATTAGTTTGTTTTATTTTGTTTTTAGTTAGATTAGTTAGTTTAGAATAGTTTTTTTTTTGTTTTCTTAGGACCTTAGATTGGCTAACGGAGCCACTAAACCTGTTAGGGTGGTTCATTCCAAATGGCTTGGGTTATTAGACAACCCTAGACCGGTTCCACTCTTCCATTTGACGGACGGTCAATTTCGCCCGTCAACAAATGACACTAAAAGGAGGGCCTGAATTTAATTAATGGCATGAGGCGGTCGCAAGAATCCTCCTCCTTCTAATCATTCACCTATTTTGACCAGAAGCCATTCAAACGATAATATCCCCCCTCAAACAACAACTACTTCAACCGACGATCCTTGGATCACAGTTGAGCCAGCAACCCCTAATCCTACAGGTGGTGACATACAAGAGATTGTCTGTGAATCTCTTATAAAAACACATAGTGCCTTAGCTCATCTGAGGCAACCAAACCGTCCGTGGGGTCAACCTTTGGACTTCTCTGATATCAGAGAACAATTAGGAGACACTAACCTCACTGTGAATCCTATACATCCAATCATTAATCCTGCTACAGGAGGATCTGGGATACCTCCTTCACCACCTCCATCATCTCCTTCCTTTTCTGGAGGATATTCCTCTGACAAAGGAAATTCCCCTTCTCAGCCTTCCACACCCACTACACCAATGGCAAATCAGAACAACCCTGCTAAACCCTGGCTTGATCAGGATGTTGTAGTTGTACCTGGATCTCAGCACCCTTTACCTGAGCACCCAGAGAAATGGCTTCCCAAGTTTGACCCTGACTCAAAACAGATCACTGAAGATCACATTCAAATGTTTATGTTAGCCATTAGACTCTGAAATGTCGAACATGAAGACGTTGTCTGTAGTTTTTTCCCTTATACCTTCGAGGGCAATGCATCCATGTGGTACTTTGCCCAACAACCCCATACCATCATGTCTTGGGAAAAGTTTGAGTCATGCTTTTTGGAAAAATTTGGAGATGGTAAACCTCCGGAAATCCTAGTCATGGATATTTCTAGCTTAAGAATGAACCCAAAAGAAAAAGTTAAAGACTTTAATCAAATATTCTTAACACTCAAAAACTGAATCCCTACGGATTCCATGCCTGTCGAGAGTCTTATAATAGCTTACTACACTAAAGATTTGCATCAAAGCATAGCTATTTGGGTTAAACGATCTAAGAAAGACACATTGTTAGAAGCCTTCGAGGAAGCCATCCAGATTGAAAAAGACATACTTAGTCTTAAATACTCTTCTAGCAATGAAATCGAGACTAGTTATTCTTCCAAAAAGAAGATCGAGATACTCCCCAGACCCACTCAAAATAAAACACAACCTGAAAACTCTGATTTGGAAAACTTAACCAAAGTTGTTCAAAAACTGTCAAATCAAGTTATAGAATTAAAAAGGACGACCGAAGAAGCTTCCTCGAGCAAAGGATCTTACAAACCCCCATTCCGGAAGCCTTTTCCTACCAACCGACCTAATCCAACCACCGAAGGCCTTAATCTAGAAAGTCTGCAATGCGCCCTTCAAACAATTCTAGAAGCCCAAGATAACTTAATGCCTCCTGATACTCCTGAGGAATTAGTCGAGCAAGAGACAGTTCAAGAAGAAGAGTCTTCCCCAAACATTTTTGGACACTTCTCAGATAGCATCTTTCAAGCTAACTTCGAGAGAGTTCATCCTTATTATACCAGGAGTAAGACAACAAATAAACCTTATTCCGAAAACACTACAACTTCACCTCCAAAGCAATCTAAACCAGCCGAAACTAAACAGAGTAATGTCAACCCCAACTTAGATTATGATGTTGTTGAAGATCTTAAAAAGTTGAGAGCTAACATTTATGTTTATGAGTTATTAAAGTTTCCATTTCTGCTTCAAAAAATGTTGCAAAATATTTTAGAGAATGGAAAAAATGGTAATTCAAGTATTAATAAGGTTGTGTAGAACAAAGTCCCTCAAAAGACTTCCACTAAAAACACTCCTGATCTGCAAGATAAAGGAAGCCTTCCTGTAAGTAATGTAAATAATGTAAATAATGTAGATAAAGTAGCTTTAGAAAATGCGAGTAAAAAGCCACAAGCTACTTGCAAAAATATACCTCCTTTCTTGTTAAATTTAGAAATTTCAATAGAAACGTGCATAATTGTATGGTGGACTCAGGGGCGTCATCCAATGTGATGCCATGGTCTGTCTGCCAGAAGATTAACACTGAAGTGGAACCATCTACTTTAAAAATCATACAACTTGATCGGACCAATGTTAAAGTTATAGGCGAACTAAAAAATGTACTTATTAGATTATCGTCTAACCCCAAGGTTCATCGGGTTATTGATATAATTGTTGTGGATATTCCAGAAGTGTATGGTCTGTTTTTAAGCAGGGACTTGTTGAAGCAACTACATGGTTAGTTCGCAACAGACTGGTCTCACCTATGGCTTCCAGAAAATGGCAAGCCAAATAAGATCAAGGTGAATCGTGAATGCTACCTTAAGTTCACAGTCATAGATTTAAACGATCCCAACGAACCATTCACACCTTCTGCTGATTCACCCGAAGTACAAGGTATGGACACCTTCTTCGGAAATTTCATGGCCAAGGCTTCACCTATCATCAATCCAAAACAATAGTCTGAGATTGTAGCATATATGCAACCAACAACTTCTATGCAATGGTCCCATGTGCTCGATGGAAATAAAATTTGGTCTCTTTATTTCAACGGGTCTAAGTCTAAAGAAGGAGCTGGAGCAGGCTGCATCATTATCGATCCAGCAAGTAACAAGACATTAATTGCATGTAGACTAGAATTTGAATGTACTAATAATACTGTAGAATATGAGGCTTTACTGCAAGGTCTCAGAAAAGATCTGGATATGAACATTCAAAACCTGGTTGTTTTTGGCGACTCTGAAATAGTGGTTAGACAGGTAAGAGATTCTATCCACTATCTTTCTCCACATCTCAAGAGCTACCAGTCCGAGGTATGGAATTGAATGAATAAATTTTCCACTTTTAATATAAATTCCATTCCTAGATTGAATAATGCTGAAGTAGATCTATTAGCTAATGTAGCTTCTAAACTTCTTCTTGCAGAAGGCTTGTCCCCAGACGCATTCTCTGTCGAGCTGTTGTTGCGACCATCCATTCCTGACAACATCACGAACTGGAGAGTCTTTGACGATGATCAGCAGATCATCAACTTTCTGCACATGGAAGAAACCTTTCAAGGCGTCCTGATAGATGAACGCATGGACGATGACAATTTGCACGATTTTACGGTAATACCTGATTCGAAAAATCTTGAAGCTCTGTTGGACATGGTAAATTCCATACCCAAATCTATAGTTCGATTAGAGAAGTTTTATGATTTTGAAGATAAATTTAAAAAGACGGTCAACTGTAAAACCAATAGTTCCTCGTTGTCTTATGAAAAAGTAAATTTAGTAACTAACGAAAATCCTCAGTGCATTAACCTAGGCTTGGGGTGTTCCCAACAAGAAAAAGCTGCATTTGTTAAATTATATAAATAATTTAAAGATGTCTTTTCATGGACGTATGATGATCTTAAAACTTTTGATCCTAATATCATACAGCATGTCATCCTGATGAAGACCCAAACCTTACCCTTTCAACAAAAATTGAGGAAAATGCACCCTAAACTAGAACCGACCGTTCAAAAAGAATTGAATAAGCTCCTTAATGCTAAAATATTTTTTCCTGTTAGGCAGACTCAATGGGTTTCTAACCTTGTCCTAGTTCGAAAGAAAAATGGGGAAATCCGACTCTGTGTCGATTTCCAAAACCTCAATAGAGCGTCTGATCAAGACTACTATCCTGTCCCACCCGTGGAACAGATCCTTCAACAAGTATCTAGTTCCGAGAGGCTATCCATGTTATATGGTTTCTCTGGATACAACCAAGTCCTGATGTCTCCACCAGACCAAATCAAAACTACCTTCTGTACCCCATGGGGCACTTATGCTTATCATAAAATGCCCTTTGGATTGATTAATGTTGGTGCCACTTTTCAGAGAGCGATGGACATCGCTTTCTGAGGCTTAATCAATCAGTCTGTTGTATTTTACTTGGATGATGTGACTGTATATTCTAGAAACAAAGACGATCATCTAGATCACTTACGATCTGTTCTACTGCGATGTCATAAGTACGACATCTCCCTGAATCCTAAAAAGTCCATCTTTGCAGTAAAATAGGGTAAAATCTTAGGATTCATTGTGTCTAGCGAAGGGATGATTATTGACCTTGATAGGACTCAAGTCATCATAAAACTTCCCCCTCCAACATCCAAAAAATCCATGTAGTATTTCTTAGGCCAGATTAACTTCGTGAGGATATTCGTCCCCAGTTTCTCCGAAATGGTCAGGCCTTTACAGAATTTGATTAAGAAAGACACCCAATATCACTGGGGACCCCTAGAAAACCAAGCTTTTAATGCAATAAAGAAGGCCATAATAGATGCTCCATCTCTCATGAGCCTTGACTTCTCTCAGGATTTTACACTCTATACTCTTGCCTCTGACCGTTCCTACGCTGCGATGCTAACTCAGAAGAATGCCGAGAACCATGAAGTACCCATCGCCTTTATGAGCTCTGCTTTCAAAGGCACTGGACTTAACTATCCAGCGGTTGATTGGAAAGCATACGCTATTTTCAAAGTAGTCAAGCACTTCCGGTCCTATCTTTTGAAGTCAAGGACGAAAGTCATTGTCCCCTACTCAGTCGTGAGGAACTTGTTAGTTCAGAAGGAGTTATGTGAAAAGAGGGCCAACTGGGTCACCTCCTTGCAGGAGTATGACTCAGAAATCACCCCAACTCAGATTGTGAGAGGCTAAGAGTTATGTAAGTTGGTTTTTGATTTGGAGGTAGGACAACAAGAAGAAAGCGATACGTTAGACCTAGGACAACATGATCAAAGTCTAATCTATTGCACACAAAACCCTATCAATCCTTGGTATGACGATATTAGATTCTATCTTCAACATGGGTCAGTACCTCATCACCTAGATCCCGCTAAGAGAAGAGCGTTGAGGTTAAAGTCTGCCTCCTTTCATTTTATTAATGGTATCCTGTTTCATCAAAGCTTTAACGGCGTACTAATGCGTTGTCTTGAAAAAGACGAAGCAGAAAAAGTCTTGCTAGAGTTGCATGCAAGAGAAGCTGGCGGTCATTTTGGTGGTGACACCACTGCTCATAAAGTTATAAGAGACGGTTATTACTGGCCTAAAATTTTTAGATATGCCCATGCCTTGTGTAGTAAATGTATCATCTGTCAGAAAGCATCGGGGCGGTTACAAAAACCAGCCTTTCCTTTGCAACCCGTTTCAGTAGATTCTCCTTTCCAGCAATGGGGCCTTGATATCATAGGTCCAATCAACTCTCCATCCTCGCAACAACACAAGTTTATTGTGACAGCCACAGATTAATTTACCTGATGGTATGAAGCTGCTGCGTTAAGAACTGTCAACACCAGTCAGGTAATTGCCTTTCTAAATTCGAATATTATCACTCGTTTCGGTATCCCTGACTGTTTAGTTTTTGACAACGCTTCTTACTTTTCTTCTGTTGAGATGAGCGATTTCGCTTTGGAAAAAGGAATTAAACTGAAGTATTATTCTAGTTACTACCCCCAGGGCAACGGATTGGCAGAATCAACAAACAAGAACTTGATTAAAATTATCAAGAGAACCGTGGTTGAAAATCACAAAAATTGGCACAATGCACTGCTGAACGTGCCATGGGATGATAGGGTAACGCAAAAAGATGATGTAGGTAACTCCCCCTTCTTTCTCATATATGGCAGAGAAGAAATTCTTCCACCTCACATTCTTATTCCTTCACTTCAGTTGTCACAGAAAGTTCAAGAAGAAGATTGTCCCCCTTTAGAAAACCGAATTAACGCTTTGATGAAGTTGGAAGAGGTAAGAGCCCAAGTTAAACGTAAGTTAGATCAACATCAACAATTGGTTAAAAGATGGTTCGATTCTAACTCTACTTCTGATAGGAATTTTTAAGTAGGTGATCTCGTCCTGAAATGGGACAAACCGCATGAGGGAAAGGGAGAGCACACTAAATTTCAAAACTTATGGCTTGGACCGTTTTTAATTGCTGAAAATTTGGGTCCTAGTTCTTTTCGATTGCAGAATCTTGAAGGGCAGCTTGACACGTACCCGGTGAATGGCCAAGCCTTGAAAAGATACTTTGCTTGATGACAATCCTTGTATATTATGTACATATTTTGCTTTTGTGTGCTTTTTCATTTTCTTTTTAGTTTTTTATTTTTCTTTGAATTAATTCGTTGGTGTTTTATTTCAAATACACATACCTGTACACTGAACTATGTAGACCTAAGAAAATTCCTTCGCTGAAATAACTGCTAAGAGAATTTGTATAAACATCAATGGTTTATTTCTGAAATTTATATCTATGTTGGAAAAGTCTATGGTTTAAAAGAAGATGGATGACTTCGATCTCTGAGTAAAGTTCATCATGATCATCCATTTTATTTTTACGCTGTCCCAATTCCATAAAGGAATGACTCAGAGGATGTCTCCCTGCCTTAGGAAGTTGTTTTTATAAATAAAACATCTCTGGATCTAAATAAAGGACAGTTCTATAAAAAAAAAAAAAAAATCTGATGAGGTCTAAAAAAAAATAAAAATTTGTTAAAGTATCATGATTTTCAGCGTCACCCCGCTAAAATACATATCTATGAAAAAAAAAAAATTATCAATAAGAGCTGTGGGAAGTGCTTGTAAACCCGCCGGGATATTGAACAGGTCTGCTGGCAACGGGTAAATGCATGCATGGCGCCAAGACAACTTCGTTGGGGTACTAAACAGGCCCGCTGGCAATGAAGCAATGTCGGGTATTTGAAAATTTGCAAATAACAAACCTCTTTAACGTCCTTTATGTTGATCCATAACTTCTTGGCAGGATACAGATGTCAGAGTGGGTTAAATGGAAACCCTGTCGAGGCTATGGACGTGTAACAACCCTAGATGAATACATGCTTAGGGATTATTAAGTAAAATTTATTAGATAATTAATTGTGCTAATATGGTTTTAATTAAACAATGATTAGTATTAATAATATTAATTGATTATTTATTTATTAATTAATTGCTTTTAACTTTTGATTAATTAATTAATTAATTAATTATTACATATCACACTCAATGATATTGGTAATAATTTAAGGGGGGCTTAATAATTTTAAATTGTTTAATTAAAATGATTTACGTGTGCGAGAGAGGATAAGACATTAAAGAAAGGGATAAGATATTAATGAAGGGGGGATAAGACATTAAAGAATGGGATAAGATATTAAAGGGGGAGATAAGGAAATTAATGAGGGGGAGGAAAGTCGGTGAAGGAGGGATAAGGAAGGGAAGGAGTTGGAAGGGAGATTATTTTATGGGAGTTGGGGATGGATTTTTGGAGCTCTGAGTATTGCAAAGAGGATTGAAAATTTGGGAGTGAGATTGTATCAGTTCACCGGGGTTGCTGGGGGTTTTGGGCACGGAGGTCCAGGATATCCGTTGATATCCTGGAGCTAGGGAGCTACCTAGTTGGCAGGGAGGAACGGTTTTGGGGCATTGTTTCATGGTGCAGTGGCGGTCAAGAAGGCATTTGGACAACAGACGGCTATTAGCATCAGGTTCAGGTATTTCAAATGATGCATTGTTTTAATCTATGATAAAATTTTATTATTATTGAAAATTTGTAGGCGCCCTAGATGAATACATGCTTAGGGATTATTAAGTAAAATTTATTAGATAATTAATTGTCCTAATATGGTTTTAATTAAACAATGATTAGTATTAATAATATTAATTGATTATTTATTTATTAATTAATTGTTTTTAACTTTTGATTAATTAATTAATTAATTAATTATTACACATCACACTCAATGATATTGGTAATAATTTAAGGGGGGCTTAATAATTTTAAATTGTTTAATTAAAATGCTTTACATATGCGGGAAAGGATAAGACATTAAAGAAAGGGATAAGATATTAATGAAGGGGGGATAAGACATTAAAGAATGGGATAAGATATTAAAGGGGGAGATAAGGAAATTAATGAGGGGGAGGAAAGTCGGTGAAGGAGGGATAAGGAAGGGAAGGAGTTGGAAGGGAGATTATTCTACGGGAGTTGGGGATAGATTTTGGGAGCTCTGAGTATTGCAGAGAGGAGTGAAAATTTGGGAGTGAGATTGTATCAGTGCACTGGGGTTTCTGGGGGTTTTGGGCACGGAGGGCCAGGATATCCGTTGATATCCTGGAGCTAGGGAGCTACCTAGTTGGCAGGGAGGAACGGTTTTGGGGCAGTGTTTCATGGTGCAACAGCGGTCGAGAAGGCATTTGGACAATGGATGGCTATTAGCATCAGGTTCAGGTATTTCAAATGATTCATTGTTTTAATCTATGATAAAATTTTATTATTATTGAAAATTTGTAGGCGAATGTGCTAACTTATAGAAATTTCTTGAATTTTATGATTATGTTGTAAAATTAAAATGGTTGTTTATTTGATACGGCTTTTACAGGACGCCTGCTGGCAGCAGTAGCAATGCCAACAGTATTGAATATTTTATCTTTAATATCATGACTTGATGATCTTAATACTGTTATCAGTTTTCATCTTTTGAAACACTGCTGGAATAGCTGGTTAATGATGATGTTTATACTATTTGTTGGTTGTTGTTTTTGAGTTGAAATTATCTTGGCTGTCCTAATCTGAATTTATTCTTTTTGGTAGAGATAACTGCTTCTACCAGTGTGCCACCATCATTGGCAGCCAAATCACATTTTCCTATTGTCTTATAAGCTGCCTACACCAATGTTTTGCAAGCATCGATTTTTCGTCGCAATTTTCAAATGAACGATACTTTTATTCTTTGCGCCTTTTTGCACACTTATTTTCGTTTTGTTTTCACGACTGTAAGTGTGAAAACATTGGTCTTTCAAAGCCACATTAGAATCACTATTTGAACTGTCATTATCTTTCTTGTCAATATGCCTATTGCACTTGCATTTCATTTATCGCTATGCAATTTGCAAGAACCCTTTCGATTTGTACTCATTGGACATTCTTGGATTAATTGTGTGACTTTGTCTCACTAAATTTGTGATGCATTGGCATTTGGATTTATGTGTTTTGATCTACTTGATCATTGGTTTCATGAAAATATATCGATGTTATGATTAAACCCTTGATATAGTTCATTTGGTATGACACCTAGTTTCAAACGCATTCGCACATTGGTTAAACTATTGATACATTGGCGCATGGTTAAATATTTGGTATTAGTTTCAAATTGAATGTTGGTGGTTTAAAACTATGGCACAACATCGATTGCACGCATTGGTTTATACACTTACCATTGGATTCATTAGTCGACAAAGTGACATGATTGATGAACTATCCTATGAGGGGTAGAGCAGCTATAAGTCGACAGTTGTACTTTGGCAATAACTATTTTGCATGGCAGAGATAAACTCCACCACCTTCGTATGATGGCATTTATGCCTATCCCTTATTCGTCATTTACCTCTGTTAGCTCTGATATCCCTTTGTGCATTTTTCTCCTATGTGTGCTATGATCCAAACCCCGGACTTACCGTGTGCTCGGCTCCATGGTAGCAGTCGTGCGAATCAAGCCAAACGGAAACCAAGCCTTGTTAATGTTCGACAATGCTCGGAAAGACTTGGAGGCTAACGGTTGGCTCACCGTCGTGCAAAGATTTGAGGGTTTTAACTTATTTGTGGCACAACAATTCGCTCTGAATTTCGATGGTTGTAGAGCCAAGGTGGGTGACATCCAGTTGGAAACCGATGAGGGATTTATCATTTCTGCTACAAGGTTACCTACCACAGGTCATCGTTGGTTCAAAAATTCGAAAGTGGAAGAGGTTCCATGGCCATTGTTGTTTTTCTCGTGCAACGTCACCTCTTGTGATAGAGGTATTCCCATATCTATGCTTAAACCATGATGGCATGACCATTTGATAGTAGTCAAGAAATTTGTGACCTGTGAAGGTCGATACAGACTCGTTTTTCTCTACCACCTGCGGTTGTTAATGAATTTTATAGGGTATCCGTTGAATATGCCTTTCTACTTTCAACGCAACTTATATATAATGTTGAAAAGGTTTAAAGAGGAGAAGGCTGAAAATAGCATGTTCCACCATGGGATTATTAAACTTATCATTGTTTATCACTTGATTTTACATGGTGATAGCTGGAGAGCTTTCATCACTCAAAATGGTTTCGATGACACAGACCCTATACAGGTTGACAAGCCTATGGTGAATGAAACCAAGGACGGGCCACCTGTGCCCTTCCATATCCTATTGCCCTCTCCTAAGCCTTCGGTCGACTCTGCTATTGATTTACTAGACGTTGTGGCAGAGAAGGCCGAGACTATAAAGAGACCTATGAGGAAAAATACTAAAGCAAAACCTACTGCTAATACCAAGGGTAAAAAGAACGCTTGGCCTATTTCGAGAATGGCTAGGAACAAACCTAAACCCTCTGCTAAGTCAAAGCCTATAATCCTTAGTGAGGATTCAGATTCTGACGTAGAACGTTTCCTAGGTAGTGAATACCCTTACTCACAGGGTTTATGCCCCGAACCACCTTATGACTTCATCTCGAATCTTCCCCCTTGCCTAAGGAATAACCCTATCTACCCTGGTATCAAATTACCTAACGAAACCCTCAACAATATGTCCAAACCCTCGCCTTCTTTTTCAAAACCCACACAGTCATCCTGTGACCAATGTGATTTATGGTTGGAACGATACTACATCGATGTTCCCCAACTTCAATCGAAAATTCAATCGCTGGAAAGTCAAGTTGCAGTGTTGACAAGACAAAGAGACCAACTCCAAGCAGCTGATAAGAAGCAGAAGAAAACTGACTCCATCATTTTCAAGAATGTTGAATCGGCCACAGCCGTTATCAACTCCAAATTATCGTGATCAAGCCGTTTTCTCCTCATACAGGTATGAATTTCAAAATTTTTCTAGTTGTGTGAATGATCAAGGTTAATATAATGATTTGAATTTTGTTTTCAAATAGCTCTGTCTCTCATTCAAAATGCCTCTTTCATTCGGTGTTCATCCTGTACATTGTTTCGCTTTGCTAAAAATAAATGGAGTTTCGTTTTGATACATGATTTGATCATTACCAGTTTAGTCACAGTAGATTTTTATCAGGATTTGATTGGTTTTCAATTGGATTCGATTTGATTGAGTTAACGAAACTGAAGGTTTGCTTTCAATTGAATTTGTTTTGTATCTACTCTAAATAGGAAGTTTTCATGCTCAATTTAGAATACGATCATGTTTGGATTTGATTTCGTTATGGTTCATATGCTGTGATTGGAAAATGATTTCAATGAGTTTGATTGTTATGATCTTGTAACATGTTGTGTCGTGTAATCTTCTAAGAATACGAATACAACTCTGTTTAGTTTCAATTTGGAAGGAACTGCTCTGTTTCATATGAAAACAATGCTCTCATCTAAGCCTATGCAAATGCGCTCGAATCGTGAATGGTTTTGATTCATAACAACCATGTTAAAACCTTAAATGTTTGATTCACTCTTATTCTGATTGGATTATCCCATATCTTGAGTTGGCAAGATTGTTTTATGAGTTGGATTCAGATTATAATTGCTACTCTGTTGATTTTAAATTTGCAAAACGAATTGGTCAAAATTGGTTATAATTCGTTTGAATGGAATGGTTTTGATCAGAGTCAATCAATCTTGTTTGCCCATTTTGTAATAACAAACGCTCGGATAATTCTTACAAATTTTGTTACCAATTAATTGATCCTCTTATGATTTCATTTGAATTGATTTTTGCGCCAGCTTAAGTCGATCCACTCGTGGCATGAGTCGTTTGCTATGTCAATATAGTTATAAAGATTTGAAAATGATCTTGTTAGGATTCGATCATATCTCCTGTTGATAAGGCAACATAACAATTGCCTACGATTTGTTTTGATTATATCAGTTTTAAATTAATATCAAACGAATTCACAACGGTTGATTATGGTTCTGTTCATTTGATTTTGTGGTAACAAAAGAAAGAGAGTACGCGTATCTCTATGATCATTTGATTGATTTTGATCCTGTTTGATCTCGAATGGCATAACAGTTTCAACTTCAATGATTCGTTTTCAAATAGTTATTGGATGTCAATTGAATTTAATTCCTTAAAATATTTTCAATCGATTTTAATGTTGATTATGTGTCTTATTTAGACCATCTACATAATCGCAGGATTCTGTAGCTAGTATATAGAATTAGATTTTTATTATTTTATTAATAAAGGATATTTCTAAATTGTCCATTTTTTACCCTTTTCAGGTAAATTCGAATTGCATGGGATATGTTGGATAGGCTAGGGGAATATTTGTGTATTTTAGTTTTATTGTAGGTTCCTAGTTTAGTAAAACTGGGGATATCTACCCAGATTTATGTAAATAGTTTTGATAACTTCCATAGGGAGGTTTTACCCTGTGGAAAATCTATAAATACTTATTATTTTTGTAATAAGGATCATCCTCACTTGTGGGAGAACCAGGCAATGGATTTCTAATACAAACAGAGACGGGAGTTGATGTTTTTCTACTGCTTTCGCTTTCATAATATCAATCTTTTGTTTCATGTTTATGCTTATCAATTTGCACTTGATTAGTGACTACGTTAGCTATCATAGTCTTTTGTAGAATGATATGATTGAATTAATGTGATCTATGTCTGATTTCTTTCACTAATTTAAAATACAACAACTACTTCGTTCAACTAATGAATGACATATTTCTCTTCTTCATCAATTGAACTATTATGTATAGATCTTTGCATACAGGTTTATCTAATTGTGAAGATTTATAAATTATAAGATTGTTGTTATTTGTATGTCTTGTTTGTCCTGTAATCAAACTTGTAGAGCACTGAAGCGTATCGTTTATGAGAATCTCCTGGATAATTCAATGCGAGTTTCCACCCTCTGATTAGCTAAGACAATCATCATACACAGGACAAATCTGGAGCGTTTCTCCAAGTCAGTTTGTGATTTATTTGTTAGTTAATTTGTTAATTAAGTAGTTTAGTTAGATATACATTAAAATTAGTGTATTATTTGTTTAGTCTAGTTCTGTTTTATTTTTGTTCATAAAAATTATAAAATCAACAAAAAATATCTCTCGCTGTCTTAGGGCAGAATATAAACGAGTTTTTCAAGTTTTATTTAAATATGTATATTGTAGATATTGTACATTTTGTGAATAAGTTATATTCCAGTTAGTAGTTAGATAGTTAATTAGTTAGAGTTAATATAGTAGTAGTTAGTAGATTGTATATATAGAATAGTTAGTTTTAGTTTAGTTTGTTTAATAGTTAGTTTTAGTTAGATTAGTTTATTAGTTTGTTTTATTTTGTTTTTAGTTCGATTAGTTAGTTTAGAATAGTTTTCCTTTTTATTTTCTTAGGACCTTAGATTGGATAACGAAGCCGCTAAACCCGTTAGGGTGGTTCATTCCAAACGGATTGGGTTATTATACAACCCCGGACCGGTTCCACTCTTCCAGTTGATGGACGGTCAATTTCGCTCGTCAACAGGATCTTATAATCTTATACTCATTTCTAGAAAGTTAGAATGGCTTGGTCATGGTTGTATGTAGCTCTGTCTCTGGTTCGAATAATTTAAAATTTTATGATGTTATTGGTGTTATTCTTAGTGAGGAGAAGTGACAAAAAAGCACAGGTGAGACATCAGGTAATGCGTTAAACATGGAGAATAGGGGAATTCAAAAGGATAGAGGAAAGGGCTCAAGGAACCCCGTGAATTCTAGGAAGGGTGGATCCAAATCCATACTAGGAAAGATAGGGTGTCGGAGTTGTGGGAAGAAAGGACATCTGAAGAAAGACTACAGAGATCCAAAGAAACAAGGAGATGGATAGTAGGAGAAAAATTAAGAAGCAAATGTAACAGGTGATGTGTTACAAGATGATTTGATTCTTTTTGTGGATAATATTTCTGAGCCTTGAGTAGTATATTCAGGGGCTTCATTTCATGGCACACCCCATAGGAAAAATTTTCTAGATTATGTTAAAGGTGATTTTGGATAGGTTCATTTGGTTGATGATGAACCATGAAAAATTGTTTGAATCAGATGGATAACAATAAAGCAAAGGAATCGAAACCAATGTTTTTTGAAAGAGGCAAGACATGTTCTAGATATAAGGAAAAATATAATTTCAACAAGGCATTTGGCAAGTGAAGGTTGTATATCCATATTTACAGATAAGGTGTATAAGGTCACAAAAGGATCATTGGTGAAAGTAAAAAGAGAGAAGGTAGGTACATTGTATTTATGTACTGGTAATATTGAATATTTTATCTCTTTAGCTTCTACAGCGGTGGATACAACAATATGTCATCATAGTCTTGGACACATGAGTGAGAAGGTGATGCAAGTAATTCAAAAAAGAAATTTGTTTCCAAATATTAAAAAAATTGATTTGTATTTCTGTGAGAATTGTGTTTATGGAAAAAAAAAGACAGACATATTTCTCACGTATCATCTCTTGGTGGATCTCGTTATTATGTTACTTTTATTGATGATGCAACTAGAAAAAATTGGGTTTATTGCATTCAAAAAAAAAGTGATGTGTTTTATACTTTTAAGAAATGGAAAGCTTTGGTTGAGAATGAGATAACAAAAACATTGAAGTGTCTTAGATCAGACAATGAAGGTGAATATTGCATCAAGGAACTTGATTATTATTGTTCATACCATGGGATTCATAGAGAGAAAACATTTCCAGGAACACCACAAGGAAATGGTGTGTCAGAAAGGATGAACATGACAATCATGGAGTGTGCAAGAAATATGAGATTGCATGTTGGTTTGCCTTTACTATTATGAGAAGATTATCTAGATACTATTGTTTACTTAATAAACAAAGGACCTTCAGGCTCTTTGGATGGTATAATTCCAGAGGTGGCATGGATAGTTAAAAAGGTAAATCATTCTTTTTTTAAGACTTTAGGTTGTGGAGAATTTATCCATATTGATAAATAAAATAGAACAAAGCTTGCGGAAAAATCCAAGAAGTGTACCTTTATTGGATACGGTGTTAATGATTTTGGCTATCTCTTATGGGATTATGAAAATCATAAAATCATTAGGATTACATATGTCATATTCAATGAGAAGGTCATGTACAAAGATCAGTTGCAGGGAAAGAAATAGGAAAAATAAAAACCAAAATACACAGTGCTTGATGAGATCACTAAAAAATAAATTCTGAAGGTTCCAGAAAATCAAAACATACAACAACATGAGAAACATGTAACTCAAACTCTTGCAAGTGTTGTTAGAATATTTACCAGGTTAAGTAGACCCCCTGAACGATACTCTCCTTCATTGTGTTATTTATTGTTGATTGATTCTGGTGAACCAGAATGTTATGAAGAGGCAATGCGGGTAGACACTAAAAATAAGTGGGAGCAAGGAATGAAAGAGGAAATGGATTCCTTGGTAAATAGCCAGACTTCATATTTGGTTCAGTTTCCTGGAGTAAAAAGAGTATTAAACAATAAATGGGTTTACAGGTTAAAGGAAGAAGATGGAGGAAAAAAAAAGTACAAGTCTAGACTTGTTGTAAAGGGGTTTGCACAAAAGAAATTTGTAGATTTTGATGAAATATTTTATCTTGTTGTTAAAATGACTTCAATTAAGACTATTTTAAGTCTTGTGGTAGTAGAATATTTACATCTTAAACAGTTAGATGGATAAAAAACTTTTCTCCGTGGGGATTTAGATGAAGACATTTCTATGCAACAATCATAGGGGTATGAGGTCAAAGGGAAGAAAATTTTGATATGCAGGTTGAAGAAGAGATTGTATGGCCTAAATCAATATCCAAGGAAGTGGTATTTCAAGTTTTACAGGTTTATGAGAGAACAAGGTTATAGTATATGTCATTCTGATCACTATGTTTATTTTAAAAGGCTAGAAAATGGAAGCTATATAATATTGTTATTGTATGTAGATGACATGATTGTTGTAGGGTCTAATATGAAGGATATAAATGTGCTCAAGAATAAATTAGCTAATTCATTTGCAGTGAAGGATTTGGGTGCTACAAATAAAATCCTTGTTATGAGAAGAAAAAGAGACAGGAAAAATCACAAATTGACATTGTCTCATGGTGAGTACATAGTAAAGGTGTTGGAGAGTTTTAGAATACAAAATGAAAAACCAGTTAGTACACCTTTGGCCTACCATTTAAAATTAATTAAGGAAATGTGTCCCAAGACACAGGAGGAGATATAATACATGTCTAAGGTCCCTTATTCATCAGTAGTTGGAAGCTTTATGTATGCGATGGTTTGCACAAGACCAGATATTTCACATGCAGTGGAAGTTGTGAGAACGTATATGAACAATCCAAGTAAAGAACATTGGGAGGCAGTAAAGTGGATTCTTAGGTATTTGAGAGGTATTGTTACTCATGCATTTTGTTTTGGAGGTTCAAACACTATTATACAAGCATATGTTGATTCATATATGGAAGGTGATACAGATGTCAGGAGGAGTAACACAGGGTATGTTTTTACTATACGAGGAACAATAGTAAGTTGTATTTTGAAATGAAAAAAGGTTGTTGTAATTTCAAGAACAGAAGATGAGTATGTTGTTGTTACATAGGATAGTAAAGAAATGATTTGGTTATATAGGTTTATGGAGGAATTGGTAAAGAAGCATGAAAATAGAAGGTTGTATTGTAACAGTGAGAGTACCATTCATCTTGCAAATAAATTAGCCTTCCATTCGAAGACAAAGCATATACAACTCAGGTACAATTTCATACGATCCATTTTGGAAGATGGACATTTGAAGTTTGAAAAGATACACACTAGAAAAAATCCTACAAACATGTTAACAAAGGTAGCAACCAGGGAAAAACTGAGTTCCTGCTCAGTTTCATTTCGTCTTCAAGAATGAAGGTGAAGATGAGAAATTTTCTAGGTCCAAGAAGGATCATAGTCCAACAGATACATTAGTCGTGGAGTTGTTGAGATCAGTATCCAAGTGGGATATTGTTGGTTGTGGAGCCTGATTATCTTCTTGATTCAGAGGTCTTTTTTTTCCATCCGTGTTTATACCCCATGAAGAATTTACACCCTAGAAGAATGTACACCCCTCTATGTGGGAGAGTGTAGGGGGGGATTTCCCATCCTTCGGGGTCCGAGGGGTATATCACCTCAGCTGGGGGTCCAAGGGAAAGTGGGCCCCCAACGGGGGTTTGAGGGACAAGACCTCAAAGGAAAACTTTCCATGTAAATGTACATTGTAATTTCACAGTAAATTTGGACCATTCAATATAAGGTCACATATCTAACAGTAGAAGTTATGTTAGGGTTTTTTCCCTAGAAGGAAAACCTCTTTTACAAGGGAAATGTATTACGGACATGTATCATTGTGAATATTCTATTCTGATTGAGGAGACTGTGAGAGAAAGAAGAGGAAGTTACGATGGGTGTGTTGTAGGTTGTATCCCTTCATTTGTCTGATAATAGTAAAAGGACCTGGAAATTTCTCCGGTGGACGTTTCCCACACTGGGTGAACCACATATATTTTTGTCTCTATTGTAATGTGTATCTTCTATGTTTTATTTCTGCATTTTATTTTATATTATTGCTCTAAGATTTTTTTTTTCTAACATTTGATTCTCCACAAAAGGAACATTCTCTAAATGTTATGGACACATTTGACAATATATTTTGAGGCGACTTAGGCTAATATATTTTGTGAGTTTCTGTCACCATCCTTGAGCTATTTAAATATTGATTTTTCTCAGCAGAGTGTTTCTTCCTATGCATATCTTTCCTCTATATGAGTATTTTTCTTATTCCCTTTGGCCTATAATGATTTTTTGCTATCCTATGTGATGATAAGTTGTTGTGTCTCCTTCATGATTTTTTCTAAGTCTTTTTTATCCTGAAAAATATTCATGTAGACATTATTATATACTCTTTTAGGCATTGCTTGAAATTGTCTATCTTTTATTAAATATGTACATTAAATTTCCATGTGAGATAGTCTCCTCCTTCAACCAAGTTGGAGCATTATATTGAAATTTTGGATGGGAAAGCTAAAAAATTTCAAATCTGAAAAGTTTACTTCAAGGCGAATCGGCAATATCAATGAATAGGTGGATGGGCCAATGGTATGAATGAGTCATTGTGATAATAATAGCTTCCATGAGAAGGCCATCCATCATAAGCAGTTTTGAGATAAGAAATATGTCTAGCTTACAGGTGACTTTATGAGAACTTGATTGTTTATTTGTCTAGGTATAGATTCCATTTATGGTTTCCATATCAATCAACTTGAGAGATTCAATTAATTCCTTGAGATCGTCACTATCCCTTTCCAATCTTCGATGACCACAATTCTTTCCATCCAAAGAGAGAATGATGTTGAAATACTTCTTGAGGATCTAGCACCTATTTTGAGCTAGTTCACCTAGATCCTTCAATCTTTTAAGGAAGGATTCTTTCTCTTGAGAGGCTTATGGCTCGTAGAAATTAGTGATAACTCCTCCTTTATTTGAGCCAATTCACTATAGGTCATTGTAATAGTCCATTTAGTAGAATTACAATTTTCAAGTAAGACTATATCTATGTTCCATAAGATTGTGATTCCACCCGTCGCTCCTAGTGAATCATTATGTACATAGTGGCTTCACTTAGAACATCTCAAAAAAATGATTTCAACAACCATATATACACATTTTGTCTCTTGTGGCAATACAATGTATGGATTCTTTACTGTGATGTTATTTTCAAGGATTCACTACTTGTTCCTTCCATTAAGTCCTTTATGTTCGAAGAGACAACCTTCGTGACAAAGGGGGTAGGGGAATCAAATAGAAGCTCTCAGTGAGATTCTAAATATGACCAGAGTTGATGATGAAGTTTCCTATGTACTTGATGTGTTTATGAGTATATTTTTGACCTCATATACTTTCCTGTTTGGAATATTTTCATGAGTATTTGAACATATTGATGTGGATACCAACAATCCCCCTTGATCTATAAGTGGATCCTATAATAGGGTTAAGATATAATTTATGGAGTTTCATAAGTTGTTCATGGGGCAGGGATTGCAATTCTATTTTTGATATGGAGATCGATCTCTTCTAGTTCCTTGTCATCCATATCCATATCCATTTCATATCCATCCTTTGTAATCTAATGTTTTTTGGTAGGATACCCATTTGTAGTAGGGAGGATATAATATAGTACTGGTTCTGGGTTACCTTATCCTTACCATGGCATTTATCATAACTCGAGGAAAGTGGAACCCCATCTGGAGCAAGATAATCTAGGATCTAGTTGAGGGATTCAAAATAATTGCTATTTGACATAGGTTTGACTTGTTCTGAGGTTATCCTTTTTTGGATTTGTCATCATTTCCTTGAGACTTAGGTGAAACAATATTTCAACATTTCTAGAGAAATAACCATTGAGTCTAAAGAGGCAGTAAGAGGGAAGTCCCAAAATACATGGCCATGCTCATTATCTATAGTCTATATCCATTCCTCATCTTGACATTCCATAAATATGGAACCTTCTAGGGTCTTGGAAATGTTCATATAAACTGAGATGCATGGATAATAATTGTAACACTGGCATGTCACCTTTGTTTTCTTTACACATATTCCCAGGATAATTTCAATCCTGTCTAGGATTTCTCCAAGAAAAAATTGTCATGGGAGCGAGTAAAGTCTTATTGACACATGAGCATACATAAAATGTTAAATTTCTAGGATGGGATGAAGAAATCCATCCAACATCTCAAATAGAGGCCCTAATTATGGCTCCCGCCCTCAATGCTATGATCTTTAACCTCTAGATTTTGGCCCATGCCAGTGAAAAAATCCTTAGATCCTAACTGAAGATGAAAATATCCTTTAGTTTCTACTAGTTATTGATCCATTTTATTATATCTCTTTTTAATTTCCAAACTCTGAAAAAATTTCTAACGAGGAAATGATCTCTCATATACTAGGTATGTTCCCCTATTATTACTGAACTAAGTACATACCTTGGTGCCATAAAAGCTTGATGAATGCATTTTCCTGGTTCCCATGCATGAAACACAATTGGGTGAGATTATTCAACCTCAACCTCCATATGCTTTGCCTTGTTCAGTTCTTCCTAATAAACTTGATTCCTCAACTGTGGGAGCGAGTTGAATGGTGGTCAGGTTCCTTTTACCCCTTCAGGCTCACCTTCTACCACATTACGGTATAAGGGGGATCGTTCCCCCTCCTCTTCCACCATCATATCTAGATTAGTCACACTTCAAGGAAGAGAAGTTGTCTTGAAAGTTGTTGAAGGTGAAAGCCTTCAGATTCCCTATGACACTAGTATCATCAAACCCTAGCAGAGCTACGTTAATACCATATTAATTTTCATATGTTACTAATTGTTTACCAATTTTTATAAGGAAGCAATAGGTGCACATCGACATGGGATTTCACTAGTACATACTACATATTGATTCAAATGCACTTTTTCGTGGGATTGCACCAATATCGTGTGAAATTTTAATTGAATCAGAACATTATGTTATTTCATGTGCTTATGATATGTTTTTAATTTATGATTATAGGACTCTTTAATGTATTGATTTCAATATGTTTAGGGATAGAGAATATTTCTTCCAATCATTTCACAGATGGGTAATGTGGTTGTATAAAGTTGCACATGGTATTATAAGGAGAGGGGGAACACCATTATTTTTTCCACATACTAGCACTCCTTTTTTGTCTTCTAGGTTGAATAGTTCATAGTATTTTTACCTAGAGGTTGTGTTTTTCCTTTAGACTAGGCCATGGATTCAATCACTAATGAGGTTTATTTGAAGGGATAAAAACAAGGTGGTATCCTTATTCCTCAATGACCATTGGTCTCTCAACAAGGTAGGAACAGATTGAGTTAATGTTGTCTTAGTTGTTGGATCATTTTCCCCATCAAATAAAATTGGATACTTGAAGGGAATCTATGAACAATGATACCCTTAGTATTTATTCAACGATAGTGCTTAAAGGACATGGAGAAGCATGACACACTTAGCATAAAAATAAAAATGGATTCTTGAAATGAATTGAGAATTATTCCACCCTTGGTATCAATTATAGTAATTGGGAATACATGGAAAAAATAATTAACTGTGATATTCATTTAATTTAATTTTGGAAAAGTTAAATAAATGCATGATTGTCTTATTGAGTATATAATCTAGTGCAGATTTCAAAAAATGGAAAAATATAATTGTTTATTTAATACTTATTAGAAAAATTGCATTAAGAAATGTCCATGAAATAGAAAAAATAGTTTTTAATTATCTTAAAAATTAATTACTAGTGCACCCATAAATCAAGGAGAAGAAAAATAAACAATGGATTCAAATTAAAATAGAAGCGTCGGAAATTATGAGTGGTATTGTGGGTTACTAATGATGGTAATTTATTAAAAAACGTAGTCACTACACATGCACCAACTCAAATAGGAAAAAAGGAGCAGATGAAAGGAACATCTAGGAGTAAAAATAGGAAGTGTAGTAGTTGGGTGAAAAATAATCACTATTTATATTTTTAAATAAGGATTTATTTATGCATTTGTGCATGGGTGGATGAATGATCAGTAATTAGTAAATAATTAGTAAAGTATAAACTACTTTTTTTGCATGATATGGACAAGTGGCTTAAGCCACAAAGCCTATAAAAAGAAGGTTTGAACAAGAGAGCTCACACTTTAACTCTAAGATATATGGTTGTTGTAATGTAAATTTTTTTTTATTGGTAATTGTTGTTGAGTTTTATCTATTGAAAAGTTTTATTGAGATGGGGATTGCCTCACAAACTTACAACTACACTGTGTTCTCATTTTTCTAGTAGTATATTTTCCATACAACCCAATTACAATTAGCGAATCCTTGGGAAGGAGAGCGTCCATTGAAATCTGTAGGATGGTAACGTAATTTTTGTTTTATTGGTAATTGTTGTTGAGTTTTATCTGTTGAAAAGTTTCATTGAGATGGGGATTGCCTCACAAACTTACAACTACATTGTGTTCTCATTTTTCTAGTAGTATATTTCCCATACAACCCAATTACAATTAGTGGATCCTTGGGGAAGGAGAGTGTCCATTGAAATTTGTAGGATGGTCAACCAATGGACTATATAACAAATAAGAAGTAGAAACAAGTTGAATTTATACTCTCCTTTAAATTTTGAGAATCCAAGAATCAAATCCATAATATTTCGTGTAATTACTTTTGAATATATTTTTTGTGAATTTAAAAGAGATCTTGGTTTTAGTGTTTTCTTAAAAGGTATTTTGTTTATTTTATTTTCTTTATTCATCATCTTAAGCATATTGAACTTTAGTATGGTTTCATTTTTTTTTTACAATATGCTTTAAAATAAAATCATAGCATAGTCTTATTTTGTTTTGAAAGCAATGTTTCCATCTATAGGTAATTAGCAAGATTTCAGTAAATCTTAATTTGTATCATTTTCTAGATGGGCATAGGCTATGAATAACCTTGAATTTGGTATCACTAATTTTAAAGATAAATTATAAAATATGAGGTCATGATTAGGTATGGCAACGAGATGAAAAGAAGGATTAGTGTTCGACAAGTAGTCTTTAAAGCAGTTTTTGTAGTTTTGATAAAGTTTCGAGGAAAAATCTTAAGTATTTGAAAAGTGCATGGAGGAATAAGGAAAGATAGAGAGCATGCAACCGAGGCGCGTCTAGTAGGATAGTGCATTGAAGGAGGAAAGCGCACAAATAGAATACAACACACAACTCGAAGAATAAAGGTCAAGGAATAAAGATAGAAGAATAAAGAAAGGAAATAAAGTATAACCGGAGAATGACAATGTAACGACCCCTTCGTTATGTCTATGAATAGCGAAGTTCAATAGGAAATTTTTTTTTTCTTTTTAACAAATAATAATTTAACAACATCACCTAATTCATATCAATGCAAAAACACATGACATCATAACTAAGGTGACACATGATCATAATATAAACAACTCTAATATCATTGCGGAACGAAATTGCAAACCATAATGCCAACCAATCTCATCATATTATCACCAATAACAATAATTTTGCCGAATATAAAATTGCTTTCTACTTCACCATTAAAATCATACCATTGCCACTTGCCCACTTCGGAGACGTCCCTTGCACTGTGTCGCTTCCCTCGCTCTGTGCCGCTTCTGCTTGCCGACCAAAGAAAGCTCACCGGTACCTCCCAGCCAAGCGCTAGGGGTACTCTTCTTCCCCCTTAGCCCCCCGAGCCGCAAAGGGGCCACACAAGCACCAGAGATAAACTAGCATCTCAGCTCGCCTCCACGGCGGAGCTACCACTCCCACACACAGCTGAGATAAACCCAACTCCTCACA
>ML777370.1:852801-889631 GCA_009831015.1 Picea engelmannii | reverse complement strand
GAAACCCTGCACACTCAATGAAACTGAGTCAATAGCACCTGTATATAGCAATAGTAAAACATCCTGTCATCAATCATGACGCATCATCATCAAGGTTAAGTGGTTCATCATCATAAAAATCCAGATCACTTGCGAGAAAGTGTGCTCAAAGAATAGGTTTGTCAGTGTGCCAGAGCGAGATGTTACAGACAACCAAACATTCCATAAATATAAGAACAACAAAAGAATAGCATGAAGGCTGAAAAGAAGAAGAAAGGTGTTGAACAACCAGTTAACTAAGTTGGACATGCATTGTAATGGGATATTTTTTAGATGGATAAATAAGGGTTTTTATCCCTAGATTTTAATATAAATATGTAACAGGTTGGGAGATTAGGGGTTTAGTTGGTTGGTTCCACTAGGTGATATTCTGATGAAGTTTGATTATGATAGATTAGGTTATGTTATAGTCTGATTGATACTAATTCTAGAGTTATTTAATGTAAAAGTCAAAGGTTGAGAAGGATGAATAAAGGAATGATAAAGATATGCTACATAATTGTCTGTTGTCTATGTTTATATGTTTGATTATGACTACTACTTGCATGCATCGTAGAATAGATTCATATGATAGTTAAGAATGGTGCAATTATTCATGACTGTGACAATAACAAATCTATATAGTAAACTCAATTAAGATAAGTATAGGAATATTTATAATGTTTAAGTTAATAACAGAACAAAACATAGTTATGCGCACAACATAATAAGGAAAAATGAACCGAATGTTTTCCTCGCATTCCCTTACCATTTCGAAAGCCTAGTTCTTGTAGTCCCCATAGATACCCTAGTTGAGACTTCATTTGGACAAGTAGGTGATGCTGAAAGGGTCAGTTTCTAGTGGGTTTTGTTGGAATTACATAAATAAACCTTGGGTCTTACAACTCGTGCATAGAATAGCACCAACAAATGGTTAGGTTATTGGGCCCAGGACTTTGTGATTGAGGGAATATTTTAGAGGTCAAATAAGAAGGATATATCATAATGCTTGGAAAGGAAGGAATGTGTATTCACATGGAAAGAGAACAAAAACCATCAAATGAGTGACAAGCAATGGCTGCAAAAGTATGTGTTCACATATCTACATGAAAATGTCTTTGGTAAATTTCTGGCTATTCTGACAAAGTGGCTAGAAAGATTGGTGGAGAAATATGGAAGGTTAAGTGACAAAATGGTAATGAATTGGAATCCCGAATTGGTAATAAAATCGAATTATTTAATTAACCCAAATATTCGAGAAGTTGATTTTTGGTTGGATAGCGTACTAGGTGGTTATGTTACATATTTTTCCATAGATTGTATTCAATCATGCAATGTCACAGAAAGGGAATTTTTCAAAGCTCCATGCAAGAGGTTCTTGAAATCATTAAATACCATGATAAATATGCTTTTGTGTGAAAATCATGTGATGGTGATGCAATTCTATTGCTAATGGGTTCGCACAAATAGAGGAACTAGGGGATGATAGGAGGATCGTCTGAGAGAAGGATGAAAGAAATGAAAGGGGAAGGGAGGGACTGAGGATGAAAGAAGATGATATACCAGAGGAAGGATATGAGTTTGGAGAGTTTCACAAAGGGAGGATGTACAAGAGGATAAAGACTAAGGCTGAGAGAAGAGAGTCATCTAGTGAGCCAGAGGGGAGAGAACCTTGTGCACTACTCTTAATTGTGGAGGTACCATACCTAGGGGGAGAAGAATAGGAGTTCCAGTCCATTTTGATAATAGAAGATCCATCAAGTATGACTCAAACATGGTCATGTGTAAAATCCAAAACCCTGTGTGCATCATCACAATCAGTAGTAACATTTGAGGATTTGTCAAAAGCAATTGTAGTTAGCCAAGGAGGGCCTAGTAGTAGTAGTCAAAATAGTGGAAGTAGTGCCCAGAGTCATAATCAGAGTCAACTAGCATCACCAAGAGGAGGGGATACATTGAAAAACATGTCTGAGGTGTATAATACTCTTAGGATACCAGAGTTCCAAGCAATTGGGATAGAGTACCCATAACAACACTTGTTTGTGTGCGAAATGATCTAGGCCGCAAAGAACGTACATGATGAAGTTGTCAATATTGTGCAAAGAGAGAAAACATTTAGATGTTGTGTGCTAGTATGATATATGAAGTTACAGAGCACCACACATACATGACATGCTAGGACGTTGGCAAAGATCAAGTAGGAATTGTTGAAGGAGTTAAGGAAGCAAAAGTCAAAATCAGGGTACATCACAAAATTGAAGGAGATAAAACAAGTACAAAAAAAGTTGGTATGGAATTATGACTACATATTTAAGGATATTATGGGTATATTAACTTTCCAGATCCCAGATCGATAGCACCAAGAATTCTTTATTGCAAGGATTCTACCACACATTCATAGAAAATTTATCCAGTAGAAGTTTACGTCGAATACAAAGGCACTAGATATTGTAATGAAATTAGAGTCATATTCAGTGGGAGATAGTGGAAAAATGACACAATTTCATACGCAGTTGGACACATTGAAAATTCAATTGGAAGAATTGATAAACGGAAAGGAGAAACGTGAGCAAGTTTGGTGTACAAAATGCAGGACTAAAGGTTATCACCAGGATGAATGCCTAACATTTGCACAATATTTTGTGACGAGAGCACTGAATCCATTATCGGGAGGAGGATATTGTGAGATGTGTAGGAAATTGGGCCATCACCCAATGAAGTGTCCACTACAACAAAAGTACCATAGTATGCCAGAGAACTTGTTTTGGAATTTTTTCAAATCGGTAGGACACAAGGAGAAGGATTTTCTCACGTTCGAATTGATGTAGGAGCGCAGACACGATATGTATAGGATCCAGGAAGAAAATGTTGCAGCAGAAGCAAGGGTTCCAAAATACAAAAATCAAAGAGTTTTCAATCAAGGGAATAGAGGAAGCTTTGGTTGAGGCCAAGGTAGAGGGAATTTTGAAAGAGGAGGAAGAGGATTGATTATATGTTACAACTATAATCAACTTGGACACTTGGCCTATGACTTCCAGAATCCATGTGCAATGTGCACATATTGCATAGCACTGGATCATTCGATAGAATATTGTCTCCAACTAGTTGCGAAGTGGAAAGCTAGAGGAAACCAAAACCTGAATCTGAATTAGAATGTTCAGATCATATCAAATGAAAGACGCAATGAAGGACACAAACTAGTCATTGTTACATGTGTGGGAGATAGAATAGGGACTGATAGGATAGATGAAGGAAGGAAGATGGGACAATGGGTAAGAAAATTAACAAGGCCCACACTAGCCTTTGATCCTCATGAAGAAAAGGAGACATATCAAATGGAAAGGAAAGAAGTACTGGAAACATATTGAGGAGCATCAACATCAAAGGCACCTCATGAAGAAGATATGCACAATGGTAGGGAATCCAATGGGGAAGGTAAGTACACTAACATAATTCTTGAGAAATTGTATAGAACTAATCAAATATAAGGTTGCGCTAAGTACATTATACGACATTATTGATCACTACACAAGAGGAAGGGAAAGTCCAACCGCACAAATGATAGTAAATCAGGTACTGCACAAGAAGAAAACCAATGAAGAATTCTGATTCGGTGCAAAAATTAGAGAGTATGATGTGGATAATATTGTTTTAGACTTGGGGTATGATGTGATCATGTTACCTAAGAATACATGGGATTTTATGGGAAAAATGAAGTTGGTATGGTCTCATGTTTAGCTTAGGATAGAAAATAAGCACCAGATAGTTCTGATTAGTTGGTTGATAGGAGTATGTGTGAACATTGATAGGATGCATAACGTTGCAAACTTTGAATTTATTGATATTGTGGATGACAATCAACCATATCTGACACTGATGGGACTAGCATGGGATTTTTATAACCAAGTGATCATCAACTTGAAAAGGAGGGAGATGATATTTGAAGTTGGTGATTTGAAAGTTAGGACACCCTTAGAACCATCATAAGGATAGAGATACATAAAATCAACAAGAGGGAATGACATGGGCAACCTATATAACATGTCTGTGTGGATTGAGTATTATTTCAACATGACAATAGATGGTGCATTGAGTTGGTGAAGTATCAATTCATGTGAATCATGTTTTGAATAAGGTCTAGAGCATTGGCAATAGAGAATGCATGAAGTGTCAACTATATGATGTGCACAAATTACTCGATCCTTTATTTGGATTGGAATAGAGCTATGCAACCTTCATAGGTATGATGGATTAATTGATATAAGTATGTTTGTAAAATTATTTGAGCTATAAGTATGCGAAGAACAAAGGTGTTTAGCACTAGATGTGGTATTAAAATAAGCTCCATCTAGATGGTGGGTTTCGCATAGAAAGGGAATGAAATATTGTCTACAATGCAACAAACTAATGCAAATAAGGTTTGGAAATGAGGGAGAAAACATTGCGATGAAATATACAGGAAAGAGTGACCCAATAGGTCATGTGAAATAGTGTAGGGATTTGTGGGGATTGGTACCAGAGGTAGAGTGGACACACAAATTTATACACACACTAGACACAATTACAAAGAACTGGTATTTGGAGATGGAAATGAAATGGGGGACAACAAGATGGGAAGAACTGATCTAGAGGTTCAAGATCATGCTTACATTTGAACATGATTCTGCGTTAATATATGAAGTGCTATAGGAGATTCAAATGAATATCTACTCGGAATAAGAGACGATCAAGGTGATACTAGTATGCAACGAGAAAAAATCCAAGATGACTATCGATAAGATTATGGAATGCTATATTGTAGAAAAGGAAGCGTATGATGAAGTGGATCCTAGGTATGTACAGATACCTGAGAAAGAAGGAGAATGAGCCATAGAAGGGATAGATCCTGAATCTGCCCCATATAAACATCTAATAAAGAGGTGGAAGGTTAACATTGGGACAATAGAGAATACCGAATTTTCACATATAGGGGACTATTGGAGTGAAGAGACAGTTGGCAAGATTGCACACTTATTGCGAGAATACCAGAACTTATTTCCAATGAATTTCTTAGAGATGAAGGTAATAACAATAGACTTGGGAGAGATGAAGATCCCAATGAAACAAGGAGCTAAGCCAGTGCACCAAAGGCCTTACAGGATAAACCCAAGGTATAAGGAGAAGGTAAAAGATGAAATATATAGGATGTTGAACGCAAGAATTATTGAACCAATAAAAGATTATGAGTGGATCAATCCAATGGTGGTGCAAGACAAGAAGACAAGAGGAATTAGGATCTATGTAGATCTAAGGAAGTTAAATAATGCATGATTACATGACCCATTTCCAACACCATTTACAGATGAGGTACTGGAGAACATGGGTGGCCAGGAAACTTACTCTTTTACAAATGGATTCTTCGGGTACTATCAGATAAGAATCACACAAGAGGATCAACACAAGACCACTTTTATGATGGAATGGGGAATTTATCAGTAAACGATTATTCCCTTTCGATTGAAGAATGACCTTGCGATGTTTTCTAGGGTAGTAGTTGCAACATTCAAGGAGTTCATCCATAAGTTCCTATAATTTGACTTGGATGATTGGAAGTTGTTTACTCTACTAAAGGATCACATAGAATTTATTTGAATTATGTTGGATCAATGCAGACAGTGTCATATTTTGTTGAACTTGAAGAAGTTCATTTTTTGCACATCGTTTGGAATTCTATTAGGACATGTAGTGTGCAAAGAGGGAATATTGTTAGACCCGACTAATATTGTAGCTATTCTGGAGTTAGAAAAACCTACATCAGTCTGATAGTTGAGAGTGACATTGGGTCATATAGTTTATTATAGGAAATTTAGCAAGGGATATGCATAGATCACAATGTCAATGGAGAAGTTACTAAAAAGGGAAAAAAAGTTTCAATGGAATGCAGACTGTCAAAGGGGGTTGTACACCCTGAAACAAAAGTTGGTGACCGCATCGATTTTAATTTTTCTAGATTGGAATAAGGAGTTTCATGTACATGTGGATGCATTTTCCATAACATTGGGTGCAGTTATATCCCAACCAGGGTAAGGAGACATCGATCAACCAATTGATTTTGCAAGAAGGAAGTTGTATGTAGCAGAGAAGAACTACACAACCATAGAAGCAGAAGGATTGGTGATGGTCTATGCAGTATAGAAATTTAGGAATTATCTATTAGGCTCTCAGTTTAAGAGGTATACAAACCATTCTACATTAAAATACTTAGCCAATAAGCCAGTTTTGGGGGGGAATAATATGTAGGTGGCTCTTATTATTTCAGGAATATGACTTTGAATTCATAGTGAAACCAGGGAAGTTGAATGTAGGACCATATCATCTATCATGCATATTTTCAGGGGAAGATCCAGGAAATTTAGGTGACAACTTCCTAGGTGCACAATTATTTGCAGTAAGGATGGTGTATGATTATTTCTTAGACATTATACAATTTCTCAACACATGCATGGCTCCATCTGAGATGACTGTAGCATAAAAGAACCAACTCGTAGTGAAATCATAAAATTATCAATTGATTATAGGGAATTTATACAATATGGATGCAAATGGAATAGTGAGACATTGTGTGTTGGAGAACGAAAGTCTGATAATACTTGAAGAAGCGCATGGCGGAATGTTTAGAGGATATTCTGCAGGGTGAGCAACTGTATAGAAGATTTTGTGGATAGGACTTTGGTGGCTGACACTTAACAAGGATGTGAAGGAATATTGTCATTCATGCAATGTATTTGAATGAGTGGGAAAGCCATCTAGGAGGGACAAAATTCCTTTGAATCCACAGGTTACATTGCAATCATTTTAGAAATGGGCCATAGACTATGTGGGGCCAATCAACCCACAAGAAAGAATATCATGGGTAACGTATATCATTAATGCGACATATTATTTGAAAATATGGGAATAAGAATCCCTAGTTACAGACTTTACTACGGAAACAACTACATGCTTTCAATTTGAAAATGTAGTCACAAGGTTTGGATGTTCTCGTGTATTACTCAGTTATCAAGGGACACACTTTCTAAACAAAACAATTGCAGCATTGACTGAGGATTTCCAGATTCATGACCAAAATATTACCGCATATCACCCTCATCCCAATGGAACCATGAAAGCTTTTAATAAGATCTTTGAGAATGCATTGGTAATAATTTTCAATGTAGGGAAAGATGATTGGGACTTAAGAGTTCATGTAGTATTATGGGCTTACAAGACTATAAGAAAGAAGTTGATATGATAGACCCCTTTTAGGTTGGTCTATGGACAAGAAGAAATAATTCCAATGGATTTTATTTAGCCTAGCCTATGAATTGCATCAATCACAAGGCCATCAGATACCGACAGAATACAGGAGAGGTTGGCACATTTAGTACAACTTGAGGAGGATCGGTTTGTCGTAGGATTACATTAGTAGGTTAAGAAATCCAGAGAGAATACCTGGCATGATCGACATATTAAATGAATGGAGATTCAAGTTGAAGATCTAGTAGTATTCTATGACAACAAGTATATGCAACATCCAGGGAAATTTTGAATACACTAGTTAGGAACTTATGTGGTTCAACAACTAACATATATAGGTGTTGCAAGGTTGGAAACCTTAAATGGAGAAGTCTTGGAAGTAATGGTGAATGGGAGTTAGTTGAAACTCTATACAGATGGATGATAGGATACACAATGATTTGGGTTGTGTTGTAGAACATGTATTATAGTAGTTATATTATAGTATGAAAGAAAAAGAATTAAAAACAAATAAAAAGTAGATATAAGGAAAAGAAAAAAAGAATTCAAATACTAAGGCATAAGAAGGTGTTCAAAATGACTCGTCATCACATATCAGCATAACACTATGCCAAACTAGGACTTGATACAGTTGGGCAATGGAAAGATCGTTAAAAGCATTAAAGCGAGAAAATTATGGCTACACAGTGAGAGTGATAGGTCATAAAAGGGTCATATAAGTCTTAAATGGGAAAATCCAATGTAAATCTTGATGGATTGACAGTGTGAGGGATAAATCACATGACCGATTTAGTAATAAAGATGCAATTATGGAACAACTCAACAACCATGATGGAATATTGAACAAGTTAGTTAAGGAAGCAAGAATAAAAACGGAAGAAAGTATAATACCAGTTGGGAATACTTCAATAGATGATGGAATTTGAAAACCTCACAAAGGATCACAAGTTTGGTGAAGAACCTTCAACAAGGCCAAGGAGAGAAGCAAAACAAGAACAGTTGGCCTTGACACAACTAACACTAGGGAAAAAAACCCTACAGATTGAGACGGACATGTTAGAGTTGTCAGTGGGAGAGTTGCATGAACAAGTATATGCATTGGGCCATCTAAAGATAGTTATTTCAAGGATTACCATGGAAAATTTATAAGACTTTCAAGCAGGACTGGTTCAAGAAATCATAAACAAAGGAGAGGAAGAACATACAGAGTTAGAAAGAATAAGGGACAAACAAGCCCAATTACAGGAGAAGTATGACACAACACTATAACATAATAAGGAAGCTAAAGGTAGAGTAGAATATTATCTAAAGAATAAGGAAGAGGTAGAGGAGAGAGACGATATGACATTAAAGGGAAAGCATGAGGATTAGGGCATGACAAAGAAGACCCAAGTAGTAGTCCAAAAATTGTATAAAACAATTCCAGAGGTTCCCCTAGTAGTTGAAGCGACTATGGAGGAACAAGTTTAGAGGATTTGTGAAGTAATTAAGTTATTCAGATCATAGATAGAATATTTAAAGCTAAGGACCATTTTTGGATCACCACCATAGGTATGTGAAGGAAGAGCGAGAATGAAAACCACAACAGTTAGCAACATCAAGAATATTTAGGGTGAATGTGTGAAACTTTGTGAGGAGAACGTGTAGGTGTGGATAGAGTTGATAGAAGACCCAAAAATGAAGGTCGTAGAGGCCAATATAAAAGAGGTGCAAGAAAATACATAACAGGTAGCATAAATTTCGAGTACACTACCATTGGTAGCATGCATGTCAGTCATTATAACTCAAGGATAGGTACATGTAGAAGTGGAGAAAATGAGGGATCAACAAAATATCCTGCAATAGATACTGGGACCACTGAAATAAGAGGTAGTGCAGATAATTGGAGACTTGGATATGGTGCATTGTAGGGTGAATAAATAAATGATGGAAGTAGAGGGGAAACTTACAAACTTGACCACAGAAGTAGTAGAGGAGATAACAACAACATAGGACAAAATCATAAAAGAGGTAGAGGGGGAAAAGGAGGCCTCTCAAAACTTCATTTCAACATGGAAGAGTAGGAAACAAGATTGAGTGGCTCGAGACGAGCCATATGTGAGTGTCGGGGGGCTTTTTGATAGGTAGTCTTGAAATATGTTTTTGTAGTTTTGATAAATTTTTGAGGAAAAATCCTATGTATATGTAAAGTGCGTAGAGGAAGAAGGAAAGATAGAGAGTGTGCAGCTTAGGAACATGTAGAAGGAAAGTGCACAGAAGGAGGAAAGTACAAAAAAGGAAGACAATGCACAACTCGAAGAATAAATCTCAGAGAATAAATCTAGAAGAATAAAACAAGGAAATAAATCGTTATAAGAGAATGACAACCTGACATTCCAGAAACACAAGAACAATATAAAAGCAACATGAAGGATAAAAAGAAGAAGAAAGTGTTGAATATCCACTTAACTAAGTTGGTCATGCATTGTAATGGGATATTTTTGGGATGGATAGATTAGGGTTTTTATCCCTATCCTTTGATATAAATATGTAACAGGTTGGGAGATTACAGGTTCAGTTGGTTGGTTTAGCTAGATGTTATTCTGATGATGTTTGATTATAATAGATTATGTTATGTTATAGTCTAATTGATAATGAATCTAGAGTTATTTAATGTAATATCCAAAGGTTGAGAAGGATGAATAAAGGAATGATAAATATATGATATGGCATCATGTGTTGTCTATATTTCTATGTTTGATTATCACTACTACTTGCATGCATTGTAGAATAGTTTCATATGATATTTAAGAAGGGTGAAATGATTCATCACCATGATAATAACAAATATATACATTAAACTCGAATACGATAAGTATAGGAATTTGAATCATGCGTAAGTTAATAATAGAATACAACATAGTTATATGCACAACATAATAAGGACGAATGAATCAAATGTTTTTCTCCCATTCCCTTACCACTACAGAAGCTTGGTTATCGCAGTCCTCATAGATAGCTCAGGTGAGACTTCATCTACGCAAGAAGGTGATGCCGAAAGGGATGGTGTTTGGTGGATTTTTTTAGTCTTATATAAATAGAACCTTGGGTCTTACAACCCTTGCGCAAAATAGTGCCAACAAGTGGTTTGAACAAAAAAATTATTGAGCTATTAAACATGGAAAAATGATAGAAGAGAATTGGTTAGATATTCGAGAAAAAATTAGACACCTCTCACAAATCCTCTAAAGAAAATGAAGTGATTAGTTCTTTTTCTAAAGAGACTTTTAAAAATGTTTAGAATATTGAAATGTTGAATTCTTTAACATTGTAAAATATTAGTATGTTTTTAATAAGAAATCTGTACCTTTAGAGAGGTTGTTTGGAATATTTGGATGCTAAGTTATTCACCCAAAACTTTTGTATAGGCTCTTAATAAAGATATTTAAGAATTTATTAATACCAACCATATTTACGGTGTTTAAGTCTTCCATATTTGAGTAGGGGTCTATGGATTTGTATATCTACCCATTAAATCGTCCTATTTTTCATTGTGGAGCTGTATATCCCATCTACTTCAAAAGGAGGGAAGCATAAACATCACAATTTTGAGGGGAATTACACTCTGCAACCATTTATATATCATGAAATACATAAGTATTATTAAATAAAATAAAATTTACACATTCATAGAAATTACTTATTATATAGGATAGTGTTATATTTTGTTCTAATAAAATTTATTTTATTTACTTTTTATATCCTTCTTAAGTTAGATATATGTCTTCGTCATCCTTGTTAGGTAAATACATTAATGGTGCAAAGGATCTCTTGCATATTTACACTCTCAATGTTTCCCTTTCATTACTATTTTATCTATTATTATGATAAAACAATAGTAGAATTAATGAGCTATATGTGAAAAATGATATCATTTTAGACAATATTATAATTATTATAATTGAGTGGATGATAAATAAACCCATACTGGATAAATGGGTTATTGGAAAAGAAGATGAAACTTATACAATGATAAATGGTTGTTAATATGAGCCATAACTTCTATTAAGAGAATTATGGCTATGCATGTAATTTAATATAATCTACTTTTATATGTGAAAAATGATATCATTTCAGACAATATTATAATTATTATAATTGACTGGATGATAAATAAATCCATACTGGATAAATGGGTTATTGGAAAAGGAGATGAAACTTATACAATGATAAATAGTTGTTAATATGAGCCATAACTTCTATTAAGAGAATTATGGCTATGCATGTAATTTAATATAATCTACTTTGGATGGGTTGAGAATCATTGCTCAATTTTAAGTTATTATTATAAAGAACCATTTTTTTGGGTGAAATAATTATGTAAACTGTGGTTGTTTATTAATAATGGGAATTCGTGTAGACATTAATGTTTTACTATTTTTATGGAGAATAGTGTGAGGAATTCATTGGCAATCATATACCATAATATAGTTTCATAATGAAAAGTTGGAAAATGATGGACCTGAGAACATTATTTTGAGGTTTATTTTACAATAATTGTTTTGTGTGTCTTTGTCTCTCATGTATATATAACTTAGAATATAAAAATATTTATTACGCTTGCACAATTTTAGTGAAAAATTATTTTATACTATTCACCTTTGCAATGATGTATATCAATCGCTTTTTATAATGGCCTCATTGCTCTAAAAATGTTTCGTTCCCACTTTTGTTGTGACAATTTTAATCTCTGGAGTATGAATCTCATCAACACCATTACCATCAACATTACTACCTTTGACTTTTTTTCTTGTTCTGAGTCACAATGCAAGTGTTCAAACCTAGAAAATATAGGAATGACCAATATAATTACACAATAGTTGTATATGTAGTGTACATAATCACATGTAAACAATTTAAACAATAAAAAAGCATACTCACATCTAGTCCAAAACCCCCAAGTCCTTTACCATTTTACTAGAACCCTTGTCATAAAAACCCAATAGGTCCTCTAGAACCAACTATGTGGAAAAACGACACCCTGCAAAGCTAATGACAACATGAACTTGATCTCTAACATGTTTTCTATGCTATACAATGAGTTTTCAAACTTTTGTGGCATTGCATGATCCTTTCAAGGTTTTTGAGACTTGAAAAATTCTTTACCAATTTAAATTGTAATGAGCCCACCTAAACATGTTCTTCATTTGAAGTTCATAAAGAAATGCATAGTTCAAATCTCGTGCGTACCATTCTCCCTTTCTCAAATGAAAATGAGAAAAGATCTTGTTGATAACATGAAATCTAGAGAGGAAGTCACCTAAATGATATATGACTTGGGCACAAGAAAAGTTTTGATAAGTTGACATTAATATAGCATTTTTGTATAGTTGTTAAAAAAAATCTGTAAAGATAGAAGATTTACTAAAAATAATATAATAAAATTTTGTCCATGTCCATACCTCTATGTATTTATGCATGGATGACTAATATATAATATATTATCTATATATGTTATATATATTATAATATATAATATATGTTATAATATATAACATTATAACATATATTTTATGGCTCCCTAATTATGGATGCATGAAATATATAAAATAATCAATAAGTCTTTATGTCTGAGAGGTATTTACAACTTATTGTTGACAATATCACACAATATTGCTCCGTTGTATAAGTCTTTATGTCTGAGAGGTATTTACAACTTATTGTTGACAATATCACACAATATTGCTCCGTTGTATAATTTGATGGAATATTCTACCGCATAGAAGGTGTTGAATGTTTATTTAAGAACACCTTTGTTGGCTTGAAAATGATACCCATTCCAATTGATCACTTGACTTGTCGGTTTCCCATGTTTTACCTCTTGTTTCTCAACCAATAGTGTGATATTATTTGAAGTACCTTTTCAATGCACTAAAAATTGGGTAATAACGTAAATGTTTCTTCCTCATTAATAATAGAGCTAATCAAAATGCATACTATATAAATAAAATAATTCGTCACAAAATATTATTAATTGTGCACTCTTAACCACATCAAAGAGTTTTCGATGTGTATATGGAGCACAAGGATGTATAGTGAACGCCTAGTTTAAACTTTAAAAACCACGTAGAAATCTTATGTGTGAGGAGAGTGGCTAAAAATGGATAAGTAAGTGAAATGAATTGAAATTGCTCTTATTGTCATCAAAAGTGATGATACATGGTCAATGTTGTTGTACAAAAGTAAAAGTATGGGCTAAATCAAAGGGAACCTAATACCTCTCCAAGAGAAGAGGCCCTATAAAAGAAATAGAGAAGTAAAAAACAATAGAATAAAATAGCTTTTTTAAATGTCAATGATGCCAATTGTTTTATGGATTAATAAAATTATATTTAATTATAGTATTTTTATCGAAAATTAAGTAAATACAATTGCATAAAAAAGGAAAATTTATTTATTTATTTACAAACGTAAAAGTGTGGGCCAAATCAAAGGGAACCTAGTATCTCTCTAAGAGAAGAGGCGTTATAAAAAAAATTGAGAAAAGTAAAAACAATAAAATAAAATAGTTTTTTTTAAAGGTCCATGATCCCGATTGTTATAAAATTATATTTAATTGTAGTATTTTTATTGAAAATTAAGTAAATACAATTGCATAAAAAAAATAACAATATATATATATATATATATATATACTTTTAACTTTGTTCGTTACAATTGATAAAAAAAAAAACATCAATTATTCAATCTCAACTTTATTGCATATTAGGAAAAATAGGTTAACAACAATAGATATGTTACACATGGTATTAGATTGTTGTTCAACCATTTTCATCATGACAGGAAGACATGGACACACGATGAAGGATATGTAAGGAAGCTATAGCTTAGGACACACATCCTCCATCACAACCTACATTAATAGAAGAGTAACATGTCTAGGAACAAGGACATGCACAAAACAAATATGTAATAAAAATGACATGTTATTTTCAAAGAACGTTAGGTTCCTTGATGAACTGACTGAAACGAAAAGAGGGAGGTGTTTCAATGCTTCTAGAGGGATCACAAAATCCTCCAACTACCCATGTTTATAGAGAGCTAGAAAAAGAAAATTTTATGTAGTTTAAGGGCTCCATTGATGGATAGGTGGCTAATTCCTAGTTATAGAACATGGTGATGTGTTTCACACTGAGATATTATAGTTCTAATATTAATGTGCGTATGGGTATCTTTCAATCAAACAAAAGTTATTTTCTTTGGTGGAAAACTATATTATTGCAGTTGTAGATGGATGTGTTTTAGATCTCATAAGTCCTATTTGAGAAGCATTTTAGGGAATGCTACTCCTTAGAGGAATTCAATGAGAGAGATTAAATTGGTTTTTCTCATTGAGATAGAGAAACATGTCAATATCAGATTATGAGATTAGGTTTATGGAGTTGCTAAGGTATTGACCACACTTAACCACAAAGAAGTTGCAGGTTAACAAATTTTTTTATGGACTGAACAATAGTATCCTATCAAAAGATAGAATATTGATTTCTCATACATCACAAGAGGTGGTATATAAGGATTTTATAGTTGAGGAGGAACTCATGGTAGTGCTCAATTTACATCATCTAGGACCTTACATTCAGATGGATAGAGATAAGGTTATCAATTAGATAGTGCATTGAGGTCAATATCAGGATGTAGGGATGTATCAAAAGGAAATCTAATGGATACACCAAGATGTTAGAGAATAGAGCAAGAAGGTCACCTTTTATGCCTATACACACTAAAATCAATACATGAAATAGTCCCATAATAATTAATTAAAAACATATCATAATCACACGACATAACATAATGAATATTTTCCTAAAGCTAGTGTCACATGAGTTTGTTTTTGTCCATTAAATTTTGTATTTATACATGCATTAAATATTGATCAAAGAAGTTCAGCGAATCTTCCTGTCTTAGGAGAATCACAATATTACACCTTATTGCTCACAATATCACACCTTATTTATTTTGCATGTAATTTTCTTCAATACCTCTTCACATAGAAGGTGTTGAAAGTTTATTTTAAGAACACCTTTATTTTCTTGAAGATAATATTCATTCCACTCGATCATGTAACTTTTTGGTTGCACATGTTTTTCCTTGTTCTTCATCGAAAAGTGTTATATTATTTGAAATACCTTATCGATGCACTAAAATTTGAGTATTTTATTATAAGAAAAAACATATCATACAATTTGTATACTAATAAATTTTCTACCTTAGTAATAATTGAAATATTAGGAATTTTTCGATCAAGACTAAACATCATAATCTGAAGTACTTCCTCAAACAATCGTTGTCTTCACCAAAAAAACATAAATGGGTCATCAATATGTTCGAATATGATTATGAGATAATATATAAGAAGGTTAAAGAGACTATTTTGGTCATCGTTTCATCCAGATAATTTGAGGAGGATGGGTCACTCCTTGCTTTATCATTACGATGTCCAGGATGGCTCAACGAAGTTTGTAGGAAATGACTAATGAATAGTACTTTAAGGCATCTCATCCAATGTACTTAGGTAGATCCCAACGCACCTAAAATTTATACAAGGAAAAAAGATACATTGTGGTAGAAAGGGCACATTGTTCTGAAAAAAAAAATTCAATCCTAAAACATTGAGTCTTAAAGGAGATACATTCATCATTGATAGTAGGTCACTTTGGCTTTTAGAAAACCTATGAATGTGCTAAGTGTCCATTCTTCTGGGATAGAATGAGAATAGATACCCATGATTTCAAAGCATCCAATGCCACTTTCTAAAGAAACAAGGGAGATATGGTGAAGATACTAATTGAATTTCAATCACTACAATCCCAACATATATTTGGATAGACATTTCAATGGATTTTATTATGAGACTCCAAAAGTAGCAAACAAATTACTCATCGTGATTCTTGTTGACCATCTTTCAAAAATCACTCATTTTTGTGCCTTAGTGCATCCTTTCACTCCTTTCTCAATTGATAAAGGCTTTCATGGATTAGATATTTAAGCTAAACGGTATCCTTACTTCCATTTTCTAGGATCAAGAACCCACATTCACCAACAAATTTTGGCACGATCTATTTAAAATTGAAGTTACATAGTTGAATATGAACACTTCATATCATCCTCTCACTGATGGTAAAAAAAAATCGATCAAGTTCTTAGAAACCGATATGAGGCACTTTTATTCTGAAAATCAACACCAATGGGAACAATGGATTCCCCTTGCGAGATGGCGATACAATACCACTTATCATGGTGCTACCAAAATGACAACATATGAATTTTTTAAAGGCCAAAAAACCATGTCAGTGGCATACTATGTGTTAGGCACCATTAAGGTTCATGAAGTATATTTAATGTTTCACATGAGAGAAGCCATTATCCATATGTTGAAGCACAACTTGGCTATGGCACAAAATCAAATGAAACAATAAGATAATCAACATAGATCTGAATATTCTTTTGTTGAAGAGGATCAATTGTTTCTTCACCTAAATCCTTATAAGAAGACATCACTGAAAGATAAATTTCTCCAGAATATAGCTCATAAGTTCTATGGTCCTATCATATCATCCAACACATTGGTTAGGTCACCTACAAGTTGGCTCTCTCATCCCACTCCAAGTTCCATCCCATATTTCATGTGTCATATTTGAAGAAGGTTATGGGATGAAATTGCAAAGTTTAGACCAACCTACCAAAACTTGATGAAGAAGGTTCCATTTGTCCCTAGCCATTAGTAGTGATGAATACTAGAGAGTGTCAGCTGTTCCAATGCACGATCAAGAAAGTATCAATCTAGTGGAAGGATATGCAACCAAAATGTGTTGCATAGGAACCAACAACAATTTTACAAGAATTTAATTAACCTCAGCCTTGAGGACAATGTTTTTCTAAAAGGAGGGGGCATGTTAGGGTGCTACACTTGCCCCCTTACTTAGATTCATTATTAATGTTCGAGGCCACCTTATTTTAATACGGCCCATTAAATAGTAAGTTAATAGTCACACGTTGGAAAAATAGTTATCTTTATTAATAAGGCCTAAATTAGTTATTCAACCCTCATTATGAGTGGGCCTATAGGTAGTTAAAATTATATATGGATAACTATATATTGAGTAGAATGTTGTGTAATGTGTTTTCAAGGATTGTCACTATAATCATAGTTTTTCTCTACGAGGTTGACCCCTTTAAGATGCTGGTGAATACAACTTTGTATTTTTGTATTATGAAGAGATATTTCTTAGTGTTTATCTATTTTGTCTTGTGTTATTTTGTTTTGCATTACATTTTATGTATTTTCTCTAAATTTTTGAGGTTAAACATATTACATATTCCTCATCTTCTCTTTGTGATTTCTCCTCTATTCTATTTTAATTTTTATTAAAGATAAAATATTTTTTTTATTTTAGTTTTTATGAAAGATAAAATATATGTTAATAAAAACAATAATTTAAAGACTCAAATTTGATATTTTTTATTTGATTTGTTTGAGATGAATGCTATCTTATTATATTTTTGAAAATTTATTATTATTAAAGATAAATTTATTTTAATTTCAAGCTTAGTAAATATTGAGTGAATCAGATATTTGGAAAAATAAACCTATTTTATTTATTTCAAATAAACATGGGGCGGGCATGGTGTTATTTTTTTATTTATTAGAAAAAATAACACCATGCCCGCCCCATGTCATATTTGAAGTAGAAAACCTTGGCCTTACACCATAAAGGAAGATTCCAAGCATTAAATTTCATGAAAAATACCTTTGTCCACTACACATGACCTATTAAGAATATCCTTACCCTTAAAGTCAAGATATTATTAATGTTATGAATATTTTAGAACTTGGTATGGGTCATAGGTTCCCTGATATGTTTTGGGTCGAAAACACAAGTCTCATACCATAAATGAAGTTCACACAAATTAGGGCCCAAGAAAAATAATTACCTTAAAATAGGATATTTGGCCTCCAAGTGGACTTATGTTCACCATTACAATTTTTTAACACAAACTATGGGTCAAGGGTTCATTAGAATCATGGTAGGAAAAAGCCTATGATTTATGCCTTTAAGGAAGATTTCATGCCTACTGAGCCAAGAAAAACCCTTCAACCCAGACACATCAAGTTCCAAGTGTATCATTTCTCTCTTACTATTCCTATTGTCACCATCAGGGTTTTTGGAGAATTAGGCATCTATCTTAAAACTTGGACCAAAGTGGTGAAGCTAAGTGAGTAAAATATATATTATATGGATTAAAAGCCATGAATTGGTCCTCCATCCATGACATATGATCTCTCGGTGGGATATTTGTCCTTAGAGTTCCAACAAGGAAACCATTAGAATTTTTTTAGCAACAATTATAGGTCATGGTGTATTAGAAATTATCAAGGAAGGAAAATCAAGCATTAAGTTGTAAAGTAAGTTTTGGGGAAACAGAACCCAATAACAATTCCTTGAACCAACACATATAATGTGATCAAAGTATCATCTACCTCTTGGTTGGAATATGGGAACCATTAGAAGTTTTTTATCTCTAGGTATGTGTCTCATTGACTTGACCATGGTTAGCGGAGGAAACTTAGGCTTCAATCCCTGAAGGTATCTTGTAAGGTTTAAGGGACATGAACGAGGACTTGAACCACCACATAGAACTCTTCTATCAGATATTTAGCCTAAGGAGAGGATGATGACTCTATTGGAAGTTTGTTAGAACTAGATTTCGGTGAGAGTGCCTTGAACATGATAAGGGGAGGGGAACCTTTCCTTAGGCCCTAAATAAATAGTTTAGGCATCCAAGGCCAAAAACGTTACCTCAAACATGGGTCTTAGGGATTTGTACATGGTTAGGGGATGAAACATGAATATTAGGATATAAATAATATTCTATCTATCTTGGGCCAACAAAGATTCCTCAAACAACCAAACATGGCCTTCTAAGTGAATCCTTGGTCTACGTTTGGGGATTTTTGTGTCACTAGGTGATTTTGAGTAGAAGGAATATGTATGTTTATCTACATTCATTGATCAATGTTAGTACATACACAACCATCCTTGGTCTTTTTCCCATGTTTTTCTTTGCTCCTCGAATTTTCTTTTCTTAGTCATTTTCCCTTTTCAAATGGGGGTTGCATATTAGGATACTATCAAATTCCCAGGTTTGCAGACTTGCAAGAACATGTATCTTTACTTAGTCATTTTTCTTCTCTTGCAACTCCAACACTTAGTTGTTTTTCAAGCAATGTGAGAGTCTCATTGCAGGAGACCAACACATTCCTATCCTGCAATTTCCCATGTCCCATGTCTCATAGTTATGAAACATTCAAAATGAGCTATGTAGTATTCTATATATAAAATAGTATGCAAAACAAAAATATTTTAGCTAGAAAGGGCAGAAAAACAATGATATAACTAGAACAATACCAGAATAACACCAGAATAATACTAGAAAGAGAACCTTGATTAATGATAACAACGTTCACTTGCCTCTTCAAGGGGGGAACCTCTAGCAAATCAAAGATCTATTACAATAATCTCCAAGACAACATTTCACATACCCTCTACTCCTATTTATACTAAATCTATCTATCCAAAAGAACAATCCAGAGGAAGATCCTTCTAGATGAAGAATCTTCTATTAGTTCTTGTTACATTTGAGTTATTCTTACTTGTTTCTATGACTTGTTAATATTTTCATTTGTGACATGGAATTATATTATTCTACCTATGTCATGGGCTAAGGATGTTAGTTCCCTAACATGCCCTCCCCCTTGAAGACAAACCTTTTCCTCAAGGCTTAAGATGAGGAAACTATTGTAGAATGGTGGTTGACTACTAGGTGACATCTTTTGCAGTTGTATATTTCCATTGGACTAACACTTCCTTGATGGTGCGTTGAAGGAGACGACGCTATCATTGGGCCAAGACGTCTTGTGGTTGCAACCAGAACGAACCTTCTTCATCCAACTAAGGGAGGCTAGTTTGAGTTTGGCACTTAGTTCCAGTTACCTTCTTTAAGAAGGAAACATGAAAAATGGGATGGAGCTCTGACTGATTGGGTAGAGGTAACTGATAGGCCATCGATCCCACACGCTTGATCAATGTCTAAGGACCATAAAATCTAGGAGAAAATTCCTGACAATGTTCATCTTTGAGTGAAGTCTCCTTATAAGGTTGTAGTCGAAGAAACACCTGGTCCCTTTCAACAAATTTTCATTCGAAATGAACTTGATATACTTGTTACTTCATGCAAATATGAGCCATGACCAAATTTTCTTTGATGGAACGAAGAATATCCTTTCAAGATGTAAGATTTTTGTCAACCTCTTGAACCTTCGAGACCCCTAACATATATGAGAGAATCGATGGGGGGTTTTGGCCATAGACTGCTTCAAAATAAGTCATGTGAGTAGTTGTATGGTAAGATGTGTTGTACCACCATTCATCTAGGTGTAACCATTGAGCCCACCAATTTTTCCTCTCAGATAAAAAACACCTCAAATATGTTTCCAAACACTTGTTGACAACTTCATTCTGCCCATTCATCTAGGGGTGATAGGTGGTGTTGAGATGAAATTGGGTGCCTTGTACCTTCAACAATTCTTGGTAAAAATTGATGGTGAAAGTGGTATCTTTGTCATAGACAATAGAATCAGGCATTCCAAGAAGCTTGAAGATATTATCCATGAATATTTTAGTCACTGTGGAGGCAGTGAATGGGTGTTGAAGAGCACAAAAATCAACATATTTGGAGAGACGATCTATGAACACCATGAAATCCATAGAAATATATCAACAAATAGCAGGGGGAATCAGAAGTGATTGGAGTGTTCTCAGAGATTTGATAATTTCTCCCTTGTTGTGTTGACAAACCTCACATTCAGCCACAAATGTGTAGACGTCTTGTTTCATACCATCCTAGAAAAAATAATGTTTGACCCATTCATAGGTTTTGGTAAATCCTAAATGACCACCTATGGGTGAGGCATGAAGTTTAGAAAGAACCGTGAATTTAAGTTGTTATTTCTTGCATAAATACAGAAGACCTTTGTAGCAAATGTCTTCATTGTGATAAGAGTACAATGGAGAAACTGAAGCATTCTTTTGCAATTGGTGTAACATGCTATAAATTTCGGGGTCTTGCAGCCATTCCTGATGAACAACTTGGAGCCAATCAGGTACAATGAAGGATATAGAGAAAAGAGACGTGTATTTTTCATATTTCCAGGAAAGAGCATCGACCACTACATTTCCCTTTCCCTTCTTGTAAATGATCTCATAATCATATCCAAATATCTTGATCACCCATTTTGTTGTGTCGGTGATGAAATTCATTGTTCTAGGAAATACTTGACTCTGATGATCAATTTTGATTTGGAAGAACTGACCTAATAAATAAGGCCGCCAGATATCCGCAACATGTAGAATAGATAACATTTCCTTTTCATAAATGGAATTTCCCAAATGTTGCTCTGAAAGTTGTTTTCTAGTGAAGGCCATAGGCCTTCCATATTGCATCAGGACGACCCCAATTCCTTTCCCTAAAGCATCTCATTCCAATACAAATGATTTTGGGAAGTTTGTAAGTGCTAGGACAGGGATCGAGCACACAACATCTTTCAAGGCTTGGAATGCATGATCCATAGCTGAATTCTAAGTGAAATCATTGTTTTTAAGGAGAGAAGTGAGAGGAGCTGCAATTTTTCCATAATTATGAACAAACTTCCTATAATAACCCGTTAAACCCAGAACACCGTGCAATCTCTTAAGAGTTTTAGGAGAGGCCAATCCTACATAGATTCAATTTTCTTAGGATCCACTTGGGCACCATCCTTGCCAACAATATGACCCAGGTATTCAACTTTTGAGGTGCCAAAGGAACATTTAGATTGTTTGAGGAAAAGTTGGTGCTTAGAGAGTACATTGATAAATTGATTCACCTAGGAGAGATGGGATGGCCATGTTGTACTATAGATCAAAATTTCATCAAAGAAAACTAAGACAAAATGGTGAAGAATATGATGAAACACATGATTCATAAGACTTTGGAAAGTGGAGGGAGCATTATAGAAGCCAAAGGGCATTACCAAGAATTCATAGTGACCCTCATGATCTCGAAATCAAGTCTTGGGAATGTATTCTTCCTTAATAGAGATATGGTGGTAGCCAAAATGTAGATCCGGTTTGGTGAAGTACTTAGCACCACTAAATTCATCCAAGATGTCATCAATGAAAACAATGGCAAATTTGTCTATGATTGTGAGTTTGTTGAGGGCATGGAAATCATGACACATTCACCAAGTACCTTTTTTCTTGAGTACCATGATCACAGGGGAAGAATAGGGGCTAGTATTAGGCAAGGATGATTTTAGGGGCTAAATTTCGCTCATGGGCTAATTTTCCATGGTTTTTCCCCCAAACAACTTCTCTATTCTAAAAATGATTCGCCAAAATTTTATAGGATAAAATTATTTTACCTTAAAAATCGCCAAAATTTTATACAAACTATATAAAATCCTTAGAAATTTGAATATTTTTACAAAAATATTGCCAACATTTTATAGTTGGCATATGAAGGATTAGTAAGATTCACCCAGGTTTCTACATTTCAAAATAAATTTCCATCCTTAGAATCATCCCTGGTATTAGGACGGATAACACATGTTTCTAGAAATTCATGAAACAAAATTTCAATTGCATTCTTCTGGGAAAAGGGGTGATGATGAGGCAAAACATTGGGAGGAATACTTCACGGGATTAGAGGGATGGAATGATCATGGGATCCATGGGAAAGGGGAGGTTTTTTGGGAGTGGTAAAAACAACTTGGTGGTGGGACATGATAGATTTTTGGTTTGTACATGCACAAAAGGTGTCTCAACAACATGACTGGAGTGGAGTTGGGATATAATGCCTGAATGACCTTTATTTAGGAGCTTTTCCATGTGATGGGAACTAATGATCTCAGGGGAGCCTATTTTGATTCCTTGGAACTTATATTATTGTCCCTCCTATTGGAATTGGATGGTTAACTCCTTAAAATCTATGAGAATGGGGCCTAGAGTGCATAACCATTTAGCATCGAGAAAAATGTCACAACCACCCATTTATATAGAAATAATATGGGATTTCATGCGATACTAACCAATTAGGAGTCACACATTTTCAAATTGTCCCCCATATTTCATGGAACAACCATTGGCAATCATGTTTTAAAAATTATTGATGACACAGATGTAACAATTCACTTCTTTGGAAATGAGACATGAATAAAATTATGGGTGCTACCATTGTCCACAAGAATGATGAATTTCCTATTTTGTGTGCTACCACTGTCCACAGGGATGCAAAAATGAATATCTTTTCTGTTCTATTTTTGTTTCCATCACAAGGGGTAGGGTATTTGTTGGATTATTGAGAGGGGGGGTGAATCAGTAATAGAGCAATTTTTAATCCTTTTAATGAGAATATGAAAGTGTTATTTATCTTTATGATCATTACAACATTATCATCCAATAATTGCAAAGTAAATAAACCATGAAAAAATGAACAATCATACACATACACAGTATACCAGTATTTTTTACGTGGAAACCCAATGCGGGAGAAAACCATAGAATTATTTTTCTTATTTGTCTTTAAGAATTACATTCATTGGAAGCACCAACTTCCTTTGTTGTCTAGCTAGAACTAGAAGGAGGCTCTGACCCCTTATTTTTAGGCTACAACCAAAATGAGGCTACAACCCTCTATGTTCTCTGGATACAAATGGAAGGTGGCTACAACCACCTATCCTTTCCTCATCCAACCACCCTAAAATATAAGTTCCAAATGTAGAAACTGAATATGCTACTTTCACAACCTTTTCTGTCAAATTTGTCATTGTATACTCATCAACCAATCTGATCTGATCACATATACCTCAAACACTCTACCATAAGTTTTTACCCCAAACCATGTGCTAGAACCTCACTATTATACAACCTCTATCTGCACAAATAACTTCAACAACATACCTCAACCAAAATCCCTCAAACATGAACCAATACTAAACTTTAGTAGATCTTCCTTAGATTAACTCTAGAACAAGCCCTAAACTTCCAAGAGGGAATCCAATAGATTTACAAGGAAAACCCTCAACAAGATTCATAAATTCAATGCTACACATATGAAAACCATACATTTTTCTTCTTGTAGAGTTATGTTGTCGTTGTTTTACTACTGCGAATCTGTTGTCGTTGTTTTTTGTTGCACTTTTCCTATCATGGTTTTCCTGTCGCACTTACTCCTGCCATGATTTTTATGTTGCACTTTTCCCTCTGCACTTTTCCTACTGCGATTTTCCTGCTACACTTTTTTGCAACATTTTTCCTGTCATGATTCTTTTGCCATACTTTTTCTGTTCTACTTTTCTCTATCAATAATACATACCCAAATAACCTTTCACAAAATAGATATTCAATGATATTCAATATATAAAAATGTGAGCAAATTTCTCTCTTATTTATACTCCCATGTAGCTTCCTCAAGGGGTTACCTTCTAACCAACTTAACCCACTTTCCTTATTTTAGAGATAACCCACTTCTAACCACTTGTCTACTTCTAACTTATTCTTCTACAAATAGTAAATTCTACACTTCTAGTTGCAAGTAAATTATTATTTAATTAATTTCTTTTGCAACCAATTTGATTTATCCATAAACAGTAAACCCACCACTTCTTTTTGCAATCACTTTTTTATTTAAATAATTTCTCTTTGCAACCACTTTGACTACTTTATTATTGAAATAATTTATCTTTACTCACAACTTCTTTTTACAAATAACTTTTCTATAATTAGTCAATTCATAACTTATTTTCCCTTAACTAACTTCTTGTTGCAACCACTTTATTATTTAATTTATTTCTTGATGCAACAACTATACCCATGATTAACTCCTAGTTACCATCAATTTGACTAGTATAGTTCTTCTACAAGCTTCTAGAATAATTGACTTCTTTGACCTTCTAGGGGCTTCTAGATAACTCATGAGGGTTCTCCAACTTCATATGGACATAACTCTATAATCGTGAGGAGTTATGTGACATTCCACATATCACCAGAAATGGTATGACATGTACTATCTACCTAGAATAGTCTTACCTGGAAATATATTAAAGTTCATACCATTATACATCAATCAAACTGAAGTCCCTTAATCATACTATTGGGGCTACTGAAAGTTTCTATCAGAGTTTCTTCAAGGGTTGCAATCAATGTCATCCAACCCAATTAATCAACAATCTCCCCCTTTGGCATTGATGGAAACACTCTTATGCAATACTAAATTCATATCACTCATGTTCCCCCTCGTTACCATCACTCTCCCTAGAACCATTCCTTTGTGCTCTCTCTCCAATATTCTAACCCTCTATCCTACATATTATAAATCTCTCCCCCTTTGACATCAATGGAAAAGGTAGCTTCTCATCTGGGGATGCTCCCCCTAACTGAATTGTCCTTGGGGATGCTCCGCCTGAATGAACTCTTCCTGAAACTGCTCCCCCAACCTGAACTATCCTATTTATGGTGCTTCCTCATGTAAATCTAAGACATATAAGATAAGAATTCAAAAACATTCATTTGGGAGTAGAAATTACTTTGATTCTCTGGCGAAGATACTCAAAGGCTTCCCTTGGAAGCGGTTTTGTGAAGATATCTTCAAGTTGTTCCTTTGTACCCAAATTTTCATCTATAATGTTCTTCTATGCAATGTGTTCCCATAGAAAGTGATACTTGATTGGAATGTGCTTCGTCTTGGAGTGCATCATTAGATTATTTGATATACTGATAGCACTTGTATTATCAAAATATATAGGAATGGGCTCATCATACTCAACCTGTATATCTGTTGAAGTTTGTTTCATCCATAGAATATGTGTACAACATGTTTTTTTTGCAATATACTTTGCTTCAGTTGTAAACAATGATATTGGTGATTGTTTCTTGCTTATCCAGGATACCAAACACTCACCCAAGTAGAATGTCTCTCCACTGGTGCTTCATCGATCATCAATGCAACCTGCCAAATCTAAATCTATGTAGGAAATGAGTGATAGATCCTTTCTTTTTGGATACCATAATCCAAAATTGATGGCAATGCAGCCCCTTCACCACCCGTAGGTCGGAAGGTCCGCGCGAACTCACAGGATCTTCTCCTTCCTTGGCCCGAAGGACACTAATCGGTCCTTCTATTTCCCTATCAAGATATCTTCACCCACAGAATTCTTTGTGCGATCCCCTCTCTTTGCTTATCGGGGAATCGGACTTCGCGACTTCGCAATGTCAAAGGTTGAACATTGGGCTCTCGAATCCCCGAGACCCAATGACTAGTCAACGTTGACCCTTTCCTTTTCCCTGTCAGAACCTCCTCTATCGAGGTATCGACACTCACAGTGTCGAGCAACTTGGTTCTCCGACTCTCGAGTCCCGATATGCCAAAACTCCTGATGGGCTCGCGGCTTGGACTTTTCAACAGTCCCGTCACCTCATCAGGACTTCGGATTTCACGGGATCTCAAATCCTGATGTCAAATGTTTGGAACTTCTCGCTACGAAACCACGATGAATGTACCCTCTGTCCACGTCACTAATTCTTGTGGCCCACACTGTACTATAGTTGCTAGAATATCACGTATCGCGATTTCGCGACTCCCGTTACCAAATCTTCAATCCTTTTCTCACGAAATCACGATAGGCGATTTCGCAATTTATTCAATGGCCCAAGCTGGCTTGGATCAATGGCTCTGCCCCTCCTGAGATTTAACCCTTTTGGGAATACATCATTGTATCTTCTCTGCAACTCTCCAATATCTAATGGCCCTTGGAGTATCACGAACCCTCCTTGGAAAATGTCGACCGCTCGTTCTTCCTTATGCAATCCATGAAATGGAAAAGTGTTCTTCCACAGAACTTGTCCACTTGCTCGCCAACCTGTAACACCTCTTACGAACTTTCAATAGAATATCCCCTTCGCTATCCTTCCATGGATTCAAAGGCCTATCCCTCTTGAGGTTTTCTATGACTCTGAGTCTTAGAAAAAAACCCTTTGCGCGCACTCCTTGTGGAAAACCTTCAACCATGTCTAAGTGTTGAAGTCAGTCGACCCTGCGCACATCTGCAACAGGAGTCCTTCAATAATTCACTCAAGTTCGCAACCCTGAGACTTTTATCCGGCCTGCGCACTCCTTGCACGGCTCTTGCAACCCAAATTCACTTCTGGGTGAATGAGAATCAAAGTTATCCCTACTTGAACCCTCTGTCAATGCACTCCTCGCGGACAATTCGACTGCACTCCTTGCAGGAATTCTCTAGCTCAAATAGAGAAACAATTGAAACTCATTCCTTCCTCCTCTCAGACTTCAATTCAAACATGAAATCATATACACAACATATAAATGCAAATGTATAATAGGAAGAAAACATCAAATGAGCATAATCATTAGTACACAGAGAACAACACAAAACCATGAACTTGAATCAAAGATTTCTTCTATTAATTCAAATGTTTGTACATGGGTGTTTTCTACATAACTCTCTTCTTTCTCTTCTTCCTAAATTCTCCATCTAATGATACAATGCACAATGAGGGTGTCTATATCCCGTTTCCCTCTTTCCTTCTAAAACTGTCTAGTCTAGAATTAAAATTCTACCCTCTTGCATTAGCTATATTAAATTCCATCTATCTACTAAAGGATGAGAGCTATCCACTCAAAGTCCATTACAATACATAAAGTGCACCTCATTAATTTATCACATTAATGTTTGCGCAACAGTTTCAATGTGTTTTCAAAAATTTGTGCTCGACACCTTCCAACTGTCTTCCACTCTCGCACTGGCTCACTTGACGTGGGAGATGCTCCTGCATCATACTCCCTTTCTTGAAAAATTTCATGGGATCCTTTCCATGAACTCCTGCATGGTCTGTCCATGATTTTGTATCTCTGCTTCATTCTCCCAGCTGGCATCTTCCACAGGATGGATCTTCCATTTGACCAGATACTCATAGTATTCTTTCCTCCTGGTCTTCTTATTGACTCTCTTGTCCAGTATGCATTCCATCTGTGGTCTTTCTACAACTGGCATTTGCTTCACCCACTGGACCACTGGCTGCTCAGTTCCAGTTCCTGCTTCTCCAGCCCTATATGGGTATAAATCTGCGACATTGAATATCGGAGATATTCCGATCCCATCCGGTAACTCGATTTCATAAGCATTTGCCCCCGATTTATTCAAGACCTTACATGGCACGATTTTCTTCATTTTCAATTTATTGTATGTTCCCCTCAAGAACCTTTCTTTCCTCAAGTGTTCTAGAACCAGATCACCAACCTCAAATTGAAGTTGTCTCCTATGCTAGTCTTCTCTGCGCTTATACTCGCGACTTGAATCTAGCAGTCTCTGCTTCAACTGGTCGTGAAGTTCTTTCATTGCCTCTGCGAACTCTTCGGCACTTATGCTCCTAGTCGCAGTCCATTCTGAATCCTTCAATTCAGAAACTCCTCTTGGTTGTGTGCCATACACAATCTAAAATGGGCTTCGTCCTGTGCTCCTGTTGACTGAGTCATTATATGCGAACTCTGCCTATGGAAATATACTATCCCACTGGCTGTGGTGCTCTGTCACCAAGCTTCTCAGCAACTCTCCCAGACTTTTGTTCACCACTTTTGTTTGTCCATCCATCTGAGGATGATAAGCAGAACTAAACATCAAGTTGGTCCCTATCTTCTTCCATAATGTCCTCCAGAAATGTCCCATGAACTTTGTATCTTTGTCTGAAACTATGCTTCTTGGTAAGCCGTGAAGTCGAACGACCTCTTTGAAAAACAGATTTGCGATGTGAGTTGCATCACTAGTTTTCTGACATGGGATAAAATGTTCCATCTTGGAAAACCTATCCACTACCACAAAAACTAAATCAAATCCTCTTTGCGTCCTTGGCAATCCCAATACAAAATCCATGCTGATTTCATCCCACGACCTCTCAGGTATGGGTAATGGTTGATAGAATCCTCCATTATGTTTTCTTCCCTTCGAATGCTGGAAAATTCTACATTTGTCCACAAATCGCTTGACCTATGACCGCATCCCTAGCCAAAAGTATGACTCGCTCAGCTTCGTGAATGTCTTGTCATGACCAAAGTGTCCAGCCAATCCTCCACTATGCTTCTCCTTTAACAGATTCTCCCTCATGGAGCAATTCGGTATACAAAGTTGATTGCCTCTGAACAACAATCCTTATTGGATCATGTACTCAGCCCACTGTCTTCTATCCCTGAGAAATGGATTCTTAGCTGCTTCATACGCCTCCTTGAAGTCTGGATCATCTACGTGCATGTCTCTGAGATCATCAAAACCCAATGTTTTGACTCTGAAATCCTGCAACAGAAAACACTTCATGCTCAAAGCATCAACAACTTTGTTGGAAGTACCAGAAATATGTTTAATCACAAATGTAAAATTCTTCATGTATTCAACCCACTTAGCATGCCTCTGATTCAACTTCTCCTGTTGAGTCACAAATTGTAATGCATGGTTATCACTATATAAAACAAATTCCTTTGGAATCAAATAGTGCCTCCATTTTTTCAATGCCTGTATGATAGCATAAAATTCTTTATCATACGTGGAGTACTTTTTGTTTGCCTCATTCAACTTCTTGCTGAAATATGCAATCGGTATGTCCTCCTAACTATAGACCGCTCCTATGGCAAACCCGCTTGCATCACACTTCACCTGAAATTTTTTCTGGAAATCCGGCAACACCAAAACTGGTTGTTCTGTAATCTTTCATTTCAATAGTTTGAAAATTTTCTCCACCTCTTCAATCCAAAGAAAAGATTTATGTCTTTTCCTCACTGTGTCCATCATCACTACACTAATCCCACTGAAATTCCTGATGAACTTCTGGTAGAAACTAGCCAATCCATGAAAACTTCTTACCTCAAATATGTTTTTCGGTGATGGCCAATTTTTAATTACCTCCACCTTATCTGGGTCCATCCGCAACTCATTTGATGAAATAAAAAATCCTAAATAAATGAGCTTTGTCTTCATGAATGAATATTTCCTCATGTTAATCAACAACTTCTCCTACTGTAGCTTCTTCATTACTGAGCTAAATGCTTTAGATGTTCATCCTTCATCTTGCTGAAAATCAATATGTCATCCAGATACACAATGACAAACTTCCCGATGAATTCCCTCAGGACTTCATTCATTAGCCTCATAAAGGTACTCGGTACATTTTTCAAGCCAAACAGCATGACTAGCCATTCATACAAACCTTCGTTTGTCTTGAACATTGTTTTCCACTCATCACCTTCTCTCATGCAAATCTGGTGATATCCGCTTTTCAGATCAATCTTTGAAAAGTATTTTGCCCCGCTCAGGCAATCCATTAAATCGTCCATTCATGGAAATGGAAACCTGTACCTGATGGTTATCTTGTTGATGGCTCTTGAGTCGGTACACATTCTCCAACCTCCATCTTTTTTTGGACTGAGTACCATTGGAACGACACATGGTCTCAAACTTTCCCTGACCAATCCCTTGTCTAGCAACTCTTGGACCTGCTTCTTGACCTCTTCATTTTCTTGCAACGTCAACCTATACGCGGCTTTATTCAGAAAACTATCTCCTAGTATGAGGTCTATATGATGACTCACACTCCTCATCGGTGGCAACGAACAAGGTAATTTCTCCACCACGATATCAACGAACTCTTCCAGTAGTTCCTGAATTTCTTCTGAAAAATCTACTCTCATGCTAATCAGAACAATCCTCGACTTCCTGACCACAAAGAATTGTGGATCTTCTTTCTTCTTCTCCTCCGTAAGAATCTCCTTCCCACTCATGAGAAGTACAATATTTCTCCCTTCTGGTTTTTCCTCCATATATTTTATTGGAAGCAACATATGTGTCCACCCATTCTTCTCTAGCGTATACGTATTCATCTTCCCATCATGAATTACGTTCCTGTCATATTGCCATGGTATTCCTAGCAATAAATGACAGACATCCATAGGAATGACATCACAGAGTAATTTATCATTATACCCTCCTATTTTGAATTCAACTAAACATTGTTTAGTGACATTTACTCGATCTCCCTTCTGTAGCCATGAAACTTTGTATGGACTCGTGTGATCAGTCGTCTCCAGCTCCAGCTTCTCTACCATCTCGGTTGAAACTAGATTGTTCGTGCTACCACTATCCACAATGATCTTGCATACCCTGTCCTTGGTTTTCCAAGCAGTTCTGAAAAGTCTGTTTCTTTGAGTTGAGTCCTCCACCTCCTTCTTGGGTGTTAAGAGAACTTTACACATCATCAACGACCTTCCACCTTTAGCATCTTTTGCTTCAACATCTCCCCTCTGTGCCTCGGCGATGTGAGCTTCTCCTCCATCTCTCTTTTTATCTGGACACTCGAACGACTTATGCCCATTTTTTCCACATGTGAAGCATGTGATTACTCCACCTCTTCCTCTTCCTCTACCTCTGGTATGAGGAAACATATTGTTATCGGCATACCCTCCTCTCTGCTCAGTATGTTGTTCTCTTTGCTCAGCATGTTGCCCTCGCTGTGAACTTCCACCTCTCTCAGTTCGAGTCGGAGGTTTCTTCCAGTCTTCCTCAGGCTTCTGGGTTCTTTCTTGGACAAACGATTTGCCTCTGGGCTGGCTTTTGCCTCATCCTTGTTGACCCTGATTTCGGCTCAGCTTCTCTTCATCTTTCAGAGCCATCTGATAAGAATCCTCCACAGTTTGGATAGTTACCATGCTCATCTCGTCCAGGATATCATATCTCAGGCCATTCATATACCTGGAAACTTTTTCATCATGGCTCTCCCGATGACCTGCTCTGATGTTCAGTCGATAGAATTCCTCTATGTACTCTTTTACTATCATCAGCTTCTGTCTCAGGTTCTGCATCCTCCTGAACAGAGTGATTTGATAATCTCTTGGGATGAACTTTGCCTTCATCTTTGCAATCATTCGGTCCCAACTTTTAATTTTTTGCTTGCCCTTGTAGCGTCTATCTACTTGTAGCTCATCCCACCATAATGTTGCGTGTCCCTTCAATCTCATGACAACATGCCTGATTTTCTTATCCTCTTCGACATCTTCATAATCGAAGTATGTATCCAGAGCTCTAATCCAATCTAGAAGCTCTTCTGCATCCAGATTTCCCTCATAGACTGGAATGTCCATTTTTTCCCTTGCACCCATCTGTGCAATAGCTTTGATTAGACATTCATTGGTTGCATCCTTGACTGCAACTTATTCTTCTTGTTCAGCCTCAATTTCTCTCTCGGAATCACTTAGATCCCCTGCACTGGCTGTGCATCTTTGCGTTGTCTCCATGTCTTCAAGTCTTGCTCGGAGATCACACATTTTTCTTTCTATGGCTGGATATGTCATCTGCCTACCTCTTCGTTGCGGCATTTCCCTATCCTCTGGATCGGGTGACTGTCTGTGTCTCCTTGGCGGCATGGTGAATTTCCTTATTCTTTGCTAAAAAAAGAAAAGAAATTTTCTCGCTCTGATACCACTTGACGTGTGTATCAGAGTGCTCCTTACCTCTTCTGCCTCTCTTCCTTCCTGAAATATACAAGCAAGATTCAAGCTATGATACCACTTGACGGTAACGCAGCCCCTTCACCACCCGTAGGTCAGAAGGTCCACACGCACTCATAGGATCTTCTCCTTCCTTGGCCCGAAGGACACTAATCGGTCCTTCTATTTCCCTGTCGGGAAATCTGCACCCACAGAATTCTTCGTGCGATCCCCTCTCTTTGCTTATCGGGGAATCAAACTTCGTGACTTCGCGATGTCAAAGGTTGAACACCGGGCTCTCGAATTCCTGAGACCCGATGACCAATCAACGCTGACCCTTTCTTTTTCCCTGTCAGAACCTCCTCTATCGGGGTCTCGGCACTCGCGGTGTCGAGCAACTCGGTTCTCCGACTCCCGAGTCCCGATATGCTGAAACTCCTGATGGGCTCATGGCTTGGACTTTTCAACAGTCCCGTCACCTCATCGGGACTTTGGATTTTGCGAGATTGCAAATCCCGATGTCAAATGTTCGGGACTTCTCACTATGAAACCCCGATGAACATACCCTCTTTCCACGTCACTAACGCCTATGGCCCACACTATACTATAGCCATCCGGATATCATGTATCATGATTTCGCGACTCCCATTACCAAATCTTCGATCCTTTTCTCACGAAATCCCGATAGGTGATTTCACAATTTATTCAACGGCACTGGCTGGCTTGGATCAACGGCTTTGCCCCTCCTGAGATTTAACCCTTTTGGGAATATGTCGTTGTATCTTCCCTGCACCTCTCCAAGATCTAATGGCCCTCGGAGTATCGCGAATCCTCCTTGGAAAATGTCGACCGCTCTTTCTTCCTTATGCAATCCACGAAATGACAAAGTGTTCTTCCACATAACTCATCCACTTGCTCCCCAACCTATAACGCCTCTTACGAACTTTCAATAGCAGCTCCCCTACGCTATCCTTCCATGGATTTGAAAGCCTATCCCTCTTGAGCTTTGCTATGACTCTGAGTATTCGAAAAAAATACCTTTGTTCGCACTCCTTGCGACAAACCTTCAATGACGTCTAAGTGTTGAAGTCAGTAGACCCTGCGCACACCTGCAACAGTAGTCCTTCAATACTTCACTTAGGTTCAAAACCCTGAGACTTTTATCCGGCCTTCTCACTCCTTGCATGGCTCCTGCAACCCAAACTCACTTCTAGGTGAACGAGAATCAAAGTTATCCCTACTTAAACCCTCTGTCAACGCACTCCTTGTGGACAATTCGACTGCACTCCTTGCAGGAATTCTTTGGCTCAAATAGAGAAATAATTGAAACTCATTCCTTCCTCCTCTCAGACTTCAATTCAAACATGAAATCATATACACAGCATATAAACGCAAATGTATAACAGGAAGAAAACATCAAATGAGCATAATCATCAGTACACAGAGAACAACACAAAACCATGAACTTAAATCAAAGCTTTCTTCTATTAATTCAAATGTCTGTACATGGGTGTTACCTACACAACTCTTTGCTTGCTCTTCTTCCTGAATGCTCCATCTAATGATACAATGCACAATAAGGGTGTCTATATCTCGTTTCCCTCTTTCCTTCTAAAAATGTCTAGTCTAGAATTAAAATTCTACCTACTTGCATTAACTATATTAAATGCCATCTATGTACTAAAGGACGAGAGCTATCTGCTCAAAGTCCATTACAATACATAAAGTGCGCCTCATTAATTTATCACATTAATGTTCGTGCAATAGTTTCAAGCTGTTTTCAAAAATTTGTGCTAGACGCCTTCCAGCTGTCTTCCGCTCCCGCGTTGGCTCGCTTGACATGGGAGATTCTCCTGCATCAAAATTCTTATGTTCCCTTGAGATATCCGAAAAATCCTCTTCATTGCTAAGACATGCGATTCCTTTGGTGTTGCTTGAAATCATGTCACTTGTCCAACTGCCTGCATTACATGTGGTCTGGATGTTTTCACATATAGTATGATATCAATCATTGACCTATACTACCTCTGGTTTGTAGACTTTGAATCATCATCTTTCCTCAACTTGCAACTGGTTTGCATAAGAGTGTTAACTAGTTTGCAATCTTCCATTCCGAACCTCTTTGGAATTTCTCTAATATAATTATTTTGAGAAATAAAAATGCCTTGGTTGTTTTGACATACATGAAGACCCAGAAAGAAGGATAGTTATCCAAGTAATGACATTTCAAATTCATTATGTATATCCTTTGCAAATTTATGTCTTAACATATCATCATCACTTCCAAAAATAATATCATCAACATAAACTTCAATGAATAAAATACTATTTTGAGTTACCTTTATGTAGAGGTTGTTGTCTACACTTCCTTTTCTGAACCCTTCCTGTTGTACATGTTATCACCCCATAAAATATGGGAATCAACTTGTGACTTGAATATTATCAATATTATCTGTATCTAGTGTTCTTATTGGAAATCCATTTTTCATTTTTGCAAAAAGTAAAAGAAAAAGAGAAAAGAAAAGAAAGAAAACGAAAAGAAAAGAGGGAAAAAAGATTTGAAATAAAAGTCCCATGCAATAACAGCGACTTGGTCATACCTTTCAATCATGACCAAGTTCTTTTAAATTTCCAATGTCGATAGAGCTAGTGAATACATCTGATCAGACCATCTAATCCTGATCAGATAGCCCCTAGGTTAGAATTAGCGAATACATTCGATCAGACCATCTAATCCTGATCAGATAACCCCTAGGTTAGAATTAGTGAATACATCTGATCAAACCATCTAATCCTGATCAGATAGCCCTTAGGAAAAATAATACCTTAACCCAACAGTCTAATCTGCATTTTTCGTCTTGTGAAGTAGGTTACAGTGTAGACTAATTGCTTGGCCCGCCTTGCCTAACTAAAAACCTCCCGAAGAAAGTGCTACCTCAAGTCTTTCCTTGCCTAGGATAGTTGGAACAAAGTCCCCGCAGTGGTGTGTATGAGAAAATCCAAGAAAAACCCATAAAAAGTGCTAATCCTAAGTTTTCCTACACATGGTTTTTCCGCCCTGGACATATGTTTCGGTCACTTTTTAGTGGTCCCGATCGCATCGCTCAGATCGACGGTTCACGGAGCATTCCGGACCCCCCTTAGTGTTCTACTTTTAACCCAAGGGGGGGGGTCCGAAATCGATGGTAATACTCGTGCAGATCTGGACGGTCCTAAACGGGGCGCATCAATCCACGGCTCACGTTGGATTCCGGACCCCCCCCCTCTGTTCTGCTTTAACGGAGGGGGGGGGTCCAGAATTGGTTATAACACAGGCACTGATCTGAACGGTTCTAAATGGAGCACTTAGATCGATGATCCACATTGGATTCCGGACCCCCCCCTTCATTCTACCTTTAATGGAAGGGGGGGGGTCCGGAATTGATATTACGGAGCACGCAGATCTGGACGGCCATAAAACAACCGCACAGATCAATGGCTCGTGACTGATTCCGGACCCCCCCGAGTGTTTTGTTTTTAACCAAAGGGGGGGGGGGTCCGGAATGAATATTCCTGCGGCGGGCCCCCTAATTATAGGTGGCATGGTTCTAATGGTCCATGTTGTTGGGTATTCTACCCTACGAACTAATAAGCTAGGGCTCTAAACTTATACGCAGAAAATGACCCTTAAGATTGAACTTTTAACCTTCAGATTGAACTTTTAACCTTCTACCCAAAATCTCAACCCCTTTTCGAGCAAACAATGGAAGAATCAACTCACCTTTTTAACGATGCTTGAAGTAGATCCTCCGTTGAGCCTTCTATTTCCTTGCTGCTGCTGCCCCTTCTACAAAGCTTCCTGCAATCAAGATAAGACTACACATGCATGCTACTGATCTAATAGGGGGTTAGGAATAAAACACAAATCAAATGACATAGAT
>ML777370.1:795282-843166 GCA_009831015.1 Picea engelmannii | reverse complement strand
AGAGGTTTTTCTAAACTCTCCATGGTATGCAGACCTTGTCTTTGTCTTACAAAATTTACAAGCTCCCCCTGGTTTAACTAAAACTAAAGCTAGATTTTTAAAGTTGAAAGCTTTGAAATTCTGTATTCTAGAAGGAAATTTGTGTTGGAAAGACCCTGCTGGTATTCTTTTGAATTGCTTACTCAAATATGAAGCTGACAAAGTGTTGTAGGAGTTTCATGCGGGTGAATGTGGTGGCCATTTGAACTGGAAAGTTACAGCCAACAAAATACTCAAGGATGGTTTTTACTGGCCCACCCTATTTGCATATGTACATCAGAAAGTAACAGCATGTCACCAGTATCAGTTGTTTGGGGGTAAAAGGAAACTCCTTCCTCTTCCCCTTAAACCAATTTCAGTTGAGGATCCATTCTAGCAATGGGGACTCGATTTCATCGGAGAAATACACCCTCCATCTTCTGGCCAACATAGGTGGATTCTTACGGCCACTGATTATTTCACCAAATGGATCGAGGATGTACCAAGCAGGCAAGACACTGACGTTGTTATTATTAAATTTCCTGAAAATAACATTTTGTCCCGTTTTGGTTGTCCTAGAAAGATCATTACTGACAATGCAATCGCCTTTCGGTCGAAGAAACTTATTGACTTATGCAGCCGTTACCACATTGGCTTGGGGCATTCCACAACCTACTACCCTCAGGGGAATGGGTTGGCGGAATCATCAAACAAGACCTTGGTGAATATCAACAAGAAAACGATGCAGGAGAATAAAAAATCATGGCATGATAAGATGGTATTTGCTTTATTGGCAGATAGACTGACCACCAAACGGTCAATTGGTATGTCACCATACCAACTGGTCTATTGTACTGAGGCCATTTTCCCAACTTCTTTGGGAGTTCCAGTCATGAAGTTACTTCAAGATATGCAAGCGGAACCAAATGACTCCCAGAGATGAATCAATCAGATGATTCATTTGCAGTAGACTAGAGAGGACATTTTCAACAAGACTCAGGTCATCCAAGAGAACATTAAGAATATCTTTGACAAACGAACCAAAGAGGATGATTTTGATTTGGGAGACCTGGTGTTGATATGGGATGCCAGGAATGAAGACAAGGGGAAGCATGGGAAATTTGATCATCTATGGACAGGGCCCTACATGATCCAAGCTTTCAGAGGAAACAACGCCTTTTTGTTGAACAATGTCGATGGTTCAGGTGTACCAGGAGCACCTATGAATGGCAGAATGCTGAAACATTATATCCCTCCCCAATAAGGAAATTGAAGAAGTCACCCTCCATTGTACATACCGCTTTAATTTTCAGTCTTTACTTGCATTTTTCTGAGTGAAGGACGACGGTCGGTTTGTTGAAGCCCGAAGAGAAGGCCCTAAGCTGCTGATCAATGTTTTTCTAAGTGTTCCTGAGAATAATACCAGATAAGACTACTAGACAGATTGGTTCAGGATGACAGGAAACTAGATTCTTGGCACTTAACAGGGAAAGTACCATCCCCATGTGGAGCCGCCTGTTATCACCCCATAAAATATGGGAATCAACTTGTGACTTGGATATTATCAATATTATCTGTATCTAGTGTTCTTATTGGAAATCCATTTTTCATTTTTGCAAAAAGAAAAAGAAAAAGAGAAAAGAAAAGAAAGAAAAAGAAAAGAAAAGAGGGAAAAAAGATTTTAAATAAAATCCCCATGCAATAACAGTGACTTGGTCATACCTTTCAAGCATGACCAAGTCCTTTAAATTTCCAATGTCGATAGAGCTAGTGAATACATCTGATCTGACCATCTAATCCTGATAAGATAGCCCCTAGGTTAGAATTAGTGAATACATCCGATCAGAACATCTAATCCTGATCAGATAACCCCTAGGTTAAAATTAGTGAATACATCTCATCAGACCATCTAATCCTGATCAGATAGCCCTTAGGAAAAATAATACCTTAACCCAACAGTCTAATCTGGGTTTTTCATCTTGTGAAGTATGTTACAATGTAGACTAATTGCTTGGCCCGCCTTGCCTAACTAAAACCCTCCCGAAGAAAGTGCTATGTCAAGTCTTTCCTTGCCTAGGATAGTTGGAACAAAGTCCCCGTGGTGGTGTGTATGAAAATCCAAGAAAAACCCATAAAAAGCGCTAATCCTAAGTTTTCCTACACATGGTTTTTCCACCCTGGACATATGTTTCGGTCACTTTTCAGTGGTCCCGATCTCATCGCTCAGATCGACGGCTCACGGAGCATTCCGGACCCCCCTTAGTGTTCTACTTTTAACCCAAGGGGGGGGGGTCCGAAATCGATGGTAATACTCATGCATATCTGGATGGTCCTGAACAGGGCGCATCAATCCACGGCTCACGTTGGATTCCAAACCCCCCCCTCTGTTATGCCTTTAACGGAGGGGGGGGGGGGGNACGGGGGGGGGGGGGGGGTCCGGAATTGGTTATAACACAGGCGTTGATATAAACGGTTCTAAACGGAGCGCTTAGATCGATGATCCACATTGGATTCCGGACCCCCCCCTCCGTTCTACCTTTAATGGAAGGGGGGGGTCTGGAATTGATATTAAGGAGAGCGTAGATCTGGACAGCCATAAAACAAGCACGCAGATCAATGGCTCGTGACTGATTTCGAACCCCCCCGGGTGTTCTGTTTTTAACCAAAGGGTGGGGGGGTCCGGAATGAATATTCCTACGACGGGCCCCCTGATTACAGGTGGCATGGTTCTAATGGTCCAGAGGTCACATCCCCCACATGCAGTCTGACTCCTATACGCCCCTGGACGTCACCCCCCACTTGGCCCACTTGTTCCTGGGGTCGGGTCACTTCCCATAACTTCCTTCCGTCCAGGTTGTCAGTTCCATAACTCCCTTCACTCATAAGCAACCCCCTTTGGCGACTTTTACCCCCAATCACCTACCTCCATGTCAATCGTTCATATACTTTGGTTACCGTCACCTACCATATCACCCCAAGTTGGCCCGTCATCCATTAATAATGGGATGATATGCCCGTTGTCATGCTGACTGTTTTCCCGCGTCCGACCGACCCAGTTTTGAATAAAAATACCGTTGTGCCCACTTTCACTCATTATTCCTCCCTCGCGCCAGAACCATCCACCGCACCAGAGAACTTATCTATCGTCTTCCCATTGCTTCCCTGACGTTTTCCTCCACCCCCAGTAGACCCCACTAACGTTGTTTGTTACAGGTCCAATTGCTGAGATAGTGTCTAAAATGAAGCCAGCTGAAGAGGAAGAAAATTCGTTCGTCCCTCCTCCAGTTGACTTGGATAAAATTCCCCTGGTCGACAAGGACCGTTTGATAGCCGATACCATATGCAGTTTCGACTGATATGATCTCCGGTTGTGGCTCCGAGAGGTTTTCCTAGACCAAAGCGATGATATTGGACTCTGGGAGTCCAATTTACCTCTGTATCTCTTCCCTCAAATCCATAATTTCCCCAAGTTTTCCCTCCATTGCCAGGTCCACTACGTCCCTGACCAGAAAGCCATTATTTCCTTGTCTGGGGACGCCCTCTTCTTCACCACCCCAGAGGATATCGACCAAATGCTGCAAATCACCCAAGACGAATATGCGTCCCCTTTTAACTTAGAAATCCTCACCGAGCTATACCAGAAGATGACTTTCCCACAAAGAGCTCAGATTTTCGAGCTATTTCTTCCCACTTCTATTTCTCTCCCGACCACCAACCCCCCGTATCCTTCTTCCATGTTTTCCGTCAAAGGGAATCAGATTATTTCGGCTCTGTGTGCTCTGCATGGATACTACTCCGATCAGTGGGTGGATCAGCCCATCTTGGGTTTTCTTTCCATCTTCTCCAACGCCGAATAGCCAACCACGCAGTTCGATTACAGCACATTCCTGGCAAATAATATCCATGAGCAGTTCGTCAATTTCCCCACCGAAGGCATGTTCAGGTATTCATCCATTTTGGCTTACATATTCCTCTATTTCCAGGCCAACAGGTTCAACTTCTCCATGCAGAAGATGGACGCCGATGGGAAGCCCCAGCCAGTCACGGCGTGGACTTCTCTTCTAAAGTACAATTCGGTTGAATATGACTTCACGGCTTTTATTGACCGGTTTTACCACCCTGTGGTAAGTATGTTGCATGGCATGCTTGAGCCGTGAATAAATGATGAGGTCCAGAGGATCCTGCACCTCTCGGACAACGTTCATACGGGAGACTGTTATTTATGCCAGAATCACACGGAAATCAGAATCTTTGGGTGTGAATTGGCGCCTTATAAACTGCCTTGGTATGTACCAGTAAGGGTCTTCGCACTAGAATATATAAGGAAAATTATGAATTCTGACAATATTCACTTTGTTTCCCTTAAGAAAAAGCAGCAGCTGAGAATCAAGGGTCAAATTGGCCCTTTCATCTGCAACAACTGAGGTGCAGGGGAAGAAGCAGATCGAATTTTGAAGAGTATGAATTTCTCTACAAGTTTCATCTGGCGTTATGATCCGCATGGGATCATTTCAGACATGAGGGTAAAAAACAAAAATACCCCGTATACTCACGAGCCCAAGCCAGACATCGAAAAATTCACGAATCAGGCAGTATGGCTGCCTGATACTTTGTTAGACTTGGATCAACAGGCTCCCTCAACAAGCGCGCTACCTTCTACCATGCCTCAGGTCCTTAAGGAGAAGAGACCTCGACAGGAATCATCTCCTCCTATAACTGAGGTGTCTTCAGAGGAATTCCACATTCACTCTAAGAAGCCGAAGACAGTCTCAACTCCCAGCACTACAGCAGAAGCTACCACAGTGACTACCGCAGTGGCCACCACTGAGGTCAAACAATTTAGTTTCCCTTTCGGCTCCAGTCAGCATAAAGAGGGAATGAAAGCAATAGAACCCAAATATCCTCCCTTGGATACTCCGCCAAGCAAGACTGGGCCTAAGCTAGGCATTTTTGAAAAATATGACTTGATCAGAAAGAGGAACCAGATGCTCACAAGCAGCACCTATGCACAGTTCCAGAAACAGTCATCCACTGCCCAGCATAAACTTCTTTCATCGTTTGATATAGAAAAGGGTAGGATGCATATGGAATTCCTACAAGCACAGGTGGCGGATCCCAAGGTAATGTCTTATTACAAGAGGGCCACGTTTGAGTTTCAAACAAAGGATGTGCATCCAGCAGATCAGATGGATCTGCACAAACAAACGGGAGAGATGATTTTTCACACTTTGGCCCACACTTCAACTTCTGCATCAAAGTTTCGAGTAGCTTTGAGCAATGCCCAGACTCAACTGAAGCTGGAGAAAATATCTTCCTTCGCAAAAGATAACCGGATAAGGACACCAGAGGAGCTGGTCCTCAAAATAGGTTACGATCCTGCAAACGTCAAGGCCACTGAGGAAATGATTAAAAAAAAGAATGCCAACATCGCCTCATTGAGAAAACAACTAAAACTCCCTCCAACAGAGGACCCACAGACAAAGGAAATAGCTGAAAAAGAAGGCGAAAAAGATGAGATGCTGAAATTACTCCTAGAGAAGAATGCGCAGTTAAAGGAGACGGAGGCCGAGATGGAGAGACTGCTCAAGGAGAAAGAGCAGGCAAAGCCAATGGAAGGCATTCCATTGAGTTCCATCCCAATAGCAACACCAACGGTGACATTCGTTCCATCTGCGACTGCAGTACCCCTCCCAGAAGGAGCAGCAGACCTGGCTAAGTCTATGGAAATGATGAACTTACAAGAGTCAGAAATCAGCAGGCTCAAGAAAGAAGTGGAGAATCTCCAAGAGTTAAAGGCTACTTTCCAAACAAGTCTGTCTAGAGAAAAACAGGTGAATGAGAAGATCAGGAAGGAGTTGCAGCAACTCCAGAAACAGACAGTGGCAGGAAAGACCTTGGTTGAGGTTAAATAACTTGTGTGGACAGATATTTCTAAATCCATTAATGAAATCTGGCCATTGGTTCAAATCATGTTCGAACATAATGAGTTGCTCGAGAGGAGAAAACAGGATGTGGAGAAAATCAGAACTGAACTGGGAGACATGCCAGCCCAAGCGAATGAAATCATAAGGTTCCTAAATTCTAAGACTTGGGAGGAACTCGAGGAATTGAAAATCGAAGACCGGACCGAGACCATATTGGAGGTGAAAAGAGTTCTAACCAAAAGGGGTCTAATGCTGCAGCTTGAAGAGAATATCCAATTCATGGACCAAGGAGTGAAGAGGTTCTTCAGTAAAATAGATGCTCTGCAAAGAAAGGGCCTACCTGGTATGAAGGTCATTAATGACAAGCTAATGACCCTCACTGATTATAATAAAAAATTGACTGAAGTGTCCAGGGACAGTTCTAAGTTTGCAGGTATACAGGCAAGCTTCACAGGAAGAGCATTCATGGATGCTTTACAGTTGGATATCAGTATCCAACATGAAATTAAGCACATTTTCGTCGTCAAGCCTACATTTTCTAAGTACACAGACATGGACGAAGTGTACCGAAGATTGCTTAAAATCACAGTGCCAGGTCATATCAGATGGGAAGAACTGTGTGATCTACTAGATTAGTAGATGAGCTGTCACTTCCAGTCAGCTATCCTGTTAGCAGAGGTTGCGAAGGCACATCTCCAACGGCTTACCCCTGAAATTGAGTATACATTTGTGATGAATCATCAAAACAGTTTTGATTAGTTAGATAGTAGTCTTAAAATAGTATGAGCACGTCCTGATCAGTTATGACAGGAGTGTATGTATTTTGTTTTATAAATACTCCATTTTTCGATGTATTGAGGGGTTGTTGATTTGCACACCCGATTGCTATCAAGCGATATCATTTTTGAAGAGACTCACCATTAATAAAGAAGAGGCATTTTACATGATTCTTGCGTATGTTCACTGGTGATGTGATTCCATGAGTTAATGTTTTCTTTCTCCGTATTTCATTTTGTTGTCTGAAATCTAATCTTTATGAATAGTGTTATGTTGCAGGATTTATCTCTGATACCCTGTTTCCGATTCTAAAGATTTAAATGTTTATCTTCTAAATATCTTCAATTAAGAGATTCTTAAGTGCTTGTTAGTTGAAGTTATTTTCCTCATCTGTTCTTCCATTCATCATTTAAAATGTGAAAAATCCAGTGAATGTATTACCTCTCCTTGTGGAAAAGTTCTTTGGTGTTTCTGGTTATTTCTCGGATTTGATGTAAATAGACCCCATAGCCCAATGGACGTGTAGTTTGTCTCAACCAACTTCACAAACCCTCTACAACAAAACCAATGATTTCTTTAACTAGCCTAATATATGAAAATAAACAAAGCTAAATCATAGAGAGAGATCCCTCTCTGGAGCTGGAAGGGCTAGATCCCAACTCTAAAGTGGTTGGTTAAGGTTACCTTAGTAAATTTCTTCTTTTTCAACCTCTAGGAAATTTACTGAGTGCTAACAGTACATATTTATCCAATCTAGAGTACCATGCTATGGGATAATTTTTTAGACCATGCAAGGCCCTCTTCAACCTACACACATAATCTTCATTCTCTTACAACTAAAATCCTTCTGGTTGTTCAATGTAGACTTCTTCTTCAATTTCCCCATTCGGAATGGATAATTTCATGTCCATCTGATACACTTTAATATTCTTGGATTATGCATAAGCTAAGATCAAACAAATTGCTTCCATTCAGAAAACTAGGGAAAACAGACCTTCAATGTTGATCCATTCAACCTATGTGTATCCTTTACATACCAATCTAGCTTTGTTCCTTATAACCTGTCTATCTTCATTCAATTTATTTCTAAAAATCCATTTTGTACCAATTCCATTCTTATACCTTGGTCTTGGAACCAATTTCCAAGTTTCATTCTTCTCTATTTGATCAAATTCTTCATTCATGGCCTTTTTCTAGAATTCATCCTCGTTGGCCTCTTAAAAACTATTTGTTTCAATTGTAGATAAGAGTGTTAGGTGCAGTTTTTTTGGTGAACCAATTGTTCTTCTAGTCTCAAATCCTGCATCATTTATTCCGATAATCTGATTTGAAGGATGATTCTTATGTACTTGTTTTCTAGGTTTCTGTGGAGTCACTTGCTGAACTTGATCTTCTACTTCCTTATGATATTCTTCACCTTCCCCTTCTACTTCTTCTTCATCATTTTCTTCTTCCTTGTAAAGCTGTTCCACTAATTCCTTTTCTTCTTCCTTTATTTTTTGTCCACTTCTTTCATAAACTATTACATTGATGCTTTCCACAATTTTGTTGAGCCTTAGATTTTAACACTTCTATGCTTTCCTTATACTTCAGTAACTGAAAACTATGTCTTTTCTGACACAATAGTTAAACTTTTATATTCTTCCATCTTCTCTTTTGATGTAGCATTTTCTTCCAAACAATCTAAAGTGCTTCACAATTGCTAGTATTCCTTTCCATATCTCGTAGGGACTTTTGTCACTATTATTTCTGAGCATTACTCTATTTTGAATGTGAACTATTGTATGCACTCCACGTGTCCAAAAAACATTTGTCAATTTAGAATGTATTGACATTGTTAGAGCCATTTACGGTATTGTCCTATTCTTTCTTTCAACAAATTCATTATGTTGAGGTGTCCTAGCAATGGATAATTGTCTTTTTATTCCATGCTTGCGGCAAAAATCCATAAATTCCTTTGAAGTAAACTCCTCCATTATCATATCACAAACATTTAATTTTTGAATCCATTTCATTTTCAACCATTTCCTTGTAAACCTTGAAGTTTTCAAATGCTCGTGACTTATTCCTGAGAAAGCAAAATGCAGTCATTCATGTATAATCATCAACTAATAACATAAAATATTTCTTACCTTTTAAACCATTTTTTCTAGTCTCTCCAACTAGATCAATATGCACAATTTCCGATGGTCTTTTCGTTGAGTATTTCTTTGATTTGAACCTGGTCTTTGTTTGCTCTCCTCGTTGAAAATGCCTTCATAATGTGTTGGTTGGTTTCTTTATCTGGGGAATTTCTATGATTGCTTCTGTTTTGTTGACTTTGATGAGGTTATAGAAGTTTATGTGACCCATTTTTCTATGCCATAGCCAACCATCATCTTCCTTTCCTAGACAACACTTTTCATTTCCAATTTCACTTAATACATATATGTTGCTTGAAGTTCTTGTAGTTGTTGCAATCAATTTTCCTGATCCTTCTCTTCTTATCTCGCACTTCTATGAATCGAATGTAAGTTTTTAAGCTTGGTCACACATTTGAATTACACTTAGAAGATTATGTTTCATATCCTCCACTAGTAGAACATTTAATGCCTTGGTATGCTTGTTTCCAATTTTGACTCTGCATTTTCCAATGATTCTATCTGAGTCATCATTTCCAAAGGAGACTAATCCACCTCTTTCCTTTCTTAATGAAAGAAACTTGTCTTCATTACCTGTCATGTATTTTGAACAACCACTCTCAACACTCTCACTCATCACACTCTCAACATACCAACCATGTTTCTTATGCTTATATTGTAGAGAGAGTGTACATTATTCATTGCTATATTGATTATGCTTTCTTATCCATGTTCTCTTCTGAGCTTCCTATCTATGATGATTGTTATTCTCTGGGAGGGACTAGCATTGTACAATCTTTGTCCATGTGTCCAAAGTTATTGCACTTGTAGCATACCACTTCAGTTCTCAATGAATCAAACACATTGTAGCTTATTCTTTGTGTTTCACTATACCTTCTTGGATAACCATTTTTTTGTATGACTTTCAAATTTTTTTATGTTCCTTCTATTAGCTCTATAATTGAAAACTTTATGTCCAAAATTATTGCATTCATAAAATAAACCAAAAAAGATAGTTTGGTACCTGGGAGTTGAATATCTTCTGAAAGGAGTTACTCTTATGAATCCTTCTTATTCTTGAGGCCTGTTTGTTTTTTACTATCGTTGATTCTGAAATCTGAATCTTCTCCATGGAGGAGTGTCCCTGTGATCTTCCTTGAAGAACTTCCTATCCCCTCTGACTATTTATGCATAGCTTTTTAGATATGTTTCTTGATAAGTGATTTTGGAGCTTGATCCCTTTTCTGTATGATTGTATCCAAGTCCGTGCTTGTCATGATTAGGCCTTTGACTGTTGATAATGTCATGCAAAAAATTTGAGTTGTTCTACATATTTTTCTTTTGAATATAATCCTTTCTCAATGTGACAATATCTTCTTGCAAATTTCCAACGATCCTATCTATTTATTATAATTGTTCTTTGAGTGCTTATTCAATTCTTTTATCTTCTTCTATTTGAACCTTCAATTTTGTGACGATCTACTCTAGTTCTTGAGTGTCTTCCTTCTTGTCTAGTTCTGCTTGGAGCTTCTTGTTTTTCTTCTTTTCTCCTTTTATAACTTCTATAACACTCAACAATTCTTCTCAGTAGTCAACTTCTATCTCTTCACATTCTTCTTCAGCGTCTTCTTTATCAGAATCTTCTATTGCCATGAATATAACTCTTTCTGTCTTACTTGCATTGACTTCATATTCATCTAATGAGGAGTTGTCTTCTTTGGTGCAGGAACTTTTCTTGAAGATTTTCTCTTTGGTTCATTTTCCTTTATGTTTGTTTTCTATTTGAATCATCTTCATCATTTTTTTTATTTTTCTTATGAGGAAATTTGTTATAAAAATGACCAATACCATCAAAATTAAAAAAAATCAATGGAATATTATCTTTATATCTTCCACTGGTTCCCTTTTTCAATCTTCTGACAAAGTTGGCCACTTCTTCATCGTCCTTCGAGATTTCACTGCTGCTGCTATATTCTTTTTCTTTTTTCTTGTCCTTTTGATTTGACCTTTTGTATTCTTTCAATGTTGTTTCTTTTATACCTTGATTTTCATGTTCAATTCTCATTTCATAGGCTGTGAATATTCCATGTAGTTCATCCATGCTTATTGCATCTAGATCTAGTGTTTCTTCTAGTATTGATATCTTAGGATCAAATATCATAGGAAGAGATCTTAGTACCTTTTGAACAATTACATATTCTTCAATTTCTTCTACCAATCCTATGATTGCATTCACTGCTTCATCAACTCATAAGAAGTAAGATGCAATATTCTCATCCACCTTCATATTTAATTGCTTGAATTGACTTTTATAATTTTTAAGCTTTGTTTCTTTGACTTTTGAATCTCATTCATAAATATTTTGAAGTTTGTCCCAAATCTCTTTAGAATATCTACAATGTATAACTTTGTTATATACCAAATACCAAAGACCATTCAAAAGTGAATTTATGACTTTGGAATTATTTAGACTGATCTTCTTTCCATTGCCATTTGTTGGGAGAAATGATGGTTCTTTGTATCCATCTACAACTGATTTCCAAACTTCAAATCTCGATGCATGTACATATGTTTTCATCATTTTTCTATAGAATGCATACTTTTTCCCCTCAAACTGTGGTATTCCATTTTTATACATATTGTTGCTCTCCATGATGTACCTTTCAGTGGTTAATATGATTTCTAAAGGAAACTACTCTGATACCAATTGTTGGATTACTGATAGAGGGGTGAATTAGTAATAGAATAAATTTTAATCTTTTTAACCATAGTATGAAAGTGTTATTTATTGTTTTGATCAATACAGAATTATCATCCAATAATTACATATTAAATAAGCCATGAACAAATGAACAATCATACACATACACAATACACTGGTATTTTTTACTGTTAGACAGTTGGCTTAGGTTGATGGATAGTTGGTTTTCATTGATGCCAACCATTGGAGAGTGATATTGTATATTGATGACAACCCTTATTGATGGATGTCAACCCTTGGAGAAAGTCTGGTAGTGAATTCTGGTAGCAGAAAGGTTTGGGTAATGGACCCAAGGTTGTTTCAAGTATAATGTTATGAGTTTTAATAAATTTGAAGGTAATAGTATTCTATATGGATAGTACATGCCATTCTATTTCTGGTGGTATGTGGAACTTCACATAACTCCTCATGGTTAGAGAGTTATGGCCATGAGAAGTTGGAGAACCCATGTTTGGGCAATGGACCCAAGTTTGGTTGATGGATAATGGTATGCATTTTGATATATTTTAAGGAAATAATATTCTAGGTGTTTAGTACATGTCATTCCATTTCCATTGGTATGTGGAATGTCACATAAATCCTCACGGTTAGAGAGTTACGGCCATGTGAAGTTGGAGAACCCTCATGAGTCATCTAGAAGCCCCAAAAGGTCCAAGTAGTCAAAGTGGTTTAAGAGATTTTTAGAAGGTAAACAATAAAGTGAAGTGATGTGTGTACTATAATTCAAATTGAATACAAAATAAATTATTTAAATAATAAAGTTAATAGAGAAATTACTAAGTTGACAAGTGGTTAGAAGGGGGTTAGCCCTAAAATAAGGAAAGTGGTTTAGGATGGTTAGAAGGTAACCCCTTGAGGTAAAGTGAAGTGATGAGTGTACTATAAGTAAAATTGGATACAAAATGAATTAGTTAAATAATAAATTTAATGGATAAATTACTAATTGGACAAGTGGCTAGAAGTTGGTTAACCCTAAAATAAAGAAAGTGGGTTAAGATGGTTAAAAGGTATAACCCCTTGAGGAAGCTACATGAAAGTATAAATAAGAGGCAAGGCTCTCTCATTTTATATCACACTTGAGAATATTCAATATCTACTAGTGATTGAGGTGACCAAAGGATATATAAGTTGAATTTCAGAGAGAAGGTGAAGTAAAGAAGGTCAAAATTCAAGGGAGGATAAATTCTTTTGATGATGCTTTCTAAGGTATATTATTTACAGGTCATCTCTCCATTTTCGCAATAACATTTTTTATAGAATGATTCAAAACATGAAATTGATAGGCCATTGAGAAAACATATCCAAGTAGGTGGTATGAATTTCATCTTGTGGGTCGTTCTAGTTTTGTAGTTACACTCCGTGGAAAATAGGGTTTGTGGCTAGTCATGAAACTAGTCTAAAATAGGTGTTTCGGGTAAAAATGTCATAAATTCTTCATAAAAGATCTAAATTAAGTAAGACCAAACTTGTTGGTTAGATTACCATCTTTATTATTATTTTTAAAATTTTCATATCTATACAAAAAATATTCTGTGTGGGACATGCTCTAGAAGTTCGCTCTCTAGAATAAGCCAAAATTCAACAAGGTATGCCATTTTTTCTATAAATCCATTTTTGAGAGGTTCCAAGCAGTGACACCTAGAGGAATTGCATAAAACACATTGAAGAACATTATGTACTATTTTAGGATCTTTATTCATTACGGGTACATAGTTGTGATTATTTCAAGTTAGGGTTGTTGACTAATTCAAAACTAGTCATGTGAGAGTTAAGAAAAGTTGATGAAAAGGCTAGTCTCTTGTTGTTAAAGTTAAGCAAGGTTTGCAGGTATGTGATCATATACACCAGTGCTATTATAGAGTTAAAAATCAGATTTGGATGATGAAATTGATGATGGATTTTGGTTGAGGTACATGTTGGGCACATGGTTGAGACACCTAGTTTATGAGTTGGCATATACATGAGGTGTATAGTTGATGATGTTGGTACATATTGATGAGTAGTTAATACATGATTAGTACATACTTGGTAAATGGTTGGATGCACTTTTTTATGGTACAGGTTGATTATAGGTTGTCTGGTACATGTTGGTGCATGGTTGATGCACTTGTTTATGGTACAGGTTGATTACAGGTTGAGGTACAGGTTGATGCATGGTTGACACATGGTTTAGGTTTATTGGTGCAGGTTGTTTGGTGCAGTTTTATTAGTACAAGTTTACAACAATATATATCAGAGTGATTGTGTGACAGTGGTTCCATCATTCTACTTATACATCAGGGCGGTTGGGTGGGGCAAGGAAAGGTGCTTGTAGACACCTTCCATTTATAGTGAAAGAACATAGGGGGTTGTAGCCTCCTTCTAATTGTAACCAGAGAATTGGAGAGTTGGAGTTTCCCTTAGGTTGTAGCCTAAGAAACTAGTGGGTTGGATCATCCTTCCAATTGCAGCTGGAAAACAAAGGAAGTTGGTGCTTCCAATGAATGTAATTCTTCAAGACATATAAGAAAAAACATTCTGTGATTTTCTCTCGCTTTGGGTTTCCACGTAAAAACATTGGTGTACTATGTATGTCTATGATTGTCCATTTGTTCATTGTTTATTTACTCTACAAATGTTGGATGATAATGCTACATTGATATAACACTTGCATTATATGGTTAAAAGGATTATATTTCTCTATTACTGATTTACCCCCCCTCTTAGTAATCCAACAATTGGTATCAGAGTCGGTTCTTTCAGGAAATAGTTTAACCACTGGAAGGAGATCATGGATTATTCTGGGAATGGAGTACCAATGTTTAATGGTCAAAATGGTTTTAAGTATGAGATGTATAACATAAAGACAGAAGTAGTTTTACAGGAACAAGGACATTATATTTGGATATAAGTTGTTACAGTATATGATAGTTCAAAAAGGGCAAAGACTGCAGCCAAGAAGAAATTGAAGAAGAATAATAGAATAACAATGGATTTCATCTAGGAAGGATTACCTAATCTGGTAATAGAAAAGGTTGGTAAATGTTCATCAGCCAAAGAACTTTGGGATAAGTTACATGACATATATTCTTCATCCATCACATATTCAGAAAATGCCAAAGAAGATGCATATACAGAACAACAAGAAATATGTTCATCATGTCAGAAAGATTCAAAAGAGGAAGAATATGAAGAAGCAAGAGTTGATTACAAAGAAAAATTGATCAGTGCAATTAAATATGTAAAGAAAGAAAAATAATTAAACAAGTCATCCAAGAAAGAATTGATAAAGAAAAACGAAAGTGTTCAAGGTTACAAAAAATATCAGCAGGTCATCAAAAATTTAAGAGCTCAACTAGAACAGGCTAGAAGAATTCAAGAAACTCTAGAATATAAAAAAAAAAATTTAGAAGCCAACATTGCAGCACAAAAGGAAGAAGAAGAAAAGAGAGAAAATATATTGATGGATCATCTCAAGGAAAGAACCAATGACTTAAACCAACTTGAGGAAGATTTTGTTCAATAAGAGAGAAGACTGGAAGAATAAATGATTACAATGAAAATCCAACTTGAAGAAGCAAAGAGAACAAAAGAGGTCATGAATTATCAGATAATGAAGAAAGAAGAAGAGGTTGAGAATATTAAAGAAGAATTTGTCACACTAAGAGTCAAAATCGTCAAGCTCAACAAGAACGTTGAAGAGATAGAAACATCCACTTCAGTTGTAGAAAATGAAGATAAACACTCTACATTGCTAGAAAATAAGTATGAATAAAACAAAAAGAGTTATGCAGAAGTACTCAAAGGAAGGAATCATAGTCAACCAAAATATAAGAAAACTACTAAAGATACATATTCAAGAATACCATCCATGTTCAAGCCACAAAGAGGCTTCAATCATGATCATGATCAGTCAAGGAAGAAATTCAGAAGGACTACACCACAAAGAAGACCATTCACTCCCAAGTATGAAAATTTATTTTATGGTCATCATCTTTATTGTACTAAATTTGGACAAAAAGTTGCAGATTTTAGGGATTATAAAATAAATGTTCAAAAAAGAAATGTCTATGTGGGCCCACGTAACATTGAATGTTACAAATGTCATAACTATGGACACATAGCTAGTGATTGTATAAGAATGATAGATAAGTCCATGAAAGAGAACACTAATATCAGATGTAAGAAAGTGTGGATAATAAGACACAAAGAGCAGGTGAACAAAGACCAGGTCCCATAGATCACAATAGTGGCAATAAAACGAGATGAAGAAAATTATACAGAGAAAAAGAAAGATGCCAGATACAAAAAGGTTTGGAAAATAAATGAAAGAAAAGAAGGATAGGTAAATAAGGAACATGTTCAAGAGATTGTACTTCCAGCAAATGTAGTGAAATATGAATCTATTGGAATATTGGTTGTTGTCATTGATGTCAACCCTAGTCATGGGTTTTGGAGCACAAGATTGATGAAGGTATTTGGACATGAAGAACAATGCACATGCATATACAAAACCCATTTGTGGATAGTATATATCATGTTTTTTTTGGTGGTATGTTTCATGTCACATCGATCCTCATGGTTGAGGAGAAATGAATTTTTGAATATGACAAAGTGAATTGAAGAAGGAAGTACATGTAGGCCCTAAAGATAATTAAAGAGCATAATTACAAAATAAGAAATTGTCAGGTCAACCCTAATGTTAAAAGGAAGTGACATAAATGGTATAAATAAATATTGTTATACATTCAATTTATACACAAGTTGAATTTCAGAGGAAAATCATAAGTAAAGAAGGCCAGATTTCAAGGGAGGATAAAGTCTTTTGGTGATGTGTTCTAAGGTATGTTATTTTAAGGTAATCTTACCATTTTCACTATAATTTTTTCTCTAGAATGATTTAGATGGTTAAATTGCTATGGGATTGAGAATACATATCAAGGTACTTGTGCTAAAAGTTTCAGCTCTTGATTCCCTATAATTATGGATATACACTCTTTGGAAGATAGGGTTTTTTACCAGTCCTTAAGATAGTCAATAAACAAGTGTTCAGGGTAACATAGTCATAATGTATTCATAGAGAATCCAAATGAAGTGGGATGAATTACATTGGAAAGAGTAAAAACTATAGGTTCCTGTGTGTGAGTTTCATAATCTGATGTTAAATAGTGAGCGCGGGGCATTCTATACAAGTTCGGTCTCCTAAATAAACCAGAATTGAACAAAGTCTACCATTCTCTCTATAACTTATTTTGGGGAGGATTCAAGGAGTGAAACTTGGAGATGTTTCAGAGAATACATTGAGTAATATTATCTATAGGATCAGAATATTCCAAGAATTTAAGAATTGCAGAAATTGAAGAAGTCTCAAGAAGCATTATCAGGTTCTATGTGATGGTTGGTTGATGGTGATGATTTAATGTAAAGTTTTATTATCTCTCATATAATATTGGGTGGAAGGAAGGGGAAAGGATGGAGAGTTAAATCCTCTCTTTATATTGGAGGATTGTATCTTCCTCTTGGAGGTTTATCCCTCCCTTTACATTTGGAAGCTGTAGCTACCTTTGGAATTCATTATTTCCCTTGAACAATAACTATTGATTATTTCTCATATATTGTGCATGGTGTATTGTGGTGTATTGGTATAATTCTTATACCATTGTTCATTTATCATTAGATATAGTTGAATGGTTTAAGTATAAGTTGAAAAAGGTTTTAAATTGAACTTGATACTGATTCAGCCCCCTCTCAATATCAACAATTATTATTAGAGGAGGTTGCCTTTATAACCGTTTAACCACTGGAAGGAAAATCCGGAGCAGAGATGGATTACCATGAGCACATTTCAAATGGGATTCAAAAATTTGATGGACGAAATTATGAATACTGGAGTGATAGAGTGAAAACTTACCTAACAACTTTGGGAGTAGACATTTCGTACTCATTTGTAAATGGCTATGTAATCCCAAATAATGCTCCAACCGATCCAAATGAGAAGAATCTTATGAGTTGTAATTCAAAATCTAGACATGGTATTCTAGCAGCATTGGAACCAACCATTGCTAGGAAAGTGATGGGATGCAGCACTGCTCAAGAGGTATGGGACAAACTCAATAGTATCTACGAAGGTGATCCAAAAGTTAAGCAGGTCAAGCTTCAACGACATAGAGCAGAATTTGAAAATTTGAAGATGAATGAAAAGGAAGATATTGCAACCTATATTCTTAGAGTTGATGAAGTTTTTAATTCTATCAGAGGACTAGGTGAAGAGATCTATGAATCGTTGGTTGTACAAAAAGTGTTTATATCACTTCTCTTGAAGTATGATGCTAAGCTCTCCACCATTGAAGAAACTAGAGACTTGACCAAAATGACAATGGATGAATTGCATGGGTCTCTTATAGCATATGAAATGGAAAAAGGTACAAAAATTTACCATCCAAATAATGAAGTAGCCTTTAAATCCATAAAGAAGACAAAAGACAAGGAATAAAAAGTCCCAAAGACCAAAAATAAGGATGAAGTATTATTGAGTGACACATGTTCAAGGGGAGAATCCCCAAAAAAGAGAGTTACCTTTTGCCTACCCTTTTCCATTGATGTCAAAGTGGGATATAAATTGGGATCATGATGATAGGGGGAGCATGAGTGTTTCCATCAATGACAAAGGGGGATATTGTTGGAAGATTCGTTGTTGTCATTGATGTCAACTCTAGTCATGGATTTTGGACCGCAAGATTGATGAAGGTATTTGGACATGAAGGACAATGCACATGCAGATACAACACCCATGGATGGATATTATACATCATGTTGTTTCCGATGGTATGTGGCATGTCATGTGGATCCTCATGATTGAGGAGAAATGAATTTTCTAAGATGACAAAGTGAATTGAAGAAGGAAGTACATGTAGGCCCTGAAGATAATTAAAGAATAGAATTACAAAATAAGAAAGTGGCAGGTCGGCCCTAATGTTAAAAGGAAGTGACATAAGTGGTATAAATAAATATCTCTATACATTTATTTTATACACAAGTCAAATTTCAGAGGAAAATCATAAGTAAAGAAGGTCGGATTTCAAGGGAGGATGAAGTCCTTTGGTGATGTGTTCTAAGGTATGTTATTTTCAGGTCATCTTACCATTTTCATGACAACGCTTTTTCTAGAACAATTCAGATGGTGAAATTGTGGTGGTATTGAGAAGACATATCAAGGTACCTTTGGTAAAAGTTTCATCTCTTGATTCTCTATAATTATGGAGATACACTCTATGGAAGATAGGGTTTTTGACCAGTCTTGAAGCTAGTCAATAAACATGTGTTCCGGGTAAATAGTCATAACCTCTTCATAGAGAATCCAAATGAAGTGGGAAAAATTGCATTGGAAAGAGTACGAACTATAGTTCCCCATGTGCAAGTTTCATAATCTGATGTTAAATAGTGAGCGTGGAGCATTCTGTACAAGTTTGGTCTCCTAAATAAACCAGAGTTGAACAAAGTCTACCATTATCTCTATAACTTCTTATTGGGGAGGATTCAAGGAGTGAAAATTGGATAAGTTTCAGATAATACATTGAGTAATATTATATATATAGGACCATAGTATTCCGGGAATTTAATAATTGCATAAATTGAAAAAGTCTAAGGGAGCATTATCAGGTTCTATGTGATGGTTGGTTGATGGTGATGATTTAATGTAATGTTTTATTATCTCTCATATATACTTGGGTGGAAGGAAGGGATAAGAATGGAGAGTTAAATCATCTCTTCATATTTGAGGATTTTATCTTCCTCTTGGAGGTTTACCCCTCCCTTTACATTTGGAAGTTGTAGCTACCTTTGGAAGTCATTACTTCCCTTGAACAATAACTATTGATTATTTCTCATATATTGTGCATGGTGTATTGGTGTAACTCTTATACTATTGTTCATTTCTCATTGGATATAGTTGAATGGTTAAGTATAAGTTGAAAAAGGTTTTAAATTGAAATTGATATTGATTCACCCCGCTCTCAGTATCAACAGAATCCACATACATAAAGAAAGAAGTCGGAGATTAGAGAAATGATGAATCTACTAATGAATATGACAATGAATCTACCAATGAAAATGATGGTGAATACACATCAGACAAGGAATTGTAGTGAGCCATCCGTCTTAGAGACTCCCAAGTAATATGAATATTAGATAGGGGGAGTCTATGGGATAGTTGTGATAGACCAAAGAACCATCCTTCAAGAAGCTTGGAGAGTTTGAGATGACAGATCCAGAGCAGTCAGTTAGCAAAAGTACAATTTGATAGATTAATCAAGACTTCATAATAGTATAGTGATAAATGGGTCAACATTATGGACAATTGTGTAAGTAGAGTCTTGTATAGTATGTTCACATATGGATTCGTAATAATACTTAATAGGTTTGAACAAATATATGACAGTGGACGAGAGCATGGATTCATAGATTGCTTTAGAGAGTGGTTCAGAGACAAAGGAACATTATCATAATGGATGATAATTACATAGGAAATGACTCGAACAATGCTAATGGATTACAAATTGATAGATATTTTTTGGACACATGCAATGCATACACAAGTTCACATTCAAAACAAATTAATTCTTAGAAACAACAATGACAAAACTCCCTATGAACTATGGAAAGGAAGTGTAGACAACAACCTCTACATCAAGGTAACTCAAGGTAGTATTTTATTAATTTAAATTTATGTTAATGCTATGGTTTTGGAAGTACTAATGATAGGTTAAGACAAACATTTGCAAAGGATATGCATAATGAATTTGAAATATCATTACTTGGACAATTATCCTTTGTTTTGAGTCTTAATATATGTCAAAGCAACCAAGAAATTTGTATTTCTCAAACTAAGTATACCAGAGAAATGCTAAAGAGGTTAAGAATTGAAAATTGCAAACTAGTTACCACTCCTATGAAAACCAGTTGCAAGTTGAGAAAATATGATGATTCAAAGTATACATACCATAGGAAATACAGGTCAATGATTAGTAGCTTACTATATGTGACATCAGCCAGACCAGATGTAATGCAAGCAGTTGGACAGGTGGCATGATTTCAAGATGCACCAAAGGAATCACATGTATTAGTAGTGAAAAGGATTTTCAGATATCTCAAAGGAACAAAAGATTTTGGATTATGGTATCCAAAAGGAAAGGATCTATCACTTATTTCCTACATAGATGCATATTAGGAAGGTTGCATTGATGACTGGCGAAGCAACAGTGGAGTAGCATTCTACTTGTGTGAGTTTTTAGTATCATGGTTAAGCAAGAAACAATCATCATTATACTTATCTACAATCGAGGCAGAGTATATTGGAGTAGAAACATGTTGTACACAATTTCTATGTATGAAACAAACTCTAACAGATATACATTTTGAGTATGATGAGCCCATTACAATCTATTTTGATAATACAAGCTCCATCGGTATCTTAGATAACCCGGTGATGCACTCCAAGACGAAGAACATTCCAATCAAGTATCACTTTGTACAAGAATAGGTTGCAGAGAAGAACATCAGAGTTGAATATGTGGGCACAAAAGAAAAAGTGAAAGACATCTTTACAAAATTGCTTCCATGTGAAGCCTTTGAGTATCCTCACTAGAGACGAGGAGTAATTTCTACTCCAAAATGAATTCTTTTGACTGCCTATATTATATTTCTTAGATGTACATGAGTAAGCACCATAAATAGGACAAAGGGGGAGAAATTTATCAGATGCAAAGGTAAATTCTTGGAGAGAGAGAATAGAGGAATGTATCCAAGGGGAGTGATTGTCACAAGGGAAGAATGAATGATATGACTTCAGAGTCATACCCTTTGTCAAAGGGGGAGATATTATTCATTTGAAGGGAAAGAGAGTAATCAAAGGCTTATAAACACAAAGAAAAATCAAAGGCATGTAGACAGGGGGAGCATCCCCAAGGAGAGTTCAATCAAGGGGAGCATCCCCAAAGGGAGATACCCTTTTCCATTGATGTCAAAGGGGGAGAGATAGAAACATTGATGAAGAGTATAATCCCAAATGATATCATGACTAAGTGTTGCCATCAATGTTTGTGTTTCCATCAATGCCAAAGGGGGAGATTATCAGACAGTTGGCTTAGCTTGATGGATAGTTGGTATGGATTTTTGGTTGTCATTCATGTCAACCATTGGAGAGGAATATTGTACCTTGATTTCAACCCTTAGTGATTGATGTCAACCCTTGGAGAAAGTCTGGTAGAGAATTCCGGTGGCATAAAGGTTTGGGTAATGGACCCAAGGTTGTTTCATGTATAATGGTATTATTTTTAATATATTTGAAGGTATGACTATTCTATATGTATATTACACGACATTCCATTTCTGATGGTATTTGGAACGTCGCATAACTCCTCACGGTTAGAGATTTATGGCCATGAGAAGTTGGAGAACTCATGTTTGGGTAATGGACCCAAGTTTGTTTGATGGATAATGGTATGAGTTTTGATATATTTGATGCAGGAGCATCTCAAGCGAGCCAGCGTAGAAGCAAAAGACAGCTAGACAAGCACCAGTGCAAATTTTGAAATTTCCTTCAAATCGATGCGTGATATTAAATAAGATAATTAAGAAGGAGTGCACTTGTATAATGTAAACAGACCTTGAGCGATTTTCTCTCATCCTGTGTAGGTAGAAGGCATTTAAAGTAGTTAATGCAAGTAGGTAGAATTGAATGTGTAGATTAGACAGTTTTAGAGCACAAGAGGGAAATGGGATATAGACACCCTCCTTGTGTATTGTAACATAAGCATAAGCATTAGAATTGAAGAGGAGCATAGAGGAGAAATAGAGAGCTGTGTAGCAGACTCCATGTACAGAAGTTCTGAATTAATACAAAGGAATTTGTGATTCAGACTCATGGTGTTCATATATTCTCTGTGTATGCATCTTTGAATGTTATGCTCATGAATGTTTTACTCTTTCTGTCATGCAATTGCTTTTATGCTATGTATGAATGATTTCTTGTTGAATGTTTGAAATCTCAGAGGAAGGAGTAATGAAATGAGTTTCAATTGCTTCTCTATCTGAGAAAGAGTTCCTGGAAGGAGTGCAGTTGAAGTGTCCGCAAGGAGTGCGTTGACAAAAGGTTCATAGGTTTGTCTCTGAAAGCTCAGGAGAGAAATCTTTTGTTCTCATTTCCATAGAAGTGCAGACAGGCACATGAGCCATGAAAGGAGTGCGTAGGCTGAGCGAAGTCTCAGGGTTGTGGACTTGAGTGAAGCATTGAGAGACTGTTGTTGCAGTTGTGCGCAGAGTCAAAGGAATTCAACACCTAGGAAGTGCTTGAAAGTCTGCCGCAAGGAGTGTGTGCAGGGATTTTCTGAAAGGTTCAGAGTTGAAAAAAAAAAGTTCAAAAGGATTTGAGGCCTTCAAAGTGGTCGAAGGAGAGGGTAGCAACATTAGACTGCAGGAAGGGGAGCTCTCAGAGGAAGAGACGAATGGTCGAAATTCTCGGTGGAGAATCCGCGAAGTCCCGTGAGCCGCTAGATATCACAGAGAAGCAGGGGAGTTACGGTGAAAGTGTCGAAAGGTTCAAAGCTTAGAAGGGGAAGGACCATAGATACGAGCCATAAGGGTCGTTGGATTTACACATGGGTATTTTTATTGGGGTTTCGTGGGTGGAAGTCCTGTAAACCTTGCAACGGGAATCGCAAAATCATGAAATGTGACATCCCAAAAGCTAAGAGGATTTGTGTGGGCCACAAAGGAGTCAGCGAATGGACAGGTGGTGCACTAGTGGCGAGTAGTCAACCCCATTGATGATTTCGGAATTTCGCGCAGTAAAGTTCCGAAACCTTTGCATTAGGATTCTTGATATCGTGAAGTCTGAATTGTTGATGAAGTGAAGGGGCGTTGAAAGGTCAAATCTCACGAGTGTATCGAAGTTTTAGAAAATCAGGATTCGGGAGTCGAGGAGACAAGTTTCTCAACATTGCGATCACCAAAATCGAGATAGGGAAAATCCCGAAAGGAAAAGGAAAGGTCAGCGTTGACTGTTTTGGGTTTTGGGGGTTCGAGAGACCAACGCTTGACCATTGGATTCACGAAGTTGCAAAGTCTGATTTCCCAAGTGTAAAGAGGGGATCCCGTGAGAGTTTGTTGTGGGTGTAGATTTCCCAATAGGGAAATATAAGAGCCTTTTAGAGTTCTTCGGGCAAGTGGTAAAGGAAAGATCCTGTGTTGATGTGGACCTTCCGACCTCCGGGTTATGGAGGGAGTGTGCATCGACATCAATATTTTAAGTAAAGACTATTCTAGGTGGATAGTACATGTCATTCCATTTCCATTGGTATGTGGAACGTGACATAAATCCTCACGATTAGAGAGTTATGGCCATGTGAAGTTGGGAAACCCTCATGGTTCATTTAGAAGCCCCAAAAGGTCAAAGTAGTCAAGTTGGTTTAAGAGATTTTTAAAAGGTAAATAATAAAGTGAAGTGATGGGTGTACTATAATTCAAAGTGAATACAAAATAAATTATTTAAATAATAAAGTTAACGAAGAAATTACTAAGTTGACAAGTGGTTAGAAGTGGGTTAGCCCTAAAATAAGGAAAGTGGTTTAAGATGGTTAGAAGTTAACACCTTGAGGTAAAGTGAAGTGATGATTGAACTATAAGTCAAAGTGGATACAAAATAAATTATCTAAATAATAAATTTAATGGATAAATTACTAATTGGACAAGTGGTTAGAAGTTGGTTAACCTTAAAATAAGGAAAGTGGATTAAGATGGTTAAAAGATAACCCCTTGAGGAAGCTACATGAAAGTATAAATAAGAGGCAAGTCTCTCTCATTTTATATCACACTTGAGAATATTGAATATCTACAGGTGATTGAGGTAACCAAAGGATACCGAAGCTGAATTTCAGAGAGAATGTGAACTAAAGAAGGCCGAAATTCAAGGGAGGATAAATTCTTTTGATGATGCTTTCTAAGGTATGTTATTTACAGGTCATCTCAACATTTTTGAAATAATTTTTTTGCTAGAATGATTCTGACCATGAAATTGATAGGCCATTAAGAAAAAATATCCAAGTAGTTTTGGTACAAATTTCAGCTTATGGCTAGTCCTGAAACTAGTCTAAAACAGGTGTTTCAGGTAAAAACATCATAACTTCTTGATAACAGATCCAAATTAAGACAAAAAAATTTGGTTAGAGTACAACCTATAGTATGCTTTGTAACATTTTCAAATTCATACAATAAATATTTTGTGCGGGGCATGCTCTACAAGTTCGCTCTCTAGAATAAGACAAAATTCAAAAAGGTATGTCATTTGTGCTATAACTCCTTTTTTGAGAGGTTCCAAGTATTGACACCTGGAGGAATTGCATAAAAAACACTTAAGAACATTGTGTATTATTTTTAGATATTTATTCATTGTAGGTACATAGTTATGATTATTTCAAGTCGGGGTTGTTGACTAATCCAAAACTAGTCATGTGAGACTAAAGAAACGTTTGATGTAAATGGTAGTCTCTTGTTGTTAAAGTTAAGGAAGGTTTGCATGTGTGTGACCATATAAATTAGGTCTATTACAGAGTTACAAATCATATTTGGATGATGAAATTGATGAGGAATTTTGGTTGAGGTACATGTTGGGTACATGGTTGAGACACGTAGTTGATGAGTTGGCACATATATGAGGTGTATAGCTGATGATGTTGGTACATATTGATGAGTCATAGTTGATGAGTAGTTGATACATGATTGGTACATACTTGGTACATGGTTGGATGCACTTGTTTATGGTACAGGTTGATTATATATTTTTTGGTATAGGTTGGTGCATGGTTGATGCAATTATTTATGGTACAGGTTAATTACACGTTGATGTACATGTCGATGCATGGTTGATGCATGGTTCAGGTTTATTAGTACACATTGTTTTGTGCAAGTTTATTGGTACATGTTTACAGCAGTATATCTCAAAGTGATTGTGTGACAGTTGTTCCATCATTCTACTTATACATCAGGGCAGTTGGACGGGGAAAGGATAAGTGGTTGTAGCCACCTTTTGGTTGTAGCCGGAGAACATAGGGAGTTGTAGCGTCCTTCTGGTTGTAACTAGAGAATTGGGGAGTTGGAGATTCCCTCAGGTTATAGCCTAAGAAACTAGGGGGTTGGAGCCTCCTTCTAGTTGTAGCTGGAAAAAAAAGGAAGTTGGTGTTTCCAATGAATGTAATTCTTCAAGATATATATAATAAAAATCATTTTGTGGTTTTCTTCCTCTTTGGGTTTCCATGTAAAAAAACTGGTGTATTGTGTATGTGTATGAATGTTCATTTGTTCATTGTTTATTTACTCTACAAATATTCGATGATAATGCTACATTGGTATAACAATTGCATTATATGGTTAAAAATGATTAGATTTTTCTATTACTGATTCACCCCCCCTCTTAGTAATCCAATATTTATGTGGAAACCCAATGCGGGAGAAAACCATAGGATATTTTTTCATATTTGTCTTTAAGAATTACATTCATTGGAAGAACCCACTTTCTTTGTTTTCCAGCTATAACTAGAATGAGGCTTCGTCCCCCTATTTTCAGGTTACAACCTTAGGGAACCTCCAAATCCCCAATTCTCTAGCTACAACCAGAAGGAGGTTAAAACCCCCCATTTTCTACGACTACAACTAGAAGGTTTCTACAACCACATATCCTTTCCCTGTCCAACTACCCTGGAATATAAATGTTAAATGTAGAAACTGAATATGTCATTGTCACAGCCTTTTCTATCAAATATGTCACTGTCTACTCATCAACCAATCTGATCAGATCACATATACCTAAAACACTATAATACAAGTATGTACCTCAAACCATGTGCTAGAACCTCATTGTTATACAATCTTTATCTGTACCAATAACTTCAACAACATATATGTACCAAAATCCCTCAAACATGAACCAATACTGAACTTCGGTGGAACTGCCTCAGATCAACTCTATAGAGGGCCATAAACTTCCAAGGGGTAATCCAAGAGATTTAAAAGGAAAACCCTCAACCAGATTCATAAATTCAACACTACACATATGAAAACCATACCTTTTTCTTCTTGTGGTGTTGTGATGTCACGGTTTTTCTCCCGAGATTTTGTTGCCGCGAATCTGCTGACACATTTTTCCTGCCGCAATTTTTTTGTCGCAGTTCTTCTACCGTAGTTTTTTGTCGCACTTTTCTTGCCACACATTTCCTACCACACTTTTTCTTCCACACTTTTTCTGCCATGATTTTTCTGCCACACGTTTTTCTACCGTAGTTTTCCTTCCATGATTTTTCTGCCGTACTTTTCTTGTGTACTTTTTGTGCCACACTTTTCTCTATCAATAATACCTGCCAAAATAACCTTTCACAAAATAGATATTCAATGATTTTTAATAGGTACTAATGGGAGAGCCTTTCTCTCTTATTTATAGTTCCATGTAGCTTCTTCAAGGGGTTACCTTCTAACCAACTTATACCACTTTCCTTATTTTAGGGCTAACCCACTTCTAACCACTTGTCCACTTCTAACTCACTTTACTACAAATAGTAAATTCTCCACTTTTAGTTGCAACTAAATTATTATTTAATTTATTTATTTTGCAACCACTTTGATTTATCCATAAATAGTAAACTCACCACTTCTTGTTGCAACCACTTTATTATTTAAATAATTTCTCTTTGCAGCCACTTTGACTACTTTATTATTTAAATATTTTATCTTCACTCACAACTTCTTGTTGCAACTAACGTTTCTATAATTAGCCAATTCATAACTTATTTTCCCTTTTAAACTACTTGTTGCAACCACTTTATTATTTAATTTATTTCTTGATGCAACAACTATACCCATCATTAAATCCTAGTTACCATGAAATTGATTAGTACACTTCATCCAGGGGATTCTAGAATAATTGGCATCTTTGACCTTCTAGGGGCTTCTATATAACTCATGAGGGTTCTCCAACATCATATGTTCATAACTCTCTAACCGTGGGGAGTTATGTGACGTTCCACATATCAACGGAAATGGTATGACATGTACTATACATATAGAGTAGTCTTACCTCCAAATATATTAAATTTCATACCATTATACATCAATCAAGATGATTTTCCTTAATTATATTGTTGGGGCTACCAAAATTTTCTTCCGGACTTGCTTCAATGGTTTCCATCAATGAAAACCAACCCAATTAATAAAAAATATTCAGTGTTTCTACAGACAAGGTTTTCCCTGTGATATATCTCTCTCATATACATGTGGGGTCCAACATTAGTACTTGACCCAATATCTCAGGGCACCAACTAAGGAGGCTAGACTGTGCCCTTTTCCATACTACTATACTACCTAGGTACTAGAGACTATCTTCCCAAGTGATGTTCTTGGTGGCACTATAGCAATGAGGTGACCTATCATTTTATCTATGGTGGGATTCAAGATATATAGGTGTTGGACAACTGAGAGGGGGGGGTGTGAATCAGTTGTTACCTTGCTTAAATAATTATGCTTCTTTTAAACTCTTTGTTGAAACACTAAATGATGATCACAATAATGCAGGGAAATAAACAATGGCACATTCAGCATCAGTCACATATATGAGAAACATAGAGACAAATTTTTCCTGACGAAACCCATACAGGGTAAAAACCTCTTTTCTTTATATGATAAGTAATAGTTACATTCTTTACATTATCATACATATGAGCACCAACTCATAATGAGGCTACAACCTCTATTTTGCAAGATGCAACTTGCTAAGAGAACCAACTCTCGGTTTTCTCTAGCACCCACTAGAAGGAAGCACCAACTCCCTGAGTGTTTCCAGCACCAACTGGATGGAAGCACCAACTTCCAATCATACAGGAACCAACCTGTAAAATAGAGAACAAGAGTTCTCCCTTGCACCACCCTGCCACCCTGGTTTCCCTGGCTGCAACCAGATGGAAGCTACAACTCCCTATGTTCAAGAACCCACTTGAACTTTTGAGGACAACAGTCCTCCTGAGCACCTCCCTACCTCCCTAAAATATTAATCTTTGAAACTTAAACTCATTATAGTGCAATAAAGTTATTCAATGGCTTACCAGCCTTGTCGTTGTTCTGTTGCACTGCTCTGCCCTATCTGCATCAGTGTCTTCTACACACACCTTACACTTTCTGTTCTTCTCCATTTATACTCTCTGCACCATGCCCCTTCCATGCACCCTTCCTCTGTTGTGTATTTATACTCCTGTGCTCTGCCTCCTTGCTCACACTTCAATCTTTCTACACAGCGACCACAACAACTCCAACAGCAATGGCAACAACAGCCTCATCTCTTCTCTGCACTGTGTACTTATAGTTTCTGTGCACCTCGTGCATGCAATTTGTGCCACCCTTTGCATGCTCACACCGTGCCCATATCCTCCACCTCTCGATTGCTCTGCCTGATACTCATGGTAACTCTTCAGCTTCTCTGGCCCTTTTCACATGTGTTCAACATCACTGGGTGTTATGCTAAGATTCCTTAGCCTCTCTGGCAATTGAGACTCTCTTTCTTCTCTGTAACAGTCGAGCTCATTCTTTCTCTTTCAATTACTATCTTTTTCTTCTAGAATAGCCAATCATGCACAGTATATCTCATTTTCTTTTACACACACCTCACCGACAGTTCCACTTCGCCTTTCCTCAGCCGAAATAAGAACACCTGTCTTAGCCACTGAAACGCTAACCGATTTGTCATTATCAGTCCATATCTCTTGACGGATTCATAACTGAAGCGTTAATCTATGAGGAAGAACAACAACCCTCCAATCAATACTTGATCCAACGGTTCAGATCCCATCGGGATTTCACTCATCGCGATTTCGACATTCACAGTGTCGAGATGCACATGTACTCGGAACCCCCGATTCTTCGATTCTCGATGTGCTCCTTTCCCGAGATTTAGCCCCTTCTGGCTACACAATGGTCCATGTGACCAACTATCACGTGACCACTACCATACCTCTCGAAAATGTGCGCTAGCCATCCTGGCTAGAACATGGTCCATATGACCTGTCTCTGTGTGACCTTGGTCTTATCACTCCATCGGAGTTTCGGCACTTACGATGACGTAATGTTTATTTCCATGGGATTCACAATTTCCTGATTCACGATGCACTTTAGCCCTCCTGGCTGAGCCTTGGTCCACGTGACCATTACCCATGACCTTTCGTCGGGATTTTGGGGTTTATAATGATAATGTGCATATGTCCTTTGGAACCACGATATGCCGATCCCTGACTTCCTCTGTTCTCCTTACACCTGTCCTCCATTGACTCCTGGGTGGCCCACACGTTATATGCTTTATCGGGAAATCATGTATCATGATTTCACGATATCTGATGTTCTAAGTTCTTTTCAATACAAAAACCCGATCTCTGAAATTACATGTAGTAAACAGAGCAATGATCCAGATTATATTTATATCTGATGGTTGCTATTACGTCGGGAATTCACTCATCACAAAATCAGAATTCTTGATGCCCTCGATTCTTTTCATATTGAAATCTTGATCCCTAAAAATCCGATGAAGGATCAGATCAACGGTCCTGGTCATTTCTGGATTCAACGGCTGCGATTAAATCGCAAAATCTCATTTCGCGATTTCAGAGTTCTTGATGTCAAGAGATTTTGGCATTACAAAGTCCTGATCGCCGATGCCTCTGCTGACATCACACGTGGTTTGACACGTGTTAGATCCTGCCACATGTCACTCTGATTCGTGACTTGCATGTGTCTGAAGTGTTAAATCTACCTGACACCTGTCATTCCCTGGTTGTGCCACGTGTCCCTGGGTGATGTGGTCCACCATCGTGAGTTGGATCAACGATCTAGATCTCATGTTGATCTGAATTTTTGTTGCATTGTATTCTTTGCATATTGAAACCCCGATCCCCGAAACTCTGACGAAGCCTCCTATCTACAAGTGGATGGTCCCGATCTCTGCTTGATTTAACGCCTGCGATCAAATCACGAAATCGCATATCGCGATTTCGGGGTTTTCGTTGTCGAGTGGACTGGACATTTCAAAGTCCCGATCCCCGAATCTCTAATGAAGCCTCCTGGCTACCACGCGTCCATATGAATGGACAGTCCAGATCCTGTCGAAATTTCACCTTGGCTTTTCTCGATGATAAACCTTGTGCAACTCCTGTTTGATATGACGGCTAGGATTCTCTTTCCAATATCCTGATGACTTGTCCAGGATTTCTCCTCTGCACACTAGGGCTTAACCTCCATGCACTTTCTGTAGATCCTGTGGCTGACGGGTATCTTCTTCCAATCTGATGGCTCAGATCACTTCTTCTGCATGCCAGCTCCTACACTTAACATCTGTGCAGCTTCTCCCGATCCAACAACTGTCGAGATTGTCGAATGAGATCTGACGGCTCTCGGTCTCTTTCTTGAGCTTCCTGCGTGTATAATAACGCTATTCCTCTTGAGCTTATTCTCCTGGAATCCTTAAAGGATTCTGACGTCTTCTTTCGATCATTCACCCATTTGAACCTTCCATCTTCACTATTGTACTTAAGCCATCAACACTACTGTACTTGCCATCAATGACAAGTCTATGCTGCCTGTAAAACATGCCAACAATCCTTTGTACATTCTTCCTACACCCATCCCATCTTCATTGCTGTACTTGCCATCAATGACAAGCATATGCTACCTGTTAAACATTTCCAACAATAGGTCTCTCTTTATACAAGTGTTTTCTGATGTGATACCACTCTAAGAGGTACCAACATGGCTTACAACAATGGCCAAGAGATGTGCACTTAAAAACCACATGTAGTTCCTACATGTATGCTTCCCCGACCATGGATTTATGCGTTGAATGACAAATATTTGTGGGTTTAAGGTGCCATAATACATCTTTACCCTGAAAAAAATTAACCCACAATTTTCTACCAAGGAAAGTTCTCTGATACCACTTGTAGTATTCAATATATAAAATAGTATGGAGAACAAAAATATTTTATCTAGAAATGGCATAAAAACAATGATATAACTAGAACATTACCAGAATAACACTAGAAATAACACCTTGATTAATGATAACAATGTTCACTTGTCTCTTTCAGGAGGAAACCTCCAATAGAGAATATCTCTATTACAATAATATCCAGGCAATATTTCCCATACCCTCTACTTCTATTTATACTTAATCTATATATCCAAAAGAATAATCTACAGGAAGATCATTCTAGAAGCAAAAGATTCTATTAGGTCTTCTCACATTTGACTTATTCTTCCTTATGGCTAGGCATTATTAATATTTTATTTATTACATATAATTATATTATTCTACTTACGTGAGGGGTTAGGGAGGTTAGGTTCCTAACAACCTATCTATCCTTCTGGCCTCCAAATTTCACCCTTTAACTTTTTAATACTTATCCTTTTCTTTGAATATGGATTCCTGACCCCTGTCTCTTCAACTTAGCTTTCTCTCTCATTCTTGTGTTCCCCAACCTACACTCTTGCATTCTAAACAATGACCCTTTCACTTTTGCCACTTGCCTAATGACCTCTTCCCATGATTACTCTATTTTATCATTGTGGATGTGGAAGTCATCCCATTTCACCATTTTCATTACCCATGTCTCATGTCTTTCATCTGAAAATCATCATCAATTATATTTCACTCCACATTCTCCTTTTTGAAGTCCCACATGTATTTTCCCCCACCACATTATATTCCACTTGTGTGAACATAATATTGTTATTAAAAGTGGTGAAGATTTCATAAAGCTTTGTAATAAATTATAAATCTCACCGTGCAAGATGAAAATTTTCAAATAAGATCTACGGTGGTTAATAATCAAGGAAATATGTGGTAAAGAAAATAAAGGACTACTGTTCCATGTTGAAAAAGGTTATATCGACAATAGCACCACCTATTGGTAATAATAAAAAAAACGTAAGTTATGTCAAGTAAAATAAAAGATTTGTATTATGGTGATAAACTAAATACTTTCAGATATGAAGAAGATGAGTTCTAGTGGTCAGAGGTTTACAAGTGGTACAAATCCTTCCCTCTTGACGTGAAGTGAACAAACTATGTATAGACCTTAGGGATAACTTCGGTTGGTTGTTCTTGAGGTGAGAGATTTCAAAGAGCTAGTTCTTTGGTGTATATATCATTTTTATTTAGAAAGGAGAATAATTAAATTTCAAGGGAAAAAATCTATCTCCTTGGCTCCTTTAGGTTTTACAATAATTCAATGACTACCTAAACCCACCATGTAGTTCAAGGGTGAAGAGGCCAGTGAATTCCTCAAGGAAAAAAGAGGTGGAGAAGAGTTCCTCAAACAATATTTGGCTGACCCAAGAGCTAATGCCATTGTTGCTAAGCTTGAGGTAATTTCCTTAAAGTATCCATACATGTAGTTTTCATGCTTGTTTTCAAATATGATTGGTTTGGAATCCATGGTCTATGTGTGGAAAATTATCATTTATATCCTCCACTTTGTTGTGCATGAAGACACCTTGATTTACTAGGGTCCTCTTATTTCCAATGAAATTTCATCTGAAATACATTGTCTAAAAAGGGCCTAAAAATTATACATGACATCTTAGTTGATTTTCTCCATAGCCTACTACCATGCTTTCAAATACTTGTCAAAGGAAATGACTCTGTACTTCAAGGTGGATCCAATCTTTTCTACCTAGTCCATAACAATTTTATTTCTAAATTAAAAAATATATATTTGGTGCCAACACATAATAACTATCACTTCAGTCTACCACCTTTCTATCAGAGAAAGGAATTTTTGAAGCTATAGAGGATTTCAATGTCATAAGTTTATTTGGTTTCTAGGAGAAACCATTTTTTTTCCCTTTTTATGTATCGGGAAGAAACTTTGATATGGAAGTATGCACACAATATAGGTATTGGGATCATTTATTTAATGATAAAAGAGAAAATGTATTCATTTCATTTCCTTGGGGATTCGAAGAATTTATTGTGAAGCATATCTCTCATTAGGATGAATTTGCAAGAAAAATTGATCAACTTGGCCTGAATGAAGTTGAACGTGATGATGGTTTTGAACCTAATGATTCATTTGATACACATATATACATGGTTGGATATTTTTCTTATTTCACTCAATCTAAATATTATAAAGGAGGAGAGGGGGATAATTTAAATCTCCCCGAGACCTCAGTAAATGAATCCCTACATGATGTTGAAAAATTAGCTAGCACTAATGATTTTTATCAACAATAAGGAATATAGGTAACAAATGAAAAACCTAATTCTCTTATTGTTTCACAAATAAGTACCTTGACAAAAATAAAACCAAGGCGTAGTGGTCTGAAAATGAGGAAAATAACTAACAGAAACACAGATGATGGCGGTGACAAGGATCCTACTAAGAAACATATTGAAAAATCCCATTTTGTACATACTTATTCTAATAGAATAAGAGAGACCAAGAAAATGAGACTAGAAATACTTGAAATTCAAGAAAGTCTTGGCGTAATGGATGTAGATGAAATCATCGAAGAACCCAACCGGTCAGAATAACGACTACTAGAAACCCAAGAAATTATTGAAGATATGGTCACCCAATAACCAAAAATATTTGAGGAAGAATCCATAACACTTCACCACATTCCCTACAATATTAATTCCAAAAAAAAATTCGCAGAGAAGGTAGACATGAAAAACAAGAAAGTGTCTAAGAAATGGAAATTGGAAACTGATTTCGTTGGGGTTGCACCTTCCATGATTGTATAGTTTCATGAGGAAACTATAGATGCACTGAAAGAATTTGTTTGTAATAAAAAAATGGAAAATTGAATGTTAAAGGAAAGAATAAAGGAATTAGAGACAACTCTCATTATGAGACAATTGTTTATTGAGCCATTAACCACAGTTCAACCAACACTTACCCTAGAGGATGTCCTAGAAAGAAGCAGTATATCAAAATTTCATATAGTTTTTGTTGGTAGTGATAAAGTACATTATATAAGGAATTCAAAAAAGAATAGAATTAATCCATAACATTTCAGAGCTTTCACAGAGCTCCACCAATTTTTCAACGAGGATTATGCATTTCAAAGAATATCTCTAAAATTATCTAGAAAATGGCGAAGGATTTTAAAAGGATGTTGTGGGAAAATTTTTGGATAAAGTTTCAAGTTTAAGTGACACCCAAATAATAAATCATAACCTTCCCTCTAGTATCAGGATGAAACAAATCAATGCTTGTTGGTTGAGAAGAATTCAAATCTTAAGAGAAATCCCAAATGAGCAACATGTTGGGAAAAGTAAGAGAGGTGACTTTATCTCAAAACTTGTTGATCTCACAAAAGAACTTGATGGCCCAAATTTATTAATGCACACAATACTTATGTGTAAAGAGAAACTATCAGATCAACCTTAAGCATTAACAATTACATGGTTGAATGAGGTCACCAACTCAATATAATTCTCCAAAGATGAAGTTGAACAATGGATGGTATGGTATATTAAAAACAATGATGGCATTGGTGACACGCTGAACTAATTGGGTATTTACCTAATAATAATGGAGAATGAGATATTTGATATAAATACGAAGAATGAGGTCATTGTGGCCCCATTGAGGGAATACATAGAAAAGTGGCTAAGAAAATCCCTAATAAAGATCACTGAGACAGATCAACATGAACAAATTACAATAATTATGCCATAGCTCACACAACAACCATATACAAAATAAGCATCAAAAAGAAAGTAAATGGGTTCAAAGAATATTTCCATCATAGTGAGTCAATTAGCAACCCTATTCTGACCCTTTCCATCTTTCTTCTACAATTCATTTTTCATATTGCCTTTTTTTCCTGTAGAAACCTGTGAAACCTAAGGATAACCCTTAGTTATTTTTCTTGTGTCTTCCAGGTCTCTTTAATTTTATTGTCCATGGGAGGCCCATCCAAGCCCTCTTTGAACAAAAAATGAAGTCGCTTTTATTTGTGTTTCAAGAAAGTAATTACTATTTATTAAAGATATCTATTTTTTTTAGGTTCCTAGACAAACAACATGGGACATAACATTATTGATTTCTCAAGAATTTTTTATTTAAGCGTGAGATTTTATATGTGTTTATATGATAATATTCATTGAAATCAATGGAGTAGTCATTTAGATTTCCCGTACATATGTGGTCGATATTTTCCTTTCAGTTTTGTAGGATATTGTTTTCTACTTTGATGAATGTTGCGATGGAAATGTCATTTTTCTTTACTATATACGTTTTTGGTTTATAATCTTGTAATATATTGTAAATATTTTCTCTCTAAATATATTAGGTGCTTTCTTAGGATTTATTTGCATCTCAATTTTTATTTCAAGAATAATCATGGTCCTCTCTTGGGGATTTTTATATTCTTGTATGTTACATAAAATGGATGAGTACCTCCTATTTAAAAATGTTGGGGGGTTTATCCTCGTGAGGTTGAATTAAATACCATAATACATTATTTTCGATCAAAAATTTTGGCGAAGGTCATACTGGGAAGAAAAGCATGTTGGTTTAATAGACAAAACATTTAATGACTCTACCTGAATCCACCCAACCCCAAATAGAATTTTTATTAATAGATCAAATAATTATCTTGCACTGGTTGTATAACCTAATGATTATAACAACAAGGTGTCGTGTTGAACTTGGAATGACTTGGGATGTTATTTCCAAAGAAGAAGAAAGATTAATATCCGTAATACAAACAAGATAGTTGTGAATCCAATAAAATACGGATTCATATAAGGTTCCTTTAACAAGAAGTAAAAGTAATAATCTTGTCACTCAATAATTTTCCCAAAGTACATCATTTGAAGAAAGTGAGATGAAAATCATGGGTGACTGAGAAGAAAAAATAAACGGCATTCCCAATGAGGAAAGGAAAATAAATTATAGACAAAATAATGAAATAACAAGGGATATACCCATCCCACTTAATCTACTTGGAGAACAACACAGATTTCCAACCCTACATCAAGGAGTTTTGCTTGACTTTTCAGGTGATGGGATAATGGATCCATGAAGATGCATGGATCATTTTTTAAGTATCTATGATAATGATTTGATTTAACATGATTATGTAATTTTTAGATTCTTTCTATAAACCTTGATAGGTCCATCTTTATCAAAGTTTTCAAAATGTTCTTTTTGTTGTACAAAAAATTACAGAAGAAGAGCATTTTGAAAACTTTGATCAAGAAATTTATGGTAACCAGGATCAAGTTTTGGACTCAGTACAAATGGTTGAAGGATCATCATATTTTATATTTTTTTATGAACAATAAGGCCTTGATTTTTCACAATATAATGTTGTCTAAACTAGAACAAAAGTAAATAAATTCAAGACAAGGGAACAATATGAAAAAGAAAAGGTAAAATATAATTCTCTAGAAACATCAAAATAGCAACCAGTTGTTAATCAAACAAAAAATCCATTTGAAATGACTTATAATTTGGTTGATGAGCTATCCAAGCTCATTATTACTTTACCATTCATGGAGGTATTTAAGATACCTCAATAGATAGAAAATATTTTGAAGATATTGGATGATACAAATTCATGAATAGAATCAATTGTTATGAGTACAAGGAAAAAATAAAATATTTCATCAACAAGGCAAAGGGGACAAGTCCCACCATTTTACATATGCATAGAAAATGACAATTTCACATTACACAATTTTCTGGTAGATAGTGGGGCCACTAAAAACATCACTCCATTATTAGTGATGGAATCACTTGGAATGGAATGCACAAAACACTATGAAATGAGGGAGAGCATATATGCCATAGATTCAAGAAAAGTCTCATCCTATGGTGAAATAAAAGTGTTATCTACATGAATGATTGCATCACCTCATATTACCACAGTTTTCAATATCATGTATGTTGATTTACGTCTAGCATGTGGTGTTGTTTTGGGAAGAGATTGGTGCTCATTAATTGGAGGATATATCATGAATGATGGAAGTTGCATGTTGCTTGGAAATAAAAATGGGACTATGATTAGAGTTCCTCGAGAGCATATAAATCCCATATTGTTTAAGAAAATGGAAAATTAAGTAATGGAAATTATGCTTATGATGGAATTCAAAATTATGTTTTTCTTAGTACAAAAAAATTAAGTCCACAAAAACACAATAAAGAAAACTCATTCCAAGGTTTTTGGAAAATATCATTTGATGGTGCTTGCTCTAAGTATGGAAATGGAGTTAGAAGTTTTTTATATGGTATCTCTCCACATGATATAGTATTGGAATTCCCATCTACAAACAATGAAATAGAATACAAAGAATTTATTCAAGGAATGGCACTTTCCCTTCAAATGAAAGTAGAACATTTGGTGGTAACAGGGGACTTAGAGTTGATTATCAATCACATGAATAAGGAATACATAATTAAGATAGATAATTTGAAACATTATGAAAGAAGAGTATCTGGAATCATGGATTATTTTATTTCTTTCATTATATCTTTTATTCCTCGAGAAAAGAATCAAAAGAATGATTGGGTGGAAATAATTGCATCTTTTTTCAATTCAGAAGATTCTCAGAGTCAATGTTCTCTTCGTGTTAAGAAAACTTTAATAATATTTGCAAGTTTTTGAAAATGACGAACATATTACAAAATTCCTCAATGATAATTCCTTAATATTTAAAAATGATTAAGAAGAGATACAAGATCCTCAAAAGGAAATTTGTGATCAAAATCTTGTACTCACTCTCAAGAACTATGTCAATTTGGAATATCTTTTTACAAGAGATGATCAAACAAGGATTTTGGATCCGAAATAAGAAATATATGTTAAGAAGGTTCAGGAGACATAGAAAGTCAACATTCATACTCCTGATTCTCCAAAATATATAAATCTTGGCACTAGTTACACCACTAAAGAAATTAATCAATATACTCAAATACTCAAAGAATTTCAGGACATTTTTTCTTGGACTTGTGATGATTTAAAATAATATGAAAATTACATATACATCATGTCATACAACTCAAAGAGGGATCAAAACATTTCAACAAAAAAATGAGAATGATAAATCCAAAGATGAAGCCTCTAGTGAATATAGAACTAGAAAAATTAAAGAAGGTTGGAATAACATTTTCTATTGGACATTCAAAATGGATCTCAAATCCTATGGTGTTAAGATTGAAGAATGGTGAAATTATCCTTTGTGTTTACTTCATTTATCTCAATCGATCCAAAATTAAAAATAACTATCCACTCCCCAATATGGATATGTTGTTGCAACAAGCTACTAGTTCTGCATTCAGATCGATTTTTAGGATATAATAAAGTTCTTGAAAATGAGGAATATCGACCAAAAACAACATTCATAACACCATGATTAACATATGCTTACGTTTGTATTCCATTTGGATTAAAAAATGTAGGTGCAACATTCCAAAGAGAAATGAACCACGCTTTCAAAGATCTAATTGGAAAATTTATTGCATACTATTAGGATGACCTAATAGTTCATTCAAAATTAAGAGAAATACATATAAAGAATCTCATACAAGTATTTGAAAGATGTATAATATATGGAATATCTTTGAATCCTAAAAAGTGTTTGTTTTCCATAACATTGATGCAGATAGATTTAATGCGATAAATGACCTAAATCCTCCTACATCAAGAAAAGGAGCACGATATTTTTTTGAAAAAATAAACTTTGTTTGAATGTTTGTGCTAGATTATGATATAATTGTCAATCCAAACAATAAAATATTAAATAAACATCGTAAGTTTGAATATACACAATACATTCAAAAATCTTTCACAGAAATCAAATAGGCCATTACTAATGCCCCTATTCTTTTCATCCCATGATAAATAATTCATATTGTACTCATTCACGTTAGAAGAAACCATTGCCTCCATCCTTCCCCATAAAAATGAAAAAGTTGAAGAACTTCCAATCACTTTCATGAGTAAAACGTTACATGATTATGAACTAAATTATTTTATAATTCAAAAGAAATCTATTTCCATGGTTAAAGGAATAGCTCATGTGAGGACCTACATTTTATCATCTCACATCATTACTTGTGTTTCATAATCACCGATAAAGATATTACTCAATCAACAAGTGGGATAAATTAGATGGCAAAACTCGTTAGTAAAGATTCAATAATAATATGATTTAGATATTAAACATTTGAAGGATATTAAGTGGCAATGATTATGTAAGTTCATGATTGGAATTAAATTTATGGGCATCTCCCCTCCCAGTGGATTTGACCTTTTGATGTAAATAATAAGTTTACCAAAATCAGAATGGTCCATTCCCTCCTAAAATGTCTCCCAAAGAAATGAGAACCTTGAAAATGAAGACAAACCAATATGTATTGATCTCGAGAGTTCTTTTCTAAAGGAATTTTGATGGAATTTTATTAAGGTGTTTAGATTTCTCAAAGTCCATATAAATACTTTAAGAATTTCATGGTGGGGTTTGTGGCGGACATTTTTTTCCAGTTGTAACAAGTCACATAATCATTTGAGTTGGTTACTATTAGCCAAGTATATTCAAATATGCTTATGAATTTATTCAAAAATGGGGATTAGATGTGATTGGTCAATTAAATAAAAAGTAAAGTAAAGTACATTCTTATATTACCCTTGAAACTAATTATTTTACAAAGTGGAAAGAATCTATGGAATTAAGAAATTTTCATATTGAGAACAACAAATATATTTTGTAAGAGAATATATGATGTCAATATTTCGTGTACAAGAAAAATTCATAGAAGACAATGGCTTGATATCCATGTTGATTTTTTGTAGCTTCGATAGGTATTCCCACTAGAGAAAAAGGTGCCAAGGATATGAGAATTTTCATTGGCACCATCTTTAACTTTCGTTTTAGTGCAATCGTCTTAGAAATGAGGCTAGCACATCATGGGAAAGTTGATGGGATTTGTGGGTTTGTCTGAGGATCCCAAACCAACAAAGAGGATTAAAATATTCTAATAAATTGCTAATTTTATCAAGGGATCCTAAATGCACTCATTGGAATCCCATATAAAAGAGAGATTTCATTGTGGCATTAGATCATCATGGAAGAATGGAGCTGGAATAGGTGAGCCTACACTTCTTTCAAGGAGGATTGGTGATCTCGGGAAAGGGAAAGTTTGCAAGGTGGCAAATTTGGCCATGGAGAGAGAGGCTAATAAGGTCGCACATGTGGAGAAAATGTTTTGTATAATAGACGGTTTGAAGGAGGAGAAATAATGTTTATACAAAGGTTGTAGAAGGAAAAATCACATATAGGGTATACATGATCTGTAGTGGAGAAAAAAACATATGTCTGGGGGTTTCTAGTAATGTGAATCATGTATCTGATTTTTTATTGGTAGGTGTATATCTGTATAGGATAACATGTGACGTCAATAGGTTGTACATGTGATCTATAGTAGATTATTATGTAGAGCATATTTCCAGAATATTGTTGAGGTTTGGTCTTTTGATTTGTATGGTTACCGGAGGACAAGGCTACCCTCATACTTGATGGCATTGTATTGGTTGAGAGGAATGGTTTTCGCCTTCGTCTTGGTGACATTGAGAGGAATAATTTTGTCCTTAGGTTTGAAGGATTTGATAAAGATAGAACACACAATTATTTTGTCTCTTATGTATTGATGATTTATCTATGATATTTTTTTTCCACTGCATATGTTTTCAGTCAATTATTTCAGTGTAAAATTGTTTAGTGATAGTTATATCACTAGGAAGCATTTTTCAAATATGACATTAGTCACATAGAGTTGCATGTGAAAATTGACATGGTTTCAGATCTTGGGATTTGAAGAGAAGGGGATCATCTTCAGACACTTTGGTGACTACAACACTTGAAGAATGTTGTACCTTTTGTTGTTCTTGTTCTTTCTCTGGGTAGGTCAAGATGGTGAACAAATTGAATCTTTAGGATAGGTTGGAAGGGGAAAATAAATTTGGAAGGGTTTTGCTTCAGTTGGAAGAGAATGAACTCAAGGAGTATGTTGTGTATGTGGTTCCTATCCCGGTTGGTCCAGTAGATTTGGCATTCCACGAGAAGAGGGAAGTGAAGGCCAAACAATTAGTGATAGATTCCGTGAAGGAACACTTGATTCCTCATAGTGCCAAGAAATAAATTTCTAAGGATATGTATGATTATTTTGTCGGTATTTACCAAAACAAGAATACTAGTGGGATTATTCACTTGAAGCATCAACTTTAGATTTCCAGGATGACCATTGAAGACAGAAGTTTCAGTTATCGTATGAATATTAATCAGATGTGAGATCATATTAGATTTATTGGTGACATAGTGCATTATGATAGGTTGGTGAATGTATCATTAAGAGGTCTTACTAGGTCCTAGGATCCATCTGTGCAGGAGATCTATGCAGGAGACAAGTTTCCATACTTTGAAATAACATTGATATATTGCATCCCGAAGCAGACTCGATTAGTATCCATAGATGATCTGGATGGTGTGGTAAAGATAAGTAGTGATGTGAACCAAGCCCTTGTATGATAAACACGGAAAGACAAAATGGGTTCTCTATACATAATAGTTCCATTAGGGAGAAGGGATTCTCCTAAGAGGGAACCATCTCCAGAGAAGATCACATGTTTCATATGTTTTGAGTGTCATAATTTTGGGAACTATTCTTCAGAGTGTCCACACCTGGGGGGAAGAGGAAGAAGGTAGAAGGAATCAACAATGGAGGTTGATGATGTTTCATACATGTTCCATAGGGAGATATTGTTGGTCTCTATCCTTTTAGGTATTTTTTAGGACCATACAATGTACCTTTTTGCCCACACTTTTTGCCACCATTACACTCTTGTTTCACTCACATTTAAACTCATATTATCACTTTACCCTAACTTCCAAAGGTATACAAAGTCTCTTCTCTTTGCTATATGTTTAATCTGTTTTGCATATAATTTTACATTACTCTCGTACTTAACTATTGATCAAAAATGTATAAGTGTTGAAACAGTTTGAACTGCAGATTAGCATTGAGGACCGTTGCTGAAACAGTTAAAGCACACAACCCTGTGGCTGAAATAGAAACTCACATAGAAGAAGTTGTTACACAGTCTGTGGTCAACGATGCTAAAACTCACACAGAAGAATTTGTTACACAGTCCATGGTCAATGATACTAAAACTCACATAGAATAAGTTGTTACATAGTCCGTGGTCAACGATGTTGAAACTCACACAGAAGAATCTATTACACAGTCTGTGGTCAACGATGCTGAAACAACAACACAATCTGTTACATTGACCACAACAGTCGCACCTTGAGCTAGCATGTCTGAGACCAAGTTGCCGAAACAGTTAGGAAGCAAATCCCATGGTTGAAACAGCCTGCAATTCGCGATGCTGAAACAACATACAACAGATGTAACAAGAAGACAAATAAAGAAGTTGTTACTCCAGCCACCATAGAAACACGTCTCTCAACACTTGTAATAGAATTTTGTTGCGAGAGACTAGGGTATCCTATTCCAGTTTAGAAAGTCGATCCGACTAAGAATAAGACTGAGATATACACCTGTAATTTGTTGATCAAACTGTATTGAAGGGATTATCCTCTTTAAATTAGAGGAAATCATCATTAGAGGAGCCATCTTCTGTTTTAGATAAGAAGGAATTTATAGAGAAGAACATATTTCATTTCATATTGTAATATGATACATTGACAGATGAATAAAAGACTGTTCTGAGCATTTATCTCTAGTCCCTTTCATTTCAGGGGAATCTTGTGAGAAGGGAGGGCCCACCTTCTTCACAAGATTCACCCATTATCTTTGTAGTGTGTTATTATTATTTTTGTTCATGCTTTGATTAAATTTTTTTTTGCTGAAACACTACTTTGCTAAACTCTGTTTTGCTGAAACACTACTTTATGGAACTCTGTCTTGTTGTTATATTGTTTTCATATGATTCATGTTTGAGTAACTATTAATCATTCTAGTTAGCAACCTTGCTTGGTTGATTTATGAAAGATTGATAATCAGAGACAGGTGCTGAAGGTTCCTGATTGGGAATTAGGGTCATGTTCTCTGTTAAAGATAGTTAGCCTTCAGTACATGTCAATTATTTTAATGAGTTCATGGAAGTGTGCTAATTAGAAACAAGTGCTGAAGATTCCTACTTAGGAATTAGGGTCATGTTCTTTGTTAAGGGTTAGTTAGTATTCAATGTGTGTCAATTGTTTTAGTCAAGCAATGAGTTCATGAAGTGTGATGATCGGAAACAGGTGTTGAAGATTCTTGGTTGGGAATTAGGGTCCTGTTCTCAGGTTATAGAATAGTTGGTCTTTCCTGTTGCAACATCTTGTTGTCATTTTAATGTAATCCATGATTCTTCAGTTAATCAATTCTTTAACTTTGAGCTCTGCAATAGGTAAGTTACTTTCTTGTAATTCAAGTTAGAACTTCAGTTTGTTCAAGGCAAAGTGTGATTAATATGTTTTTACTACAACTCTAGGTTTCTTTTGAGATTGAGCATATATAGTGTGTGTTTACCTTTGAAATAATAGACTTCCCTTGGTTGACATTTTATGTAGCACTTGATTCTTTAGTTAATAAGTAATTATAGTGACCAACATTTTGGCGCCATTGCCGGGGAAGGTAATTGTAGATTTCAAAAGCACTTATGATTTTTCAGATACAAAGATTGCATGAGAGGACGCGGAGACCCCAAAGAAACTTACCCTACAGGTGGCAGGGGCAGAGGAAGAGGAGGAAGAAAGACTTATATTGACGAGATTCTATCAAAGTCTGAATCTGTTGCTCAATGACAAACCTTTGGAAACAAAAATATCAACCTTCATTTCAAGCCAATTTCGAAACGGGGAAAGAAGTTTGGAGTCCTGAGACGGTCAAGAAACCAGCAGGAAACATTGAGGATAGAGCAAGCGCAACAGGGGAGCAGACAGAAGAAAACATGGATGAGTATAATGAAGAATTGCATCATGAAGAACAGGCAGGTCTTGAAGGAGAGGTAAATGATGAAAACTCTTTCTCCACATTAGGATTTCCTATTGGTGATCTTCCTAGGGGGGTAGCCCCCATGAAGAATATTCCACTCTCATCACTACCTAACTTTCATGGATTGTCTTCAGAATATCCTGATGAGTTCCTTTTTGAGTTTGATATATTATGCAGAAGTTATGATTACATTTCCAATGCTAAAAAATTAAAACTATTTCCAGCAACATTGAAAGGAAATGCACTAAGATGGTTCATGAGTCTTGGAGGCCATGTAATCACAACATGGGACCAAATGAAACAGAAATTCCTGAACAAATACCAGGACTATTGCCGAACAAGAGAAAACAAGGAGGAACTATTTAAGATGATGCAGAAAGAGGATGAAAATCTGGAGGACTTTGTAGAAAGGCTACAGTATAATCTACAAAGATCCAGTCACCCCAATGTAAGTAAAGATATTCTTAAAACCATAATATTAAAAGGAATAAGGGATGACTGTCTAGATATGCTGAATATGCTTGGAAAAGGGGACATATCTAAGGAATCATACGATGAAATTTTTAACCTATGTAAAAGATGTTCAAGAGGAGCTTCAAGAAATAGATCAAATAGCAGGGACACCAAATTTTCAAGAGTCCAAAAATTAGCCAGTGGGGGAGCAACAAGAGTCGAAATAGGTAATTTACTTGAAGGTTTTTAAACTAAAATGTTAATCTCTTTTGCCTCACAAATTGACACCCTGTAAATTCAAAAGAAGCAAGCAAAAGAAGAAGCAGCCCTGTCCATCTTTTGTTCTAAATGCAGAGACAAGCACCCACGAAGGGAATGTCCATTGGAAAAAAATCCAATCTGCACCATCTATGATAAAGATCATGAAACTCAACAATGTCCATCTTTACCAGGGATCAAGGAAGCATTACAACCAACTAATGAAGAAGCTGAAGTTTTCTATCTGTTGACATAGAGAAGGCAATGGAAACTGCAGGGACAATGTATGAATCCTAACATGCCATTTACATCTTCTAATCGTTGGAATAATTATCCCTCTTTCAATCAAATGAGTTACCATCCCTATAATCAAATGAATTACCCATCCATGCAACAAACTAACCCACCCTTTGTTGATCCATCAATGTGGACTCCTTGGCCTCCACAACAACAACAACCATATTAGAACCAATGGAATCCAAATTGGAGAGGACAACAATCCCCCTTCCCAAATCAATTACCTCAATCACAATTTCTGCAACCACTCTCCTTGCCATCAGGTACTCCACCGAACAATCAAATGATGAGACCCCAGCTACCTATACAACCTAACCCTAACCCCAATAATAAAGTTGTGCAGTGCATTGATATTCATAACCAACCTACACGTTCTCTTCTCTCTACACAATGCAACGATATTCATTTACGATTTGGGAGAATAGTAGAACCTACCATAGCTTATGTTACCTCTTCTGATAAAGAGGAAACAAAATAGCATGATGTACCTGAAGAGGTACAATCATCCTCTAACAATGTTGCTGAAACAACAAAACCACCATTTCCTTAGTGTTTAGCTTTGACTAAAATGCCTATGCCACCTACTTTCAATCTTCTAGGGGAATTACAGAATGTTTATGTCAAAATTCCTCTACTACAAGCACTCCGAAATGTACCAATTTTTGCCAGGATGATGCGAGACATTTGTGTTAAGAAGCATGGTAGGAAAACTAATGATCCCCTCACAGTCCATGTTACGGGTGACTTGTATGCACTAATGTCAGGTAAAGCCCCCACAGTTAAATATGGTGATCCCGGCCACCCTACCATCTCAGTACAAATTGGAAAAACGATAATCCCTCGAGTCATGGTATACTTAGGTGCCGCCATCAATATTATGAATCTGGAAACTTCACAACTGTTACAATTGCAAAATGAAACCAAAGACACCCCAACTATCCTAGAATTAGCTGACCGATCCACAATTAAACCAAAGGGAGTCATTGAAGACATAATTATCTCAATGGAATCTTGGAATTATCCAGCTGACTTTGTGGTACTACAACCTAAAACAAAGTTGGGGGGGCACCCTCTAATTTTAGGCAGGCCTTGGTTAGCCACAACAGATGCTTTTATTAGCTGTAGATCAGGTTCAATGACAATTTCCCTCACGAAACTAAACAGCTTACCCTCTACCCTCACGCTACACCCCTGACTAATAATGATAATTCTGTATGGGTAGACTTTGATGATCAACTTACTCAACCCATCTTGACTATTGGACAAGATCTAAGCCTTAAAGACTCCACCAAGGATGAAGTAATTAATAATTTTATTTGTGAACCCTCCTCTGTGACTCCAGAAACTCATAACCAACTAGCTCCACTGTTGGAGTCAGATAATCAGGAAAACCTTAACTCTGAAAACCCACCTCAAACATCTGACACGATCTCTTCTAAAAGCATACTAGTAGAAATTGAACCTGGAAAAACACTGAACATAAACCCTAATCTGACAGATGCTGAAACACAACAATTAATGAAGTTACTTCTGGAAAATAAAGAATCATTCGCATGGGATTATACAGATATGAAAGGAATCTCTCCCGAATTATGTACTCATCGAATATATATTAAGGAATATTGTCGACCAATCTGCCAATCTCAACGACGAATGAACCCTAATTTAAGAGAAATCCTCAAAGAAGAACTTCAAAAATTGCTCAATGCAGGGTTTATATATCCTATATCAGAGAGTGAATGGGTGTCCCGTTGGTAATAGTTCCTAAGAAAAATGGGAAATGGAGAGTATGTGTGGACTACAGAGCCTTAAATAAAGCAACTTAGAAAGATCACTTTCCATTACCATTCATTGATCAGGTGTTAGACAGTTTGTCAGGGAAGAATTTTTTCTCATTTTTAGATGGTTTTAGTGGGTATAATCAGATCAAAATTGCACCTCAAGATCAAGATAAAATGACTTTTACTAGCCCTTGGGGAACCTTTGCTTATAGAGTTCTCCCATTTGGACTATGTAATGCACCAACAACCTTCCAAAGAGCAGTTTTAGGAATCTTTTATGATATGCTTAATGACTCTATGGAAATTTTTATGGATGACTTTACTCCTTATGGTGTTTCTTTTCAGGAAGCACTACAAAACCTTGAGAAAGTGCTCAAACGATGCATACAAGCCCAACTCTCCCTAAGTACAGAAAAATGTC
>ML777370.1:755823-790307 GCA_009831015.1 Picea engelmannii | reverse complement strand
ACTAAGATTAATGATTCAAAGTTAGAAAAGGAGAGAAATTATTAATAATCTACACTAACTGATTCACCCCCCCCTCTCAGTTAGTTCATACCTGTAACATTATTGGCCCTCACTTTTTAAAGATGAAAAGAAATATGTCTGGGCCTGTGATAGCTTCCAAAGAATGGGCCAACCTAATAATAGAGATGAAATGCCATTAAACCCCCAGATAGTACTTGAACCATTTGAAAGATGGGCCTTAGACTTTGTAGGACCCATTAACCCCCCATCCAATCAAAAAGTTTACATAGTGGTCTGCACAAACTATATGACCAAATGGGTGGAAGCTAAAGAACTCCATAGAGCGACCGAAGAAGCAGTTATAGATTTCTTATTTGAAGACATCTTCATCAGATTTGGAGTGCCAAGAGAATTAGTTACAGATGGAGGAACTCCTTTCACTTCTCATGGCTTTAAAGCCACCCTTCAAAAATATCATATTCATCATAGAATGACTACAACATACCACCCGCAAGCCAATGGACAGGTGGAAAGCACAAATAAAGTAATAGAAGCCATTCTCACAAAAACAGTGAAGGAAAATAGAAAGGATTGGTCTTACAGACTCCTTGAAGCATTATGGGCCTACAGAACTACCTGGAGAAATACTACAAGATTCTCTCCCTATGAATTAGTTTATGGAAATAGTGTTGTCTTCCCTGTGGAATTTGAAATCAAAACCTTAAGGACTGCTTCAACTGTCAACCTTAATTTGACCGATGCATAGACAGCCAGGTTGCAACAGCTCAATGAATTGGATGAAAAAATACTAGATGCCATTCATCAGACAACTATGATTCAACAACAAAGATCAAAATGGCATGAAAAAACTATCAAGCATAAGAAGTTCTAAAAAGGTAATTGGGCCCTACTGTATGACTCTCGGGTCAAAGAATTTCAAGGGAAACTAAGTACAAGATGGCTTGGACCTTACGAAGTAGACACTGTTTTCTCCAATGGAACAATAAGTCTCCTCACAATCGATGACTCTAAAACACCGTTACTTGTAAATGGTCATCGACTCCATCTGTACCAGCGCCCTATTTCCAAAGAAGATTTTAAGGCCACATGCATGGCAGACTCTCATTACCTCTTTTTAGAGGGGGCTCCTACCCCTCATTACAATTATTTTTTTTTAAGTTAATTTCCTTAGTATTAGATTAGATTTCGTTTACTAATAATCCCTGTCAAGAAATACCATGTTACAATTTGATTTTTGCAGATTCTCGATCAAAGCAAAGGCCTACTAAGAAAGGACGATCCTACTTCAAGAAGAGGCAAGCTTTCCCATCGCTAAAACACCAATATTTAGCAATTCTTTGCTCTTCCCCCATCGTTGTTCAACAACCTTTCACCATTTTCTCCCATCGTTGTTCAACAACCTTTCACCATTTTCTCCCATCGTTATTCAACAACTTTTCACCATTTTCCCCCATCGTTGTTCAACAACCTTTCACCATTTTCCCCCATCGCTGCTCAACAACCTTTCACCATTTTCCCCATTGCTGAAACACCATTGTTCAACAATTTTTTTCCCCCATTGCTGAAACACCATTGTTCAACAACTTTTTCCCCCATTGCTGAAACACCATTGTCAACAACTTTTTGCCTTCTCCCCATTGACAAAACACCACAGTCTGACAATTCTTCATAGTTTCCATTGATGAAACAACATTGTCCATCAATTTTTTCACCCTTTCTTTTTCGTTGTTGAAATACCAACTTTTCAACATTCTCTATCAATAAGCTTTTGCGCTCTTATACTGCATTTTGTCCTTCCAGTCAAATCCTTGATACAATTCAATCTAACAAATCAAAATTCTCCGCCACGACCACTGCAGAACTATTATTCACAGGCATTATATTTTGTTTGAAGTATGAATCAAAAGGTAAAGGCGAGGTATGTAAATTTTATGTAAATACAATTAAGCTATAGTTAATGAGAAGATTCCAACTCATCATTACCACTCATGAAAAATCATTATGAGCCGCACTTAAATGGGGGGGAGGAAATATCGAACTTTTATACCATCATTTCACACGTATCAACCACCACCATTCCTATTTACCATCCTTTCATGTGTTTCACCACCATTTGCATGCCTTCACTCAGAAAACTCACTATGCACAGAAGTTGTTACTCAAACTCTTTGATGGTGTATTTTACCGAGCTGGTAGATATGGGAGGCTCTATTATGTGGAACGAACCCACCACGACAGCCCTGTTAGAACACTATCCAGTAGCCTATCAAATTTTTTTGCAGGCAAGATGGCTTGGTTATTTTCAAAGACTCCAGTGGTATGATCAACAACAGGTTCTCCAATTTTCTCAAAATCTTCAGGAAGACCATTCCATTATTCAAGGGGTCCGAATTTTAGTAGCAAAATAGGATATAGAATAGGTTTCGGGTCTCCCTACCAACGACATTCACATGTTCAGCCACAAACATATCATTCTGAATGCCCAACAGGATTTCCTCTTGCCAGGGGAACAAATTGAACCTAAAGGCCGGGGTACCCGACTCAACTCGTTGTCGCCTCCATGGCCAGAAGTTGAAAAATTTGTCAAACACTACCTCACCTGCGAAGGCTGATACCAGGTAGTCTACCAGCACGATTTTGTCCCGTTGTCTCATTTATGGCATAATACACTGGTGAACATTCCTTATTATTTGCTCGGTTGTCTTAAAAATATGTCGCACTACTGTAGAAAGGCTAAATATCCCACCCTTTAACTCACCCACCACCGTCTCATTCAACTGCTTATCCAAAAGGGTTTTGCCCAAAAAAACCCTCCACTAAACAACCCAGCCATAAATCCCCAAGAAGTTGCTGAAATTCCCGAAAATCTTCAGGAACAGCAACCATAGAACCCTCCAGATTCTCCAAAAGTACCTAACAGTCCACCTACAGACCCAATCAGTCCAATTAACCCTCCTACTAGACCAACCCCGCCCCACATTTTACCAGAATCATCCACCCCTGCCCTTCATATTCTTAGTGATGATTCTGAACCAGACAATTCACCCTGCCCCATCATTGAGGAAAATCCCCCACATAAACGAAAGCGAATTCCTTTCTTTCCACCCTTTTTACAAAGAAAACAAACAAAGGCCTCAACAAGGGCAGCCACTACTACCATTTCCCTAGACCCCCAACCCATCCGACTAATACCTCGTACACCTCTAACCTCCCAAATCTTGGAATGTTTTCCTATTCCACCCACGGGCACTAAAACACAAGAATCAGATGCCCAGTATGTTGTGATATCATCCATTTCAAACCCAGTAGCTGAAACACAAGAACCAGCTACTCATTTAGTAGCTGAAACACAAGAACCAGCTACCCATTTAGTAGCTGAAACACAAGAACCAGCTACTCATTCAGTGGTTGAAACACAAGAACCAACTATAGTTGTCACACAAGAACCAGCTATAGCTGAAACACAAGAGCCAACTGCTGATATTGTTATTGAGACACAGGAATCAGATGCTTAGGGAGTTGCAAAATTACTTTATTTACATCAAGAAGCTGAAACACAAGAATCAGTTGTCGTTCTTGTAGCTGCTCCACAAGAACCAGCTAGTGAGGCTGTGACTGCTACACAAGAACCAGTCATCCCTCAACCAGAACCAACAATGGCCTTTGTCTTGCAAGAAAATGAGTTCCTAAGGTCTGAACTGGAAGCCTACAAGCAAGAGCTAGCCATGGAAAAGGAAGCATATGAGAAGGAACTTAACATGCACACCCTAGCTCGCATAGAAACCATGTCAGAGGGGGCTACAACAGAAAGCTCGTGTAAAGAATATATGTGCAGTCAATGTTGGGACATCTACTATTAAGAAGACTACAAAATAACTCAAATTCCAATGCCAGGAGCTCCCCCTACACCTTCAACTTTTGCAGTCAAAGAAGAACACCCTGTTGTTACACAAGAACCAGCAGGACCTTCCAAAATTAATACTGAGCCCTAGCCTGCAACAAATGTCAAATCTAAAACCCCTGATTTTGTTAACAAAGCTGTACAAACAATTCCTATTGAGGAATACACCCCTCCTAGCCAGATCAATATCCACACTTTTGTGGAACAATCTATTCAGACCTTACCTCAGCCTACTACTTGCAACGCTGAAACACAAACTCAGTCGTGGGATGAGCAGACAATAATACAGAAATGGAAAAAAGAGTCTATTGTTACACAGGCCAAAAGCCTGCAGGAACATAGAGAGATCTAGATAAATCATATCTACTCAAATTGGGAAGCTTTGGAGAAAACACGCTAGGAATCTCGTGCCCTTAAGAAACAAAATAAAGAGCTAAAAGGTAGATTGCTCCTGATATTTGACTTGGCACAAAAGCTATTGGCTGCAAGGAAACCATCCTGCAATTACTCTCTGTTCCTTATGGAACGACTTACATGGTTTCATATCAAAGTAGTCAAAGAAGGCAGACCCCGTGCACTATTAAATCCAGTAGATTTTATTAAAACCTTTGTAGAATCCTCTGCTATGGATCAACACCTCCTCTGTGAGGCATATTTTCATAATGAGGCCATCCCTAAGAACATGCAACTTAACCTTAATCCTCTGGTCGGTGACATCCAGATTCGGGCACTCACCTCCTTTCTTAACAATCAAATTATATGGCAGGATGACTTCCTAGCTTCCAAGCACAATGAGGATAATTGCCTTCTATGGATAAGGCCAGAGCCACAAAATGCTGCCACCTTTGTTACAGAATATTATCAGTTTTTAGAGAAACCTGGGATGACTCAACACATTCAGCAATTGCAAACATCAGTATTTCAAGAGTGTCAACATTTCATTAAATCAACAGAGATTGTTGTCTTACAGGAAAACAACATGTTTTGGCAATAGTCTACTGAGAAAAGACAGGAACACAACCCTTTTAGCCCCACTAATCTCGAGATAGCACTCTCTAGGGTACCTAGCTACATCAAGTGTGTTCAGCAATGTGTTGAAAGCTGGATAGGGTACCAATTTCATTTTCCTATCCTTTGGATGCCAGCAGAGAAATATCAAATTCATTATAAGATGCCCAAGAAGACCGAAACAACAGCTTGGCAAAGGTTACAACGTCTTCAAGGGTTCAGAGCTCCAACAGACATCACCTTCCACAACTATTGCTTGAGTAACTTGCACGCTCAGAGTCGGTATTCATATTCTGACTTAGAGTGAAGTTGCCTGAGGACATGCAACATTTTAAGTTGGGGGGGATGTTAGAAACATACAATGTACCTTTTTACCCACACATTTTTACACCATTACACTCTTGTTTCACTCACATTTAAACTCATATTATCACTTTACCCTATCTTCCAAAGGTATACAACATCTCTTCTCTTTACTATATGTTTAATCTATTTTGCATATAATTTTACATTACTCTTGTACTTAACTATTGATCAGAAATGCATAAGTGCTGAAACAGTTCGAATTGCAGATTAGAATTGAGGACTGTTGTTGAAACAGTTAAACCATGCAACCCCGTGGCTAAAACAACAACTCACATAGAAGAACCTGTTACACAGTCCATGGTAAACGATGTTGAAACTCACACATAAGAAGTTGTTACATAGTTCGTGGTCAACGATGCTTAAACAACAACACAATCTATTACATTGACCACAACAGTCACACCTCGAGCTAGCATGTCTGAGACCAGGTTGTTGAAATAGTTAGAACGCAAATCCCATGGCTGAAATAGCCCGCGATTCGCGATGTTGAAACAACATACAACAACCATAACAAGAAGACAAATAAAGAAGTTGTTACTCTAGCAGCCACAGGAACACCTCACTCAACACTTGTAATAGCATTCTGTTGCGAGAGACTAGGGTATCCTATTCCAGTTTAGAAAGTCGATCCGACTAAGAATAAGACTGAGATATACACCTATAATTTTTTGATCAAATTGTATTTAAGGGATTCTCCTTTTTAAATAAGAGGAAATCATCATTAGAGGAGACATATTTTGTTTTAGCTAAGAAGGAATTTGTAGAGAAGAACATATTTCATTTCAGATTGTAATATGATACATTGACAGATGAATAAAAGACTGTTCTGAGCATTTCTCTCTAGTCCCTTTCGTTTCAAGGGAATCTTGTGAGAAGGGAGGGCCCACCTTCTTCACAATATTCACCCATTAGCTTTGTAGTGTGTTAGTATTATTTATGTTCATGCTTTGATTAAATTTTGTTTTGCTGAAACACTACTTTGCTGAACTCTGTTTTGCTGAAACACTACTTTATGGAACTCTGTCTTGCTGTTACATTGTTTTCATATGATTCATGTTTGAGAAACTGTTAATCATTTTAGTTAGCAACCTTGCTTGGTGGATTTATGAAAGATTGATTATCAGAGACAGGTGATGAAGGTTCCTAATTGGGAATTAGGGTCCTGTTCTCAGTTAGAGATAGTTAGCCTTCAGTACATGTCAATTATTTTAATGAGTTCATGGAAGTGTGCTAATCAGAAACAGGTGCTGAAGATTACTGCTTAGGAATTAGGGTCTTGTTCTTTGTTAAGGGTTAGTTAGTCTTCAACGTGTGTCAATTGTTTCATTCAAGAAATGAGTTCATGAAGTGTGATGATCAGAAACAGGTGTTGAAGATTCCTTCTTGGGAATTAGGGTCCTGTTCTCTGGTTACAGAATAGTTGGTCGTTCCTATTGCAGCATCTTGTTGTCATTTTAATGTAATCCAAGATTCTTCAATTAATCAATTCTTTAACTTTGAGCTATGGAATAGGTAAGTTACTTTCCTATAATTCAAGTTAGAACTTTAGTTTGTTCAAGGAAAAGTGTGATTAATATGTTTTTACTACAACTCTAGGTTGCTTTTGAGATTGAGCATATATAGTGTGTGTTTACCTTTGAAATAAAAGACTTCCCTGGGTTGACAATTTATGTAGCACTTGATTGTTTAGTTAATAAGCAATTATAGTGACCAACAATATTGTCTCTAGCACAGAGAGATGGTTGGTGGATAGCAGAGCATATTTCCATATGAGGGGTGCTAAAGACTTGTTTTACATTATAATAGAGACTCACTTAGACTTAAGTGTGGATATTGGTATGGGAGCCAAGAATTCAATATGAGAATCTGGTATTGTATTGTTTCGAATTGAGTCAAGATAAATATTGAGGTTTTCAAATATTTTTTGGGTGATAGAACACAGGAGGAGTGTCCTCTCAGTCTCATAGATTAAGAGGAAGGGTTATCATGTATTTTTTTGAGATGGAAAAGTATTTCTTATGCCCATATGGTCAAGATTTATATCAAAAATTATTATTGGAGTTAGGGAGGGAAACATATATAGGCTAAGGGTCCAGCCTATGTGTGTAGGTATCTTCATAACTGGTGAGCCAGGTGGCCCCACCATTAGTACCGGATAATAGGGGGGCATAGTTCAAAGGGAGTCATCCCTCGAGATATAGGAGGGATGAGAAACATCCCAAGATTGTGCATACAATAGTGAAAAATGAGCATATGGCCCCAGAGGTTTTGTAGACTTCGAGGTAGTCAAGTTTTAGAGGGATCATGTCATCTCAGAGTGAGCTTGATATCGAGGAGATTCAATTGGCTCAGAGGGAGAGATGGTCATCAAGAGGAAGTTCCCCCTTAGGTTTATATGGGAGAGAGACATCTTCCAGGACTAACAGACATGTTTCATGGGTTGAGGAGGCTAGATAAGATCTTTATAGGCAGGAGACTTCTAGGGAATGCGAGACCTCTATGGAGGACACATTTGTCTAAGTAGTTTTTTCTATAGTGACAAAGGAGGAAACCAGTTAGGATAACTGGGGAGTAGGAATTTATTTAGTCACAAAGGGAGAAAAAAATGAGGAAAATTACATAGTAGTATTTTCTTCACTGATCGAGGATGCGACAAGTCAGACAAAATTTTACTCAGTGATTGAGGATGTGACCAGTGAGAAAACATTTTCCTCAATAACAAAGGATGTGGCTAGTTAGATAGTATGGATAGAAGGATTTGCTCCAGTGATCCTATACGCAATCAATCAAACATAATTGACAAAAGTACTTACACCTATGATAGAGGTCAATGACCCATTCTCCATAGTGACAAAGGGAGTGTTCGGTTTGAGCTATTATTGGAGTATAGATGAGGTGGTAGATCCATATATATATATATATATATATATATATTAGTTAAATAAATAAATAAATATATATATATATATATATATATATATATATATATATATATATATATATATATATATATATATACTATGTGTGATAGTAGTGCATTCAGATGTTGGAGGATGGGATACCTCCCTCTCTAATAGGGAGTGTTGTGTTTTTGTAGATTCTAGAATTATTCTGCTTAGAGGCCAAGGTTCTAAGCATGTGGGAATTTTCGTTGGCACCATTTTTTAATTTAATTTCCATGAAATATTCTTATAAATGAGGCTAGGGCCTCATGGGAAAGTTTATGGTCTTTGTGGGTTTGTGTGGGGGTGAAACACCCCTAAAGAGGATTAAAATATTATAATAAATAATATAGTTTAGGAAGGGCTCCTGAACTCACTCATTATAATCCTATATAAAGTAGATACGTCAATATAACATTAGATCATCATGGAAGAATGGATTTAACATAAGTGATTCTCCAATTGTGTCAAGGAGGATTATTTTGGGAAAGGGAAAGTTTGCAAGGTGGAAAATTTGTCCCTGAAGAGAGAGGCTAAGAAGGTCGCATGTGTGGAGTGAATATTTCATACAATACATTGTTTGTAGGAGGAAGAAGTGTGTATATACATGGGTTGTAGAATGACAAATCACGTATAGGTTATATTCAATTCAATGTGGAGAAAACAATGTATGTCCATGGGTTTCCATTATGGTGAATTGTGTATCTGATTTTTTGGGAGCAAGTACAGATTTGTACAAGCTGATAGGTGACATCAACAAGATGTATAGGTGATGTAGAAAAGGTTATTGGGCAGAGGATATTTCCATAATATTTTTTAGGTTTGTTATTTTGATTTGTATGGTTATTGTAGGACAAGGTTGCTCTCATATTTGGTGACATTGTATTGGCTGAGAGTACTAGTTTTGTCCTCAGTATTGGTGACATTGAGAGGACTAGTTTTGTCCGCATATTTGAAGGATTGGATAAAGTTATGTAAAAAAACTATTATGTCTCTTTTGTATTGATGATTCATATTTGATCTTTTTTTTTGTTGGATATGTTTTCAATCAATAATTTTAGTGTAAAATTGTTCATTGATATTTAGATCAATAGGAAGCAATTTTCATATCATAAATTAGTCACATAGAATTGCGTGTGAAACTTGAAACTTCATTGGGTAAATATTTACAAATTTATGTGGATAATATGGAATCATAATGGGTAAACCATCCAATTATTATCCACAAGGAAATGGTTTGGATGAGTCAACAAACAAAACATTAATTCAAATCCTCGAAAATACAATCGAAGCCAACCATAAGAACTAGCATAACAAACTGATGTATGCACTCTGGGAGATTTGTCTTACTCTAAAGTATAGTACTAGACACTGACCATATACTTTAGTGTATGGAAAAGAAGAAATATTACCACTACATTTGGAGCTGAATTCCCTCGCTCTTATTGGAAGTTTTGAAAATTAAGAATAAAAAACATCGATGCAAAAATGATAACATGAGCTTATGCAACTTGAAGAACAAAGAGAACAAGCAATATTGGAAATGAAAAAAATAAAATAAGTGTTCAAAATATACTTTCACAAGAGAACTACCTCGAAAGAGTTTCAAAAGGACCAATTGGTTTTGTTGTGTAACAAAGAAAATGAAGCACTATCTTTCCACAAAAAAATGGAAGCTCTTTGGATTGGACTGTATCATAGTTTGAAATTCATTGGTCACAATTAATATGTGTTGAAGGATATGAAAGGAATGATCCAACCATTTTCTGTGAATGGAAAATATCTTAAAAATTTCTTTTGTTAAATCCCCAAGTCAAAATCTATACATAGTTGTTATACTCCTTTGTATATCCCTTATCAATCAAGTTTTTTTCCTTTTTCCTTTTTCTCTTCTGTTTTACTCCATTTTCCCAATGGATGAAGATTCTAGATTCTCAGCAACCCATACGGGGTTATTATCCCACATTTGTAGTTGAATGTTGATACATGTTCATTGATCAACATTAGTACACACATGCCCATACTTAGACATTTTCCCTTGTTATTATTTTCTCATCGGATTTTATTTACTCAGTCATTTTCCCCTTTCAAATGCGAGTTGCAGATCAAGCTACTATCAATTTCCAGTTTTGCAAACTTGGAAGCCCTTTTATCTTTACTTAGTCATTTTAATTATCTTACAACTCAAAAACTTAGTTGTTTTTTAAGTGATGCATGATTATCATTTTTGGAGACCAATGCATTCCTGTCATGCAATTTCCCATGTCTCTTGTCCTAAAATTGCAGGACACTTAGAATGACCTATCTATATTTTTGTATTCCAAATTTCACCCTTGACCTATTTCATACTTAGTCATTTCTTTAAATTTGGATTCAGAAAACTCATCTCCTCCACTTACATTTCCCCCTCATGCTTGTGTCCCACAACCCACAATCTTGCATTCTACAGGATCACCCTTTCACTTTCACAATCCACATAATGACTTCTTCCCATACTTATTCTATTTTCTCATTGTGTATGTGGGAGTCATTATCTTTCACCTTTTTTATTCCTTGTGTATTTTGTCCCGCATACCACTATCCTGCATCAATTATATTCCACTCTTAGTTATCCTTTTTTTACTCTCATAATTAAACATTTTCTATCTTCCACGAAATCACATCACCATTCCCAATAACATTTGTTTCTCCCCACCACATCATTTGTCACTTGTGTGAACATAATTTCATTATTAAAAGTGGGGAAGATTTCGTAAATCTTTGTAGTAAATTACAAATCTCACCGTACAAGCCAACAACTTTGAAATAAGAGTGACTATGATTAATAATCAAGGAAATATGTGGTTAATTAAATAAAATACTAATATGTCATGATGTAAAACGTTATATCGATAGTAGTGACACCTATTGTAAGAATAGAAAGCAATGTAAATTATGTCAAGTAAAAGAAAATAGTTGTATTGTTGTAAGGTACTAGAGATAATGTAATATGCAGAAACAACAATATTCAACAAATACCAATGGAACAATAAAATATTGAGAATAACAATATCAACAATAATACTTTTATTTAAAGAAATCAATGTTCACTTGGCTCTTCGAGGTGAAAACCTCCAACAAAACAGAGCTCTATAACAATAAATCTTAAGACAATAATTTTGCATGAATCCTACTCTTATTTATACTAATTCTATATTCTAGACAACATTCTAAGGGAATATATTTCTAGAACAGAAGATTTACTAGGTCTTCTTACATTGACTTGTTCACATTTATTAAATAATCCTTATTGACTAACGTCATCCTTTATTAAATGGAAAATATATTATTTTATCTACATCAGGGGTGTTGAGGAAAATATATGAATTTATCTTACTCAAGCATTTTCAATTATTTCTTGGCTAAAGAAAGATAACTGAGAATATTACCTTATGTTTATAGCCTCAAAACGTGTTTCCCAATCCACAAGTATTAGTTACAAGGGGTTAGGATGATTTATTAAAATAAAGTATTGCTGCAAAATACAACATTTTTATATAATTTTCTGAATATAACATATTGCAAAAGTAAATGTGGAGATCAAAAGCATAAATACCAAGTCACATATTAACACAGATGAGACACAATAACAATCTCTTTATTTCATTCCAAGAAATCAAAAGAATCGTTCTCTTTACAAAAACCCATGCAGGGGCATGGACCAACATCAAACTTAGATATCCCGATGAAAACCATACAAAAGGACTCTGAAAAGAAGTAAAAACTGAACTTTAAAATCTGGATCAACTTTTCATAGACTGTTGTCCACTTGACTCTGCACAATATCGTTTATCAGCCATGAAATTTAATTCATAAACAGACAAGTCTACAGAAACTATCAAAGATAGATAAACACCTCTAAAATGAGCATCTGAATGATATGTTTTAGCCTTGAACCTTGTTGTTTACAATAGGAAAATGCTTTCATAAAAGAGAATCAGGCTTTTAATGAATTGAAGAATGAATGAAAATTGAGCTATCTCAATAATACTCAAGAGAAAAACTTAGTATGCTTTCTCCTTCTATTCTCTCCTTGTTATTCCTTTTCATTTGGCCTTTATGCATTTTAAATTACTTTAAGTAGTTCAACTACCTCATTTAGTTAAGTTACTAAAACTCAACTAACTTTTAGTTTATGGGAAGAATTAATAATAATAATAATAAGGGTCATTTAATAAATAATAACTAGTAGGTGGGACCCCTTGTGACTCCCTTTAATTTCTTAACAAAAATAAACATAACTAGAAAATCAATCAAACACATCCCTCTTTGTGGCTCCCATAGTCATTTCCATAATTTGAAATTTAAATATCAGAGATATTTCAAATTATATCAAAACATATAAATATCCACAATATCCAAAAATAGTTTGTTGTCCAAAAATTGCAGCAGTCCACTGTCCTCAATAAATCAATAATAAAACATAGCAAAAAACTTTATTTCCCACTTTGAGAGGAAAATGTTCCTTTGTTGTTGCTATCCCCTTTTGTCTTCCCTAAATTGTCCTTAGGTTGTGTATGGTGTATAACCTTGAGGCTTGATCTCACTGATGATAAAGGAACATTCATCTCTCAAATTCATTCGGGATGATACTGACTTGGTGGAATCACTTGAAGGAGAGGAGGGGTAAGAAACAACTTTTCCTTTGTCATGCATCTGGTTGGATTCATTTTTTATCCCTTTTCTTGTGTGGGAGGACTATACAAGTGAGTGTGTAGGGGAAATCTGGACATTTGGGTTAACAGGTGGAGGAGGAGGAGGTAAAGACAAATTTGGCTACCAACGATGGTGAAAAACTATTGGGTGAACATTCTCTTGCCATCTGTCATTATCGAGAAATTTAGGTTGCAAAGAAACATGAGGGGGCACAGGGATACCAGGAACATGTTGGGGTTGGAAGGGAGGCCTCTCTGGTCTAGTTTGGACTACCTCTTGTCCAATCCAATTGAAAATATATATCTTGAAAGAGAGGTTTAACTCTTGCGGATTTGCATCGAAATGGATTGAGAATATGGGCCTTCTAGGCCCTCTGTTCCTATTCCCTTTGCCCCTATTATTTTGGCCATGACTTCCTCTGTTGAAGAAGATCATCCAATATGCAACAAATATTAACAACTATCTCTTAAGAATACCATACATGACATTCTCTTAAGATGAAACAAAGTTAGGCTCAACAATGACATCAGACCCATGCAATCCAATCCATAAAATGTATCTAATGATTGTCAAATGAGTAGGGGATGAAATAGTGTTTGGGGATATCTGACGGGCTTGTATTGAGAGAAAAAGTGATATCGTGACCAGGAGTAAGAACACCATTACTTCTCAACAATTCATTAAACAATTGACTGTGCAAAAAAAACTAAACATATCAGCTATCATATATCTCTGTGTTATTTTTTATTGTTGTCATACCGAGTTTTAATTTGATTTTAGTGAATAGGGAGTGCAAAATGAATTTGGGATCATGAGGGGATCTATAATGAGTGACAAAATGATAAAATGAGAGGGAATTAGAGGGATATTGTTCATAAAATAAATTAACTTAATCAAATATCATAACTCTATTCAAATTTTAATCCAAAAAGCATCCACTTCAAGACCAAACCATTCATTGTTTCTAAATTGCATAAAATTGTTTGTTTCAATAACAATTTAATTTCCCAAAAATATTCAATTTATAATAGTCTGTGTATTATAACATATGAAAACATTTCCAATTCAATAGTATTGCATACTCTAATGCTGATCTATTTCCTTTTTAAAACAAATGAAACATGCACAACAATCATGGATTGAAAACAACAGTCAACCCCAAAACATAACCCTTAGCTTGATCTATGTGTGCATTAATATATATATATATATATATATATATACTTCTTTTTAAAACAATTTATAGTCTGCACGATGATTCCCATATGACGTATGAAGAGAAAAGAACTAAATGATACACAAGGATCTTTGTTATCTATGCCAGAACCTTCATCTTTGGAAATGAAAAAATAATACACACAAGATAAATAATCAACAATCATTGTCCTCTAATCAACAATTGGGACCGATTTAAATATACACATGTGTATTTTAAAATCATGGACAAAATTAAGAAAATGCTTGGTGAACCAATCATATACACAGGTCTTCAATCATATCATCGACACAATCTGAAATCAACAACAATAGTCAATCTCCAAAAGAATGGAACCTCACGCTTGCTCTCTATGTGAAATAGTACATACTGACTTCTGTTTAAAGGGAACAAGCCACATAATTATATCATGGATGAAGAGAACATATTGGTATTGACAGACATGCACCTCTTTTAAAATTGACAGAACCATTATTAGGCTTGGTGAAAATCATACATGTGTCTTATTATTTTTAAATGCAATCAACATCATGATGGATTAAACACCATGATCGATACCATAACCAAATATAAGGACAACTCTCGACTGTATGAAACCACATATTTTCTTCCTTATTTGTTCAAAAAACTTCATCACAGAAACACCACACAAATATTTTACCAAGAGGATGGGTTTATAAACAAGGGATCATTTGTCTTTAAACTTCCCCAATCATTACACTGATAACCTAGAACTTGAAAAACCCCAGAAGGTTCCCGAGGAGGGTAGAGAAAATTCAGAGTCCAAGTCGGGCTCTTTTGAAAAAATTGAATGCACAGAGGAACGAGAGGTTGCTTGTAGTTTTTTTTTTTAAATCATAGAGAGATAGTGGTATTCATATCCTCATATCCATTTACCATCGATTAACAACCAGAGGCCACAATATAATATTGAAAATAGAGAGCCATGCTCTTTAAAAAAACACCTACAGTGAACGCCCAAGTGGAGAATAAAGAAATTTGAGTTAACCAATCCAGACAGAAACAGATTTCACTAACACTTCTTTGCACATAAAAATGAGGGTTAACTTATACAGTGGAGGGTAATCAAAACACAGAGAGATAATGTCTCTTTCCAACACCCAAGAGGTTGAAAACCTATGACAACAATTGACAGTGAGGACACACAACAATAATCATTATGCCATGGATGAGAGGAGTGGTGCATAGAAACTCTTCGCCAATCGTATCCATTAAAGACAAACACAGGCCTGTATTAAAACTTGGGGCCAACCAAGACTTGACCTTTGGAAATCTTTTAGTGAACAGATAGTAAGGAACGGTCCATCAACAACAACTCATGGTTTAGACAAGAGAAACACACCACTGTAGATTAACACATTGCAACTTGGATAAATGTCATAACAATGACTGAGAGGGAAATGAGTTGAAAACCAATGAAATACAACCTTTTGGTTAAAAATGCTTCAACCATAAAACACAGAGCTCATTGCAGCAATGCCACCATTATTTCATAGAGAACTATTGTAGAAACCAAACTGATCTAGCAAATAACTAATGAGAAAAATTTATAGTCAATAACCCATTACTCTGCTTACAAATACCAACATTTCGCAGTCATCACGAAGAATCCATAACACCATATTTACACACAGTTGAAAAACTGAAGAAAACATGAAATCCATGCATTTTGAGCCACCATTTGATTCATAGTAAAGAGATTCCATCATGGATAGAGAGAAAAGATCCATACCTGTGAGAAAATCGTTGAACTAACGAGATGGCTGGGATTTCCCTTCTAAAACCTATAAACGTGGAGCTTCCACACGAAACAGAGAAACAATGCAACAATGCTAGGGTGTCGAGCGATAGGGAGGTTTGGAGTGACATGCAGTAAATGCACATTACTTCCTCACCTAGCCCCATTAAATTTCATGTACGATCCATACCACTAAAATAACATCCACCATTAAAATCCAATCATATAACCAATGCCTAATTGATCTAGATGGATATTGGTGGCTACCCACCTATTCCAACTCGCTCTTCGTGTCCATTTTTGTTCAACACGTCTTTCTATATTGTTTTATAATTGTTAGTTCTACACTTCCAGGGTTGTTTCAAGCCTCACACATTCTCCAAGTGGATACAGGTGGCCTCTCGCCTAATCCAAGTGGCCTATTTTGTATTTTTTCATGTCAACACATCTTGTTGTAATTTCAGGGTTTTTTTGAGGCCCCAAGCATTGTTTTTTTGACTATCCATAGTCAGACTATAGATGGATTCAAAGTGTAATAGATAAATCTTTAATTCTCTTAAATCCCTTTCCAACGGGCTATCACACGCCTAAAATGGAGTCTGTATGCAAAAGTTATGACCCTACGAAGTTGAGGTTCCAAATTACACCAACTTACCGAGAGGTCCCACATGCATTTTGTGTGTTTCACCTTCTAAGGTTAGTTTTTTGGATGTCTAAGTTTTTGGAATTCATGAGTAATATGAATAGGGGCTACAAAGCCTCATTATAATTTATTTTTCTTAGAAGGATGCACGTAGCAGCCACTTCTCTTCTAAGAGATAGCTACCATGATTCAAGCAAGTTTTAGTTATGCAGTTTTACAGTTTCAGCCTATTTCATTATTTAGTAGAAGATATTTTTCATTGAATATTTGTGTTATTCTTCCTATAACTATGTTTATGGTATTCATTCTATAATAATTTTGTTCTACTCCTAAATCTAGATCAATGTTATCAGAGCGGTCTGCTCTTCATTAATTTTTCTTTGTGCATGTCCCCGACAAGGTCTGGGTACAAAAAGTTGGGACTCGAACCAATCAAGCCATTACCATATCGACCGTGCTGAAATTGACAACAACCCATGGGAAACGAAAAGAAATATGATGGAGTAGGAGATCCTATTAAAATTTTTCTCGAGGAACACCTCCTGAGAAAAAGGAACAAAATGATGGAAAAATTCGCGTAGATCCTTCGACGGTTGCCCACGGGAGAAGCATCTTCATCAGTAATCCATGCAACCCCCTTCAAGGTACATGTAAATCTTGATATTCCATTATCTGAAGAACTGATAGATGTGGATGTTGTAGATAAATGGTTAAATCTACTCGAAGGATATTTTGCATTCCACAATTTTGTCGATCGAGAAAAGATCACTTTTTCACTCCTCAAGGTCCTTCACCATGTTAAATACTAGTGGGATACCTACTCTGAGCAAAGGGCCATGGAGGAATATGAAATATTTTTGGTGGACCCAACATCAGATTCCTTCCGCGACATCATTAAAGAATAGTACCACCCTATTGGAAGCTATGAAGACCAGTACACTAGAACGACCACCCTATGTCAAGAAAGGGACCAAACAGTACCAGAGTTCACCAATATTTTCCATACCCTCTGCACCAAATTGGGTATAAAATATTCTAAGCGTCATCTCGTGCTCAAATACCATGGTTGTTTGCATAGATACATTCAAACAGAAATGGATTTCCTTGACATCGCATCATTGGGCACAACTTATAGATACGTTGTCAAGATTGAGTAGAAATTTAAGAAGAAACGATGAGATTTTGGGTCTGCAAACCCCTCACAACCAAAGCATGGAAAATGAAACTTGAAACAGCATAGCAGGGGACCAAGTCACTATGGCCTCCTTCATAACAATCCATCAAGACCCAACACAAGAAGGACAATGAGAAGATGAATAAGGACACAAGAAAATGGTGTGAGTACCATAAAAGTCCTTGGCACAATACCGACGAATGCCGCTCCAAAAAGTCCCTCGTGGTCGAGCTGAAGGCTTCTGAGTTAGAGGTCGATTCTGATTCTAAGTCAAATCCTAAAGGATGGAAGAATATTATCGATGATGAACCCAGTGCCACTGTCGCTACCACCAAAGTCCGACAAAGCAAACCAGAAGAACCAGAGTAAGGGGAATGCCTCTTTCACTCACAGATGTGGGTCAAGGGGTCTCTGATTCACTTCATTGTCGACAGTGGCAGTTAGAAGAACCTGATTTCAACATAATTCATCAAGTGGTTGAGCCTGCCAATGAAACCGCACCCGCAACCCTACATCATCTACTAGCTTCGTCAAGAAAGAGATCTTTGTGTCAACCAGCAATGTCATCTGTCGTACGACATCAATCCTTTCAAAGATGAGATACTGTGTGATATTTCTCCCCTTGAAGTTTGTGATGTTATTTTAGGACAACCATATTTGTGGAAGCGTCATGTTGTATATGATTCTAGACCCTGTAGTGTTATTATTACTTTGGGTAGACAATTGTACAAAATTACAGAGGTGGCACCACCTATTGCTATGTATTTAATCTTTTCTAATCAATGCAGTAAGTTCATTTCATGGACTGGAAAGTTTTTCTTCTTTGTGATCCATGCTCACAGTATGTATAAGGTCACTGCCACATCCATGGCCTCTACACAACACCTCTCTTTGTAGAAGAAGCAAGTGGATGAGATCGTGAAAGAATACAAAGACATATTCGTCTCACCTACAGGGGTATCGACACACTTCCAAGTCAAGCACCCAATTGATATAACCTCTGACACACCTCTACCTAATGGACCATTCTATCGATGCTCACTGATGGAGAATGACAAAATTAGGCATCATATCCAAGAGATTCTTCAAAAGGGGCACATCAGACCCAACTCCTCCCCTTGCGGAAGTCTGATTGTACTGGTGCAGAAAAAGGACAGGACTTGGTGACTTTGCATTGATTACAAAGCCTCAAAAAAAATCACAGTCAGGAACCGCTATCCCATTCCCAATATTTATGACCTTCTTTACCAACTCAAGGGGGGAAAGTTATTCAGCAATATTGACCTGAATTATGGATACCATTAGGTTCCCATCGAACCAACGGATGTCTAGAAGACAACCTTCAAGTCTAAGGAAGGTCTCTACAAATGGTTAGTCATGCCCTTTGGATTAACAAATGCACCAGCCACTTTCACGAGGTTGATGGATGATGTATTGAGACCCTTCACCAAATCCTTTGTGGTAGTATATTTCGATGACATCCTCATATTCAACAAAACATGGGAGGAGCACATGCAACATATTCAGTAGGTTTTGAGCACTCTACGGCAGCACAAGATTTATGCCAACCTAGAAAAATGGTATTTTGGCATGAACAAGGTCCAATACCTAGGCTACATTGTTGATAATAATGGGGCACATGTTTATCCAACTAAGATCCAAGTAATCTGTGATTGTCTAGCCTCGACCACAATAACTGAGCTTCGAAGCTTCTTAGGACTCGCCAATGTTTACCGACGGTTCATGTTGGGACTCTCCCATATTGTTTGGGCCCTAAGAAAGGTGACCGAGGGCGGTGGTAGGGCCAGTTTCTTGTGGGGGAAGGAGAAACAACAACCATTTGAAGATATGAAATATAGTTTGTGCTCATCTCCCATACTCTCCTTTCCCGATCTGCAACAACCATTCGAGATTGAGACTGATGCATCTGACTATGTTGTGGGCATAGTTCTCACTCAACATGGGAATCCAGTGGAATACCATAGTGAGACACTCTTTGATGTTGTTCGTAAATAACACAGCTATGATAAGGATATGTATTCCATTGTACAATTTTGTCATCAATGGAAACATTACATTCTGGGGACAAAGACGATCATACACACTAGTCACAAGCCTCTGCAGTTCAGACAGACACAAGGGAAATTTCAGAATGACCACTATATGAAGTGGTCCACCTACTTACAACAGTTCTATCTCAACATCAAGTATAAGACATGTATCTCCAATCGTGTCATTGAATTCCTCAATCAGCCTTCTATGGTTGCACTTACCACCATGCTCCATTCCTATGGTCATGAAACATCGTAGTGGCCCCAACTTTACCAGCAAGATCCAGACTTCACCACCACATATCATCTATTGGGTACAGTCACCACTGTCATTGATTTTGACATTCAGGACATACTCTTATGCCACCTGGGCCGTCTCTTTGTTCCTACAAGAGAGCATGTGAAGATGATTTGGGAATCCCACTACAATTGAGTGGTAGGACATTTTGGCATAGTGAAAAATGTGGTCACCCTTTAGAAACATTTTTATTGTCCATAACTTCGACTAGACATCATCAATTATATCAGATCTTGCACTTCCTGTGCCATTTCCAAGTCGACCATCAAGAAGAAAGGATTATACACCCCTATTCCTATTCCTAAGAAGCCTTGGGAGTCCATATCCATGGATTACATGTTTGGTTTTTCGACCACCAAGAACGGTAATGACTGCATGTTTGTGGTCGTTGATTAGTTTTCGAAGAAGGCCATCCTCACAGCCTGTAAGAAGACTTTTACAGTGGCCAATACTTCCAAGATCTTGTTCGAACGTGTTTGGGTGCACTTTGAGATACCACATACCATCATCTCTGACCGAGAAAACAAGTTCCTCAACACCTTTTGGTCAAGTCTCTAGTCTTTGTTGGACACCAATCTCACAAAATTCACTTCTTTCCACCCCCAAACCGATGGCCAAACTGAGGTCATCAATCGGATGATTGTGCACGTCCTGCGCATGTACAACTCTAAGAATCCCCGTACATGGGACGAGAGTCTCCCATATGTCCAACACAATTACAACAAATCTCTCCATAGTTCCATTGGCCATAGCCCATTTCAGGTGGGTCTGGGATTCTAACCCTTGGGAGCCATTGACATTTCACTTCCTCTTTCCACCGCACAGATAAGCTCTTCCCCTGATCATTCTTTGGTAGAAAAATCCACCAGATTCATTGAGCGGATTTAGAACATCTTCCAACAGTTCGACGAGATTTTGCAGAAATCCAATGCTAAGTACAAGCAACGCCATGATAAACACAGGGTACCACACCAGTTTCAGGTTGGTGACAAAATATGGTTACATTTGCAGAAGGAGTGTCTCACCGAGCCCCATTGGAATTTTCAGCCACTTCGTTATGGGCCTTACACTATCACCAAGGCTATGGGTAGAAATGCTATTGAGATGAACACTCCACCCTTCCTTGGTCTGCATCCAATATTCAATGTGGACCTCCTTCAGCCATATTTACCACCATTATTGGACACCTATGATATCGCTGAACAACTGAAACCAACAAATCTCAATCCTGACTACATGGAACAAGAATCCACTGATACGATAGTCGACACACAGGTCAAGGGCACTCGCCAGTAGCAGATCCAACTTTATCCGGTTGTCAAGGAAAGGAAAATCCTACACCAAGGAATGTGGCTCACTCGGGGTAAAATCCAACATAAGTTTCCACACATGATGAGGGAACTCAATGTAATGGATACCATTGCTTCCTAAGGGGGGAGGATTGATCCAAATGGATATTGGTGTCCACCCACCTATTCCAACTGGCTCCTCATGTCCATTTTTGTTCAACACGTCTTTCTGTAATATTTTATAATTATGATTTCTACACTTTTGGGTTGTTTGAAGCCTCACAAATTCTCCATGTGGATATGGGTGTCCTATCGCCTAATCCAACTAGCCTATTTTATATGTTTTCATATCAACACATCTTGTTGTACTTTCAGGGTTATTTTGAGGCCCTAGACATTTTTTTTTACTTTCCATAGTCAGACTATAGAAAGATTTTGATTCTGATGGAGAAATGTGTAGTTCTCTGAGAGACCTTTTCAATGGGCTATCACATGCCTAAAACGGAGGTTGTATGCAAAATTTATGACCCTAGGAAGTTGAGGTACCAAATTACACCAACTTACCCATAGGGCCCACATGAATTTTGGTGTTTCACCTTCTAGGGTAATGTTTTTGGATGTCTATGGTTTTGGCATTCATGAGTAATATGAAAAGGGCCTATGGAGCCTCATTTTAATCCATTCTTCTCATATGGATGCGTGTAGAAGCCACGTCCCTTCTCAAAGATAACTACCACCATTCAAGCAAGTTTTAGTTCTGTAGTTTTACAATTTCATCCTATTTCATTATTTAATAGAAGATATTGTTCATTGAATATTTTTGTTATTCTTCCTATCTCTCTGTTTATGGTATTCAGTCTATAATCAATTTGTTCTGCTTCTAAATCCAGATTACTAATTCAATGCAATATTCATCGTAATATTTGATACCATATCTATTGCATAGTGCGCCACCTGAGATATCTAATATCTATACATTAACCTCTTACCATAACTCCAATGATCATAACATATCAATTTTATTATATGCACCTTCCACTTAACACTTTAATAAAATTTCATAACCCTTAAAACAAAACACATAGAATAATATCTAGGTCCACCATTTCACAAGGTTATACTTGATTTCCATAGCTTTAGAACTTTTCCCTTTTGTTTTGATCATCCTTCCATTTATTTGATTTTTTTCACATATCATATATGGATTAATAATCAATACATGAATTAGTAATCAGGGTTGTAACATAACATGACATAGAACCTGAAACAATATGATTCTCATACCCATGGAATTGTTCTATATCACAAATAAATACCAACAACATAATGCATCAACCACCCATTTATCACATCAAATGAAACCAAAAATGCATCATAAAATCTATACGATTTTGTAAGAAACATTAGAACAACAACATCATATGAGCGTAACATGTCTATATTTGCACCTATAGTCTACAAGGGGGTCCCACCTACTAGTATTATATTATTATCATGATTAAATAATAGTGCTTTAGCAATCCTTTGCAGGCATAATTCATTGTTGCAGTTTTAATCATCAACAAGTTGGTGAATCCACAGGGAAATATGTTTCCAACAGATTAAGAACTAAGAATGTCTAATTTTGTAGACCATGTAACATCAGATCAAGAGTATATCTATCAAGATGATTATGCAACAGGGGGAAGTGAGTGGATTTAAGGGAAAATGACCAGGAATTTGGGAATAACTCATGGAAAGTTTTAAGTATGAGGGGGTTTATCCTTGTAAGCATAATCATTCGATTAATTGTAGTAAAGTGTTCTTGACTTAAAGGAGAAATTTTTTCTGAAATGATCTTTTGAATCTTGGAGTGGATGGAAGAAAAGGAAAGAAGAAGAGGGATAAAACCAACAATCTTCTAAAACAACAGTGGAAGAAGATAACAATTTCAATGATGCTTTCAAGGGGAACATCATGACAACTGTGTAACTTGAATTTTATTGATTAACAATAATTTTCCGAATAGCTTTGTTGTGGTAAAACAGATCCAAAATTTTATTTTGACAAGAAAAGAAGTCAAAAAGAAACTAAATAGCAAGAAATGTCATAGTAGAAATGAAACAACAGAATTGAAATAAGAAGAATTAAAATAAGCAGAATGAAAAAACTGAAATGTAAAATCGAAGCAATTAAAACTACTATCATACAAAAAACATTCCATACAACGTTAAACATTTCAAGTTGGTTCCACGTAATGTTTAAAGTGGGAACCGCTAGTGCTATAGGAAAACAACCACTCTTGTAAGTCCTTTAGGATGTAAGAAATTTCACCAAGGACAAAAGTGATCTTTAAAGGACCCAGCCATAACTTTTGGAACTTTGAATGCCTTCCTCTATCAACATGAGTTGAATCCCATAGAAGTACTTTCAAATTTATTTTAAATTTGATAGTCTTGACACTTTTTTTGAAACATTGTTTAAGAGTATGATGTCTTCTCTTTATATTATCCAAGGAAAACGTCCTTTGCTCATCGAAATCCAAAAGTTCATTCATTCTTTGTGAAACATCAAAAGAGTTTAACTCTTAAGCATGTAACATTAACCTTAAGGAGGAAATTTCAAGCTCAGTAGGTAGAATGAATTCTTGACCATAAACAAGATGGAAAGGAGTGCAACCAATGCTCACCTTGGTGGTAGTGTGATCTTCCCAAAGGGCGTAAGTGAGCAGAGTGTGCCATTGACGAGGCTTATCTTCAATGAGCCTCTAGATAATTCTTACCATATTATTATTGGTAGACTCAAACTGCCCATTACCTTTGAGATAATATGTTGATGAGGTAAAATTTTTAACCCCCAACTTAGCTAAAAAATGGGTCATCTTAGCAGAAATAAAAGCGGGACCATTGTCCCTCCAGATGGGGTAATAGGGTGGGACACGTGGAACTTGCAGGTGGTGTGAGGCGTCCATCACGGACATGACCATGTGATTGAGGCATGGCACACACTATCGCCACCCCCATGCATTTAAATCTCACTTACGATGATCCAGGCACAATTAATCCTGGTGCGCCTGGTCTCCTCATCCTGTCCCCTCCATGGCTAAACTCAATGAGTGCGCCATTACTTTGTGCATGCAACATCATCTCCTTCTTCATTCGTGAAGCCATGTCTCATTCTCTGCAACTGGCTTTATTTCCAACTCCTCCTCGTCCATTTGGGCTCTTCCCCTACACTTACCTTCTCCCCCTGGGCCATCAGAATGCCAAGACAAAGAGGCAAGCCAAGGTGAGCCCCTCCCTAGAAACCACTCTAGCATCAGTTAGTCCTCTCTCTAGCACCTACACATTCCGCGATCCCCTCCCCTGGTTCATCCCCCTCGCACTCCTCACAGTCTCATTCTGAACAAGAGCCACATGCCCCCTCTTCCCCTCCCTCTTCTCGGCTTGAAGGTTTGGCTCTCTCCAACAATGCACTGGGTTTTCACACAAGACCCTTCTCTGACTTGGACTCTTCATCATGGGTGCCCCCTGCAGTCCCACCAAAATCACCAGCCAATGCTCCAGAGAATTACTCCACTTACCCACCCTTGGGAGAACCACCTTTTCTCCAGGGAACTCAACCGAGGCCTCACTCCTTTTTAGACTTAGTCCCAGACTCGCAATTGTAGGATAATATTTCCATCCTCCAAGGGATGGTCTTTGAGCTTCTCTAGGCTCTGTATGACCTCCACTTTCGACTGGAGATACTGGATAGGAAAACCTCTGTGCTCCTACAAATCCTCTCCACCTTCTAGGGGACCTTCCACTTCACACCAGATGCAGTTGGGGTAGCAGAGTGCACTCATGTAAGTGAATCAAGCGATGGGGGGTTTCCCATAGGAGACAGAGTCTCAAGTTCAGCCATGCATGTGGCCATGGATGAGGAATACATTCCCAAAGATGAAGAATCACTCGGTGAGTATGTCGCAACAAGAATGGGCATGCATGAGCCCATGGAAGTGGGAGGCACACAACCCAACAATGGAAAGGAAGGAGGTGACTCGAATGATGCCACGCATGAGAAGATGTAATGGAGGGGAAAAGTTGTCGAAGAGGATCCCTGGGACCAAACAACCTTTTCCACCTCTCTGACTAGATGTCTAGGTTACAAGCCAAGTGTATGACTAGCACAGGGGCCCACATATCACTAGTTTCCTTTTGTTGCCTCATGGAAGCTAGTATTAGGTTCGGCTGATTGCTTATAGCTTTTAGTTTGCCTTTTCTGAACTCTGTTTACAACTTCTATAAGACTAGTAGTTAGTTTGTTCCTAACACCGACTGCCTGAACTGGTTTCCCCTTAGGGAAGTTCAGTTATTATAATACAACACTATGAAAATTTTTGTAACTTTGGTTTTTTGAAGGTTCTTTATATATAAATTCTTACTTAAAAAAAATGGAAGACCAAATCTGGAAAAAATATTGGTTTCAAGAAAAGAAATCACCTACTCATCCTATGAATGCTTAAGGTTAACAACTTTGGTTGATTTTGTAAAATAGTTTGTGGCTATCAATATAAAGACTTGCCCTACTGAAGATGGAGTATTAATAAGACCAATGAAGTCCAAACCCCATTTTGAAAAAGGAAAGTCAGGGAGGACAGGTTGTAAAGGCATTGCTGAAAGGCATTCTTTCCCAGCAAACTTCTGGCACTTGTCAGAAGATCTAGAAAAAACATAAGAATCACGAAAAATTGAAGGCCAATAGTATCCTTTTTTATAATCTTCAAAGCAATGGTTTTACAAGAAAAGTGACCTCCTACATGAATAACAAAATTTGAAGAAACATGAGTCCCTTGTAACAATTTATGTGCTTCCTCATTGTTCACACATCGAAGTAACATACCATCGTCAGATCTCCTAAACAAAAAGTCTCATATAATGACGTATCTAGCAAAGTCGAGAGAGATCCTTCTTCTTTTATGGGTATCTAAGTTATCTGGAAATATTTGATTTTACAAGTAATAAACCAGATCTTTATAGCAAGGATGTTCAAACATGGGAAGGATTTCATTGTCAATGTAGAACAATGTTGATAGAGAGATATCTTGCTCATCAATTTCTTCACTAGTTTCAACATGATGAGAAAAGTGAAGGGCTAAGTCACATCCCTTTGTGGTGTTAGAAGTCATGATAGTTAAATCATTCTCCTAGATCTTAGCAAGCCAATGTGCAAGATTCCCTTAAAGATAAGTCTATGACAGAAAAAAATTGAAAATAGGTAAAGGGACTTTTACCAGCATGTGCTTACCTAAGATGAAGTGGCGAAACTCTTCAACAACTTTAACAAGAGAGAAAACATGCTTTTCAATAAAATAATATTTAAACTGATCATATGACAAGATTTGACTCATGTAAGCCACTATTTTTTCATTACCTTTGTCATCACATTGCATGAGGATAGCAAAAACTACTTCCTCTGTGGCATTAGTATATATCATAAATTCTTCCTCAAAATCTGGCTTCGCTAAAACCGGTGTGGAACTGATTTCTTTCTTAATCCCTACAAAATCATTTTTGACATCATTTATCCAATAAAAGGAATTATCTTGCTTAAGAATATTATGAATTGGATTTACCATTACAACAAAATCAGGAACAAACCTACAGAAAAATTTAATAACCCCCATAAAGGTTTGCACCTCGTTCTTGGAAGTAGGAGCAAGAAGATTTACAATAGCGACAATCCTTTCAAGATCTACGCTTATTCATGAATTAGAGATAGTGTGTCCAAGGATATTTCCCTTGGTAACGCTGGAAATAGACTTAGAAGGTTTTAGAGAAATGCCAAATTTCCTACATCACATGAGAACCTTTTAAAGATGACCAAAATGATTTGATCTATTTTTAGAATACACTGATAACTCATCAATATAAATGTGAATAATTTTTTCGATTAAATAATCAAAATTTATTTGCATAGCTCTTTGAAAAGTGGCACCTGCAATAGATAATCCAAAAGGCATACGTTCATAAGAAAAAATGCCCTAACGAGTAATAAATGTGGTTTTATATTTATCTGTCCTTTTTACCTTGATTTGATTGTAACTAGAAAAATTGTCAAGTAAGGACATCATCTGTAACCCTGTAACTTGTTGCAAAATCATTTCCATATTAGGGAGAGGAAAGTGATATTTTATACTATCCCTATTTAATGCATGAAAATACATGCATAATATGATCAGACTAGTTGTTTTCCGAATGGGAACCAAATTGGAAACCCACTCACAATACTTAATCAGGATAATTATCCCATCCTTCAAGAGTTGTTCCAACTCCTTTCGAATAGTTGCTTCCAATGCAAGGTTAATGTGTCTTTGTTTTTTCCTAACTGGTTTTATACCCTCCTTTATAGGAATGGCATGTTGTATAATATTGGGATCAAAACTAGGAAGATTCTCATAAGACCAAGCAAAAATATCTTGAAATTTTCCAAGAAGCTTGGTGAACTTCAATTTTTCTTCATCGGAACATTGGGCACCTATTTTAACATTTTTTGGAGACTCGGGTGTTCCAATGTTCAAGGAAATGGTTTCACCCACTTTCCTTTTTGACTCCTCTTCTTTATGTTTTTCTTTTTTTCCTACATCACTCGATGAAAATGAACTTTCTAAATGAGTCAAGCCTTTAGGAATTTTGTTATCTTCCATTGATATAACTTCATTAGGATTATAAGGTTCATTTTTAATGAAACCAAATTTTCTCTCATCACTAGGGAATACCTTCCATGACTCTACATTGTCAGGAATATGCGAACGATAAAAATATTGAAAGGTACAATCAGGTCTTTGTGGCAGAAGTTGCCAAGTAGGAGAGGCTAGGAAAAAAGCTAACCTGTCATCCATTGAGTTCAATTCCCTTTTAACATGAGTGATGTTGAGAGATAACAAGTTCAAGATAAGTTCCCAAATAGTTTGGGTGTAATGTTTCATTAACTTGTTTCTAGGAGAGTATATCTTACCTACAAGGTTTACAATAAGTTCGGAATCCCCAAAAACTATAAGGTGACCACAACCTAGATTATAGGCATTTTCAATGCCTAGAAGTAACGCTTCAAATTAAGTGACATCATTTGTGCAAGAAAACTCTAACCTATAGGAAAATTTATGAATTTTACCCACAAGAGAGTACAAGATAATACCAGCTTTGTTTCCTTCATTGGAGCATGAACCATCAAAGTGCATATGCCACATCCCATGCTCTAAGTCATTTTGTTCCAAGATAGTATTGTCATCATTTGCTAAGATGGAATAAACTCCTAGCTCCTCCTTGATATAATTCATGTTACATTGTTGGATGCTTTCTATGTAAGGTGAAATTCTCCCCTCCCTTAGGACTATGATGTTTATACCATTTTGAGGAATGGATAAGTGTGTCCCATCGAGTGAGAGGTATCCACTCGTCAAATCTTGCCAATATATTCCTAATATGATTGAGTAATTACTCACTTCCATATCAATTATCTGAATATTAAGGGTTGTCCTTATTTCAGGACGCGTGCACAAAACCAAGGTCATGTCCTTGATTTCACCTATAGTCTTTTGTTGTAAACTATTATAAGAGAGCATGCTTCTAGCATTTTCATTTGTACAAGACAAGCCTACCTCTTCCATAATAATATTCTACATGATACTTTGGACCGAACCATCATCAATGAGACAAAAATGGGCTATTTTGTCCATAATCTTTACAAAAATAAAAAAAAGGGGTTTTTTTTACAGGGTGTCTAAAGTTATTTACAACTACTTTATTTATAGTTGAATCCTCTTCATCTACCTCTTCATATAGGTTGGATATAATTGACGCTTTTCCTTCCATAAAAAATTTCAAATTCTTTTGTTGCTCAGGGATGACAAGGATGTCTAGGAGGGTAGCATCAACTTTAATATCAACCCATTGATTGAGAATGTTGTACTTGGAAGAGGGAAGAGGGGAGGTATTTCCTTGACTATTAGGAGCTTTAGAAACCTAAAAAATAACATCTAGTGAAGATGCACTTGGGCTGCAAGAAGTGCAAGGAGGGTCATATTTACCTTTCGGAGCATAGAATTTATTCCTAGTGTTTATGATCATCACATCCTCTAGCTCTACAAATTCTAGGAAAATGATAGTAGTTTCAGTCCATTTACCAAATATTGTATCCCTAGCACTCTTATTTACCTCACAAGTACTTTCCTCATGGTGTTCCTCACAAAATTTACACCAACTATGAGGCATGATTGCTTTAGGATGAAAATTGTTTTCATTAGGATTTCTAAAGTGTGGTGAAAAAGAAGACGAAGCCCAAGGGGTAAGTGAAGGGACATTTCCTTTCTGCTCATAGGCTATCATTCGATTACTCGTGTCTTCTACAAGTTGTAAGAGGGTGGACATGTCTATCATTTTAACTAAATCTCCCTTAGGAAGACTTGTTATTTCAAGTTGTTCTTCATACTATAAAAAACTATGCAACGTGGAACCAAGGTTATCAATGGGCTTGTCTTCAAGCCTATGATGGTAGGGGAAAGGTAAATCATTATAGTAATGCATGAAAGCAGTTTTCTTTTGAGGGAAAATGATTTCAGGTATTTGGTTATATAATTTGGTGAAACACAAGTTGAAAGAATTGATAGTTTCATCATCCTTATATGTGATGTTATTGTATTCCCGTAACTTCTCGGCTGGGCTTTTGTACTGCCCATAGGTAGACTTGGACCAATACACTAACTCCTCCCAAGTAGAGAGAATATTGGGAGGAAGGTCAAATAAATCGTTCGCAACCTTCCCTTCCATATGATTAACAAATAAGTGCATACAAGTGTCATTGTCATTGGCTCCTATGTTGTGACATGCACTAGAAAATACCACCAAGTGTTCATTCATAGTGATTGTGTTATTCCCTGAAAACCTAGGGAGATTCTCTTTGAATTTAGGAAGTGGATGAGTAGCATGTGCTAGGTTAAGAGGGTTGGAAACACGCCACAGAGTAGCTGTAACATCTTCTTCAAACTGAAAAATCCCATAATTTTTAATGACTTTGTCTAGGTTTGGAGTGAATTAAATAGGGACTTGGTGACTATATAAGCTACCAATCACTGACGAGGTTGAAGATTGAGATGAAGAAGCACATCAAGTGCCACCACAGACACCACTAGATTCCATATTCTAAATGATATGTAAGGGAGAGAAAGAAAAACTAGTTGAATAAGACAAATGTCTCCTTAGAGTACTTTGTTGGGTTGACAAAACAATGTTTGTTCTTCCTATTTCAGCAATAGGATTAATTTCTGGTGATAAACCTTTTATTCTCTTAGAGATGTGAGTGTATAAGGAGATGAAAATAAGATCAAAACTATAGGAAAAAGAAATCTATGGTTGATTCCTAGGTTGTCTTTTCCTAGCTTCCCAATGATCTTAGACAGTTATGTCATGCTCAATTGTTTCCCATGAGAATTCAAGCTCAACTCGGGTATTATCGGTCTCTAAGATGGTATTAAACAAGTTTAAAGCAATTTTGGTATGATCTTTAATATCAGGCTCAATATTAGGCTTCCTTGCAACAAGTATTTTCATGAAGAAAAGAAACAGTCAAAGGAACAATATCAGAAATATAAATATATTCAATGATAATCAAGCATAAAATCAACCGGAGAGATATGGAAGATCTCCCCATTATGGTTGCCAAATAAATGTTGAGGAAAATATATGAATTTCTCTTACCCAAGCATTTTTGAATCTTGCTTGGCTAAAGAAAGATAACCTGGAATATTACCCTATGTTTATATCCTCAAAAATTGTTTCCCAATCCACACGTATTAGTTACAAGGGCTTAGGATGATTTATCACATCAAATGAAACCAAAACTGCATCATAAAATCTATAGGATTTTGTAAGAAACATCATAACAACAACATCATATGAGCGTAACATGTATATATTTGCACCTCTAGTTTACAAGGGGGTCCCAACTACTAGTATTATATTATTATCATAATTAAATAATAGTTTTCTAGCAATCCTTTGAAGGCGGAATTCATCATTGTGATTTTAATCGTCAATAAGGGGTTAGGAAGGATAGGTACCTAACATGCCCTTCCCCTTGAAAATTTTCCTCTTCCTAAAGGATTAAGATTAGGAAATTGTTGCAAAATAATAGCCAACTCTCAAGTGGCATCTTATGGTGGAATATCCTTCCATTGAACTAACACTTCTTGGATGGTGCACTGATAAAGATGATTCTCAATATAGTCAAATATGGATTGTTTTTGCAACTCAATGGAACCTTCTTCATCCAACTTTGATATATTATTCTTGGTCTGACACTTGGTGCCAATCACTTTATTCAGGCATGAGACATGAAAAACATGATGTAGCCTGGAGTGACTAGGAAAAACATGTTGATAAGCCACTAGCCCCATGTGTTTTAGAATAGTATAAGGACCATAAATTTAGGGGAAATTTTCTAACATTGTTAGGATTTTAGTGATGTCTTCTTGTATGGTTGTAGATGAAGAAACACCTAGTCCCCTCTGAGCAACAATTGTTTGATAATTTTGAACAAACATGCGATAATATCCTATTAAACCTAGGAAACCATGAATAATTTTAATGGTTTTAGGGCAAGGTCAATTCTACATAAATTAAATTTTCTTAGTATCCACCATTACATCATCCTTGCCAAAAATATGACCCAATTACTCCACTTCAGGGAATCCAAAATCACATTTAGACTGTTTTAGGAAAATTTTGCACTTGGAGATGAGATGCACAACTTGATCTACATGGGTGAGATGGGCTTTCCATGTTTTACTATAAATGAGTATATAATTAAAGAAAATAAACATAAAGTGTCTGAGAAAAGGAAGAAACACATTATTCATGAGACTTTGAAAAGTGGAGCGGGCATTAGAGAGACCAAAGGGAATGACCAAAAATTCATAATGTCCCTCATGAGAAAAAAATGAATTATTACGAATGTCTTCCACTTTCATACATTTCTGGTGGTAGCTAGAATGTAGGTCAATTTTGGTAAAGTATTAATCCCCACTAAGTTCATCCAGAGGGTCATCTATGAAAAGAATGTGAAATTTTTCCTTAATGGAAAGTTTGTTGAGGGAACAAAAATCAGGACACATGTGGCAAGTTTCTTCCTTCTTGAGGACCATGACTATAGGGGAATAATAGGGGATAGTATTGGGATGGATAAATCCATCTTCTAGAAATTCTATTTTTTTTTCTTTGCAAATGGATGATGATAAAGTCAACATTGGGATGAATACTACCCCATATTAAGTGAATGGAATAGTCATGGTCGCCACAGAAGGGGGGAATTCCTTGGGGATTTTGGGAATTAGTGTGATTATTGGAAATGATAGATTGAAGTTCAGGATGCACATAGGGTGTATCAAGCACTTGAATGGAATAGAGTTGGGAAATGATTCCAGAATGACTTATTTTGGGTAATTTTTCCATGCGATGGGAATTGATTATCTCTGGAAGGCCTGTTGTAATTCCTTGCAATTTTTATTGTTATCCTTCCTATTGGAATTACATAGTTAAATCCTTAAAATCCATGGTTATGGGAATGATATTGTGTAGCCACTCAACAAAAAGAAAAATTTCACAACCACCCATGCCAATAGAAAACATGTGAGATTTCAAGATATATTAACCAATTTGTAGGGAAACATTTTCACAATGCCCCCCACATTTCATGGAACCAACATTGGCAATCATGATTTGAAAATTGTTTATAGCACAGATAAATAAATTGATTTATTTGTAAAGGAAGTGATGAATGAAATTATGAGTGTTTTTGTTGTCAAATAGGATGATGAATTTCCAATGCTTAATGTAATTATTCAACTTGAGGGTTTGGAGAGGAGAAGAACTAGTGAGATAATTTAATGAAATTAGTGGTTCAACATCAGGAGGATTAGAGGGTGGTGTGAAATCATCGTCTTAGGTTAGTGATTCCTTAGGTGAAACCTCAACATCTTCATCAACAACATCCTCTAAAATGGCCATAAACAATTTCTATTATTTACACTTGTGCAAAGGAAAGTATTTATCATCTCAATTATAGAAAAGACCCTTGAATTGGTGTTCAACCATTTTCAACCGTGTTAATTTTTGGACCCTTGGAGGAGTGGTTGGAGGGGAAGGATCAGTGGGTTTATGGTGGGGAAAAAAGTAATTTTTTTTCTTTTTCTTTTTTTTTGGGAAAAGGTGGCCGGTTGTGCCTTCTTGGTACATTTAGTTTCTTCCAACCTAGTTTGGGGGTGAACCATGAGGACCTTGGATCATATTTCATCATGGATTCCAGTGACAAATTGTTATCATAAGAAGGGATTGGTAATAACCTCCATTCAAAAATCCAAGTGCTCAAAGGAAGTGATACAATATTAAATTTTTCTAGATTGTTTCAAGTTGATCAAATGACCTAAATTGTGGGTGTCCATGCCTAAATGGTGGGTGTATGTTTCAAAGAATTCATACATCTCCACAAAAAAATGTGTCCAAGAAACATAACTTTGGAATGAATTTTGTCTTCATTGCCACCACTTCCATCATTCTAGATCAAAATAGAGAACATTATAATGAATCTTGGTCAAGGAATCAGTGATTCCATGTAGAGAAAAATAGTGTTTGATCTAAGTGACACAGGTTGTTGGATCCGAACCATCAAATTTGTTCACCTAAACTATAAGAAAACACGTGTCTCAATTAGAATGAAAGTTCATAGGATTTGAAGAGTCAACACCTTTGACTTGAGGGTTTGGGCCATAGGAGGAAGGACCATGGGATTGGGTCATGGATTGTTTGAGAGTGGACTAGAGTTTATCCATTCGACTATTGAGCTACTCCTAGATGTGGTCCACCTTGGCATGAATGGTAGTAATTTTATTATTCACATTTTGATTGGTTTCTTATTGGTGAATTGGAGCCATCAGGGGAGGATGGGTGGTGTAACATCCTGCTTTGGCGCACTGAGAACACTTATTATTTGAGGACACTTGCTCGCAAGTGATCTGGACCCTTTTTATGTTAGACCTTTTATATTTGATTATGATGTGATTGACAGATGACATGATGTGTTACTATTTGATGTAGACAGGTGCTATT
>ML777370.1:696002-755773 GCA_009831015.1 Picea engelmannii | reverse complement strand
GGTAGAACCCCCTTGGACTCTGGACTGAGTCAGGGAGTGTGCTTTTGGGTTGATATGTTTATTATGATGTTTCATTTGATTTGATGATTTGATGACGACATTTCTGACATGATTATTGGTGATGCAGGCTGACGATAGCTTGCTGACTTGACTCACATATGGAGTAAAGGGGCCACACACGATTGCAGAGAGGTTGAGGGAGAGGGGTGGACAACAGCCCTTCCACCGCCTGCTAGCACTCTCGCCGTGGCTCGAACTGTAGGTTAACGATTACCTAGTTCGAGAGGACCCACGATGCCATGAGGGCCGACTGCGACAATCGCTCACAATGATTCTAAGGGGCGCACAATAAGGCAGGGGCCTTATTCCTTAGAGCCCTTAGTCTCCTACTAGTTCACCTGGTGGAGTGTTGACTCCAGGGGTTATATAGGTCTACCAATCAGTTCAGTTGGCGAGTGGCACCCTTGGAGCACGTGGTGCATCCTGAAGGGAACATCGCACAAAAGAAACTCAGTTGGCAAGTGGCACCCTTGGAGCACGTGGTGCATCCTGAAGGGCATGTCGCCAAAAGAAATTCTAGAGGCGAGTGGCACCCTTGGCGCACGTGGTGCGACTTGAAGGGCACGTCGTGATAAAGGTGGTTGAAGGAGTCAGCCTAATTATCCCTAAGTCATCAGCACTTGAATAAAACCTTAAGCATTACCCTTAACCAATCGTCGCCTAGCTCAGAATCTAAACCCTAAGCCTAAGACCTTCTAGAAACCGGGGGGAAATTTTAGTGTGGCCTTAACAAATGTAAATTCAAAAAAAAAAAGGAAAAAACAAAAACTCAGACCATCACCCTCTCTTTATCCTTTTCTACTTAATCAAACTATCCTCCATCGCCTAGATCTTCCAGTATCCATATCCCTTTTACTTGTCTAGTTCACATTACTATATCGCCATCCCTCCTCGTAAATCCTCTTTATTCGTTTTTGTAAAACATTTACTTTTCCCCTATACTGGATTGTCATCGCCTTAATCTCTCATTAATCCTAAATATACAGATATATTAATGGTAAATTAAATGATGAATGCTTGCTTATTAATAGAAAAAATGAAAATATATATATGTATATTTATATTATAAACAAATTATAAACAAATAAAGTTAAGCATGTGTAAATAAAAGGAATTTAAAAATGAGCGCACATACCCTTGAATTTTTGAAAAAGAAAAATAAAAATGAAATATATAAAAAAAATAAACTAAAAAGAAAAAAGGAAGAAAGTCAAAAGAGAAAAAGGGGGGAAAACCTAAGAAAAACGAATATTAGGGTTTGAGTCTGAATAAAGGAAAGGAGGAGGGGGAAAGAAGGGGACTTTTTGCTGAGATTGGTATGGTTATGCTGAGAGAATAGAGACTGACCGATTTCTAGTAGGAGTTGGGAATCCTCAGCAGACTTGAGTGGTAGCTCAGCCTTGGAGGCGAGCTGAGGAGCTAGGTACTCTTTGATTGTGTGTGGCCCCTTTGCGGCTCTGGGGGCTAAGGGGGAAGAAGAGTACCCCTAGCATTTGGCTGGGAGGTACCGGTGATTTTGTTGCGGTCGGCAAGAAGGAGCAGGAGCGGCAGGAGCAAGGAATCGTCGCGGCAAGAAAATAAGGCAAAGGTATGTTCCTGAACTGAGCAGGGTAGATTGCATAGTGATTACAGCTAAGATTGTGATTGTATGGATGTGACTATCCCTTCTTCGTCCTTAAACTCAGAAGATTCTCATTTTTTTACAATTGGTTCAGTTTAGGGTTATTAGTAAATAGTGGCGTTGCGTTTTTCTGTATTGGGCGTTTTGTTTTTCAGTGGATTCGTTTTTGGGTGCATTGGGCGAGTTCTTGGCAGTGTGGTTTCGTTTTTTGGTGTATTGGGCATTTTTTTTTGTAGTGGATCTGTTTTTGGGTGCATTGGGCGAGTTCTTGGCAGTGTGGTTTCATTTTTTTGTATCACGCGTGATAATACGTACTGTGAGCATTTCATTTTTATTAATTTACTGTCTGCTATTTCAAAAACTTCTGAAACCAACGCTTCCCTCTCCTTCCACTTGTTGATACCTAACGACTGTTCTGATAGAGTCGATTCCATTGAGGGCGAGTGACTCTTATTGGTTCTCATGGAATGTTAGGTTGAAGTGGTGATCTTCGTTGCAAGGGTCACTGTTGACTCTAACACAATCTCCCACAGTTTTGGCCCGTGTTGGGCTCATTCCTGCTTCTTAACCCTTCGTCCTATCACTCCTGGACTGAACATTCTAGCGTTACAGTTGTTTTGGGGGTGAACTCATCCTGGTCCTTAGAACAAAGGTTGCTGGCATTGCGTTTTACCTCATTGTAACCATATTCAACCAAAAATCGTGCTTCCTTCACCTGCACGGTTTCCCTGGCAGTAGCAACAGAATGGCTCGGTCTGAGCTCGATCCACCTTTGCAGTTTGGGTTAAAATTTGAGTAATTCCGTCGTTGTCTCTTACCGGCATGAGAACCCTTCAGTTTGCATGATGTTGAACTTATATTTCATTAAAATTTGATTAACTCTACAACAGACCTGGGGAATTACAGTCATCCTGTGTTTTTATTGATCTGCTCCTTCCGAAAATCTGGACCCCCTTTTTATTGAATTTAAACGAGTTAGGGTTGAAGCTTTGTTTTTTTTTTTTTTTAAATGAGTTCGTGCTCCTGATATATGGATTTTACTGCATTTTGTTACTCTTTAACCCTTCACAATGACTTCGTTTTTGAAGCTATGCACAGGTTGTACCTTTCATTTTTTCTTCTCCTGATAGCTGAGACCATTGACTTGATTTGTAACGGAACAGATCCCTGCGCTACTGTATCAGATCTTTTTGTCTCTGTATTTTGGTGCACCGAACACTATTACATTGCTCCCATCCTAAATTTTGGAGATTATCCAGTATTTTAAACGATCTTATACACTATATAATATCGAGAAAAATTTTTAACACGGAAAAAAAAACCCTTCACAATGACTTAGTTATACACCTAAAACCTTGGTTCAAACTACACCCTTCAAGGCGAGTTTAATAAATAAAAAGCTATGGCAAAGTTACGTATTCAGTTGAGTTAATTTCTGATGATAAGGAGCGAATAAGTTATTTTAACGTTGTAATGAGAGGTCCCTTGATTTATTGTTTCTCAGCCGTTAGCATCTTCTCAAACTCTACAGGAATTTTACTGTCAAAATTATGCCAGCTAGTCCTTTCCTCATTTTGGTAAATCACTGTTCATTATAATTACGCCCTAGGTCATTAATTTTACTGCCAATTACTGTCAGATAGCCTTATGCCTCGAGAGGATAAATCGCTGCGATTTAGCACTGGTCCCAGGGTCATTAAATTTTTGTTACTGCCAAAATTTATTGCCAGATAGTCACTTTCCTCGTTATGGTAAATCGTTGTTATCCATCATTCCTTCTTGGCTCAAATAAATCTTACTGCCAGACTGTTATTTACCTCATTGGTATAAATCGTTAATTCTCATGGCGTCTTTGCTGTCTCAAAAAGTCGGTTCATCATGCCGTCCCATTTAAGCATGGGTTTAATTTCGTTGAATTCTTGGGGTTATGGTGCTGGTTGAATTACCTGCCAGTAATGCGATTTGATTTCAATATCGTCTCTACCACAGTTAGGTCTGGGGACATTTAGGGTTTTACTTACTTTGGCATTTGTTAATTGTAGTGTTAATATATGGTCCTACCATAGCTATAATGGTTTAATTGAAATAATTATGTTATTTAAATGAAATATTAGTGCTGGAGGAATTGCAACGTTAAGTATGTGTTTAGCTGCCATATTAATATTATTCAGTTGAAATGTCTATGTTATTTAATTAAAATGTTATGCGAGAAGAATTGCAATAATAAGTCTTTGTTCAATTACAATTGGAATATTTGTTGAAATGTTAATGTCGGTTGAAGAATGATGTTAAGCAATTGGGTAATTGCCATGTTAATATTATCAATTGACGTGTTAATGCGGGTTGATTGCATGGTCCTACCATAGTTGTAATGGTTTAATTGAAATAATTATGTTATTTAAATGAAATGTTAGTGCAATGTTAAGTATGTGTTCAGTTGCATTAATTTAGTTGAAATGTCTATGTTATTTAATTAAAATACTATCCGAGAAGAATTGCAATGATAAGTCATTGTTTAATTGCAATTGGAATATTAGTTGAAATGTTAATGTTGGTTGAAGTGTGATGTCAAGTAGTTGGGTAATTTCCATGTCAATATTATCAATTGACGTGTTAATGCGGGTTGATTGCAATGTTATTATTGGCTTAATTTAAATGTTTACGATGATGTCAAATTGCGATGTCAATATTGTTTAAATGAAAATACTAATGAGGATGTTTAAATTGCACTGCTATTATTTTGTAAGGTTACTACAATATGGTAATAATGTTTAGATTGCAATCTTATTATTGGCTTAATTTAAATGTTTATGATGATGTCGAATTGCGATGTCAGTATTGTTAAATGCAAATTACTAATGACGATGTTAAATTGCTCTGCCATTATTTGTAAGGTTATTACAATATGGTAATAATGTTTAGATCGCAATGTTATTATTGGCCTAATTTGAGTGTTTAGGATGATGTCGAATTGTGATGTCATTATTGTTAAATGGAATACTAATGACGATGTTTAAAATGCACTGCTTTTATTTTGTAAGGTTATCACAAATATGGTAAATTGGCAGGAAGGGCAAGTTATTATGGAGGTTGTAAACGTTCAAGGGTTTACCCTTAGCGTATGATATCATTGCGCAATTATGGAATTTACAGAAAAATGCAATGCGCTTGTGCTTCCTGCCTGTCCCTGAAATAGTGCCTACTGACCTTATAACAAAATGTTGNTTATTGGTAGTACCTCAGAATAAAGTCTCCGCAGATTGATAATAATTAATGGAGATTTTGATCCTGATTGATGTCTTCGGGTCTCAATAGGATTGGGTCGTGATTAGAGTCCTCTTGACTTGCGTCTCCCGTATAGGTCATGATTGTCCCTGATTTGCAGCACTCGGTGGTATTGTTTTGCGTAGTTTGTTCGTGTCGAGCAGGATATAGACACCTCTGGTAGCTTAGTATTTTGTCTGTATGTAAATCTGTTGGAAGGAATCCAGTGTCGTATCAAGAGTCTCGGGCTGTTTAAAGGCACAGTTCCACTCTTGCGACACACTCTGAGCCGTATCAGTAGTCTCGGGCTGTTTAAAGGCATAGTTCCACTACTGCGGCTCTACGGTCGGGTTCCTTCATTTCTGTGATAATACTGTACCTAACCCCTAGAGTCCTTTTTTGCTTGTTGCTGCTAGTTGCATGCCTTGTGTCAAGGGGCGTTTATTTTTTTTGTCACTGTGATATGTCGGGACATCTTGAATGTGTTCTCCTCACCTGTGTCTTGTTGGTTTGAGTGGTGACATAGAGTCGAGGGGGTTGTTCTTTTACACGCGCGCACACACCTTAATAATAAAAAAAAATTTACATGTTGACAGAGTAGTTGTCCTTAAATAGGAGGGTTTTCACAGGTGGGTCGAAAAAATCAGATAAGTGATATATACCACTATGATCAGGGAAACAAGAGGAATCCAATAGGATAAGTGGGAAATAATGGTGTTGGAGAGAATAGAGACTGACTGATTTCTGGTAGGAGTTGGGAATCCTTAGTAGACTTGAGTGGTAGCTCAGCCTTGGAGGCGAGCTGAGGAGCTAGTTACTCTCTAATTGTGTGTGGCCCCTTTGCGGCTCGGGGGGCTAAGGGGGAAGAAGAGTACCCCTAGCATTTGCCTGGGAGGTACCGGTGAGTTCGTTGCGGTCGGCAAGCAGGAGCAGGAGCGGCAGGAGCAAGGAATTGTCGCGGTAAGCAAATAAGGAAAAGGTATGTTCCTGAACTGAGCAGGGTAGATTTCATAGTGATTACGGATAAGATTGTGATTGTATGGATGTGACTGTCCCTTCCTCTTCCTTAAACTCAGAATATTCTCATTTTTTTTACAATCAGTTCAGTTTAGGGTTACTGGTAAATAGTGGGGTTGTGTTTTTGTGTATTGGGCATTTTGTTTTTCAATGAATTCATTTTTGGGTGCATTGGGCGAGTTCTTGGTAGTGTGGTTTCGTTTTTTGGTGTATTGGGTGTTTTTTTTTGCAGTGGATCCATTTTTGGGTGCATTGGGCGAGTTCTTAGTAGTGTGGTTTCATTTTTCTGTATCGGGCGTGATAATACGTACTGTGAGAATTTCATTTTTATTAATTTACTGTCTGCTATTTCAAAAACTTCTGAAACCAACGCTTCCCTCTCCTTCCACTTGTTGATACCTGACGACTGTTCTCATAGAGTCGATTCCATTGAGGGTGAGTGACTCTTATTGGTTCTCATGGAATGTTAGGTTGAAGTGGTGATCTTCGTTGCAAGGGTCATTGTTGACTCTAACACAATCTGCCACAGTTTTGGCCCATGTTGGGCTCATTCCTGCTTCTTAACCCTTCGTCCTATCACTCCTCGACTGAACATTCTAGCGTTACAGTTGTTTTGGGGGTGAACTCGTCCTGGTCCTTAGAACGAAGGTTGCTGGCATTGCGTTTTACCTCATTTTAACCATCTTCAACCAAAAATTGTGCTTCCTTCACCTGCACGATTTCCCTGGAAGTAGCAACAGAATGGCTCGGTCTGAGCTCGATCCACCTTTCCAGTTTGGGTTAAAATTTGAGTAATTCCTCCATTGTCTCTTACCGGAATGAGAACCCTTCAGTTTGCATGTTGTTGAACTTATCTTTCATTAAACTTTGATTAACTCTACAACATTCCTGGGGAATTACAGTCGTCCTGTGTTTTTATTGATCTGCTCCTTCCGAAAATCTAGACCCCCTTTTTATTGAATTTAAATGAGTTAGGGTTGAAGCTTTGTTTTTTTTTTTTTTTAAATGAGTTCGTGCTCCTGATATATGGCTTCTACTGTGTTTTGTTACTCTTTAACCCTTCACAATGACTTCGTTTTTGAAGCTATGCACAGGCTGTACCTTTCGTTTTTTCTTCTCCTGATAGCTGAGACCATTGACTTGATTTGTAACGGAATAGATCCCTGCGCTACTGTATTAGATCTTTTCGTCTCTGTATTTTGGTGTGCCGGCCACTATTACATTGCTCCCATCCTAAATTTTGGATATTATCCAGTATTGTAAACGATCTTATACACTATATAATATCGAGAAAAAATTTTAATATGGAAAAAAAAACCCTTCACAATGACTTAGTTATACGACTAAAACCTTGGTTCAAACTACACCCTTCAAGGGGAGTTTAATAAATAAAAAGCTATGGAAAAGTTACGTATTCAGTTGAGTTAATTTCTGATGATAAGGAGAGAATTAGTTATTTTAACGTTGTAATGAGAGGTCCCTTGATTTATTGTTTCTCAGTCGTTAGCATCTTCTCAAACTCTACAGGAATTTTACTGTCAAAATTCTGCCAGCTAGTCCTTTCCTCGTTTTGGTAAATCGTTGTTCATTATCATTGCACCCTAGGTCATTAATTTTATTGCCAATTACTATCAGATATCCTTATTCCTTGATAGGATAAATCGCTGCGATTTAGCACTGGTCCCAGGGTCATTAAATTTTTGTTACTGCCAAAATTTATTGCCAGATAGTCACTTTCCTCGTTATGGTAAATCGTTGTTATCCATCATTCCTTCCTGGGTCAAATAAATCTTACTTCCAGACTGTTAGTTACCTCATTGGTATAAATCGTTAATTCTCATGGCGTCTTTGTTGTCTCAAAAAGTCGGTTGATCATGCCGTCCCATTTAAGCATGGGTTTAATTTCGTTGAATTCTTGGGGTTATGGTGCTAGTTGAATTACCTGCCAGTAATGCGATTTGATTTCAATATCGTCTCTACCACAGTTAGGTCTGGGGACATTTAGGGTTTTACTTACTTTGGCATTTGTTAATTGCAGTGTTAATATATGGTCCTACCATAGATGTATTGGTTTAATTGAAATAATTATGTTATTTAAATGAAATATTAGTGTTGGAGGAATTGCAACGTTAAGTATGTGTTCAGCTGCCATATTAATATTATTTAGTTGAAATGTCTATGTTATTTAATTAAAATGTTATGCGAGAAGAATTGCAATGATAAGTCTTTGTTCAATTACAATTGGAATATTTGTTGAAATGTTAATGTTGGTTGAAGAATGATGTTAAGTAGTTGGGTAATTGCCATGTTAATATTATCAATTGACGTGTTAATGCGGGTTGATTGCATGGTCCTACCATAGTTGTAATGGTTTAATTGAAATAATTATGTTATTTAAATGAAATGTTAGTGCAACGTTAAGTATGTGTTCAGTTGCGAGAAGAATTGCAATGATAAGTCATTGTTTAATTGCAATTGGAATATTAGTTGAAATGTTAATGTTGGTTTAAGTGTGATGTCAAGTAGTTGGGTAATTTCCATGTCAATATTATCAATTGACGTGTTAATGCGGGTTGATTGCAATGTTATTATTGGCTTAATTTAAATGTTTACGATGATGTCGAATTGCGATGTCAATATTGTTTAAATGAAAATACTAATGACGATGTTTAAATTGCACTACTATTATTTTGTAAGGTTACTATAATATGGTAATAATTTTTAGATTGCAATGTTATTATTGGCTTAATTTAAATGTTTATGATGATGTCGAATTGCGATGTCAGTATTGTTAAATGGAATTACTAATGACGATGTTAAATTTCTCTGCCATTATTTGTAAGGTTATTAGAATATGGTAATAATGTTTAGATCACAATGTTATTATTGGCCTAATTTGAGTGTTTAGGATGATGTCAAATTGTGATGTCATTATTGTTAAATGGAATACTAATGACGATGTTTAAAATGCACTGCTTTTATTTTGTAAGGTTATCACAAAAATGGTAAATTGGTAGGAAGGGCAAGTTATTATGGACGTTGTAAACGTTCAAGGGTTTACCCTTAGGGTATGATATCATTGCGCAATTATGGAATTTACAGAAAAATGCAATGTGCTTGTGCTTCCTACTTGTCCCTGAAATAGTGCCTACTGACCTTATAACAAAATGTTGGTGGGGGGGTTGAAATTATTGGTAGTACCTCATAATAAAGTCTCCGCAGATTGATAATAATTAATGGAGCTTTTGATCCTGATTGATGTCTTCGGGTCTCAATAGGAGTGGGTCGTGATTAGAGTCCTCTTGACTTGCGTCTCCCGTATAGGTCATGATTGTCCCTGATTTGCAGCACTCGGTGGTATTGTTTTGCGTAGTTTTTTCGTGTCGGGTGGGATATAGACACCTCTGGTAGCTTAGTTTTTGTCTGTATGTAAATATGTTGGAAGGAATCCAGTGTTGTATCAAGAGTCTCGGGCTGTTTAAAGGCACAGTTCCACTCTTGCGACACACTCTGAGCCGTATCAGTAGTCTCAGGCTGTTTAAAGGCACAGTTCAACTACTGCGACTCTACTGTCGGGTTCCTTCATTTCTGTGACAATACTGTACCTAACCCCTGGAGTCCTTTTCTGCTTGCTGCTGCTAGTTGCATGCCTTGTGTCAAGGGGCATTTATTCTTGTTGTCACTGTGATATGTCAGGACATATTTATTGTGTTCTCCTCACCTGTGTCTTGTTGGTTCGAGTGGTGACGTAGAGTCGAGGGGGTTGTTCTTCTACACACGCGCACACACCTTAATAAAAAAAAAAAAATTACCTGTTGACAGAGTAGTTGTCCTTAAATAGGAGGGTTTTCACAGGTGGGTCGAAAAAATCAGATAAGTGATATATACCACTATGATCAGGGAAACAAGAGGAATCCAATAGGATAAGTGGGAAATAAGGGTGTTGGAAAGGGTATGGGTCGATGGGGTAAAAACAAATCCTTAAAAATGATAGGAATCAAAACGATCAGGGAGAAAAGGTGAATCTAATGTTATACATCTCAAATACAGGTGTGGGAAGGACCCTAACTTTTATTTAACACTATTGGGAGTTAAATTATGATTTGAATAATATTGCAGTGTTGAAATGCCCAAATTATTAATATGTGTATTAATTTCACAACTAGAATGCAAGAGGCAAGGTTGCGCTGCCAAAATATTCTTTTTGTTACTTTTCTGGTATGTTCCAGCCAGTTTAGGGTTTTTATGGTGCCTAGGTTCAAGGCATTTGCTTGTTCTATAGCAATTTGATATATGTGTGGGTTCGAACAATAGTTCTTATCCCAATATATCAGGGAAACAACTAAGGAGGCTAGACCGTACCGTTAGTCGTATTACCTTATTACCCAGGTACTAGAGAGTATCTTCCCAAGTGTTTTTCCTAGTGGAACTATAACAGTCAGATGATTGATCAATTAATCTGGGGATATTTTTGAGAGACCTTGGGGACTCCTGATATACATTCTAGTATAGGGGAGTGATGGTTGTCTATAGATTATGTCTGATGTGGTACTACTGGAGGGGTACCAACAGGGGTTGCAGAGGTTTACAACAAGGTGAAACATTGGTTTCTAGGAAACCATGTGAATCTATCTATATTTCCCACAGTCTTCCCCACCACAGTTTTACCTAATGAACAAAAGACCTGTGTGCTTTAAAGATGTCATCAGTACATGTCTCTACCCTTGAAAAAAAAATTAACACATAATTATTTCCAAGAAAAGTTCTCTGGTACCACTTGTAGGGTACCATACGTAATTTAATATGAAAAAAAAAATTATTCAAAAAATACAAATGGAATAGTAAACTATTGAGAATATAAATACCAACAATAATACCTTTATTGAAAGAAAGGAATGTTCACTTGGCTCTATGAGAGGTAAACCTCCATCGGAGTAGAACTCTCTTATAATAAATCTCAATACAATACTTTCTCATACCTCCTACTCTTATTTATACTAATTCTATCTTCTAAAGAACAATCTAGAGAAATATCTTTGTAGAAGTGGAAGCTTCTATTAGGTCTTCTTATGTTGACTTGTTTAAATTTATCAAATTGGACTTATTAACTAATGTCGAACTTTATTACATGGAAAACATATTATTTTCTCTACATAAGGGGCTAGGGAGGTTAGGTCCCTAACAATTGTGTTGATACACTAAATACTCTTAGATGTGAAGACAATGAGCTCTAGTGGTCGCAAGATAACAAGTTGTACAAGGCCCTCCATCCCACCGAGAAGAAAAAAAGCCAAACTTGGAGCTCAGACATAGAAATGGATGGTTATGTGCCTGAGGTGTTGAATTTCAAAGAGGTTGTCCTTCGATGTGCAAATAAAGTTGATTCAGAGATGAGAATAATTCAGGTTCAAGGGAAACATCCTACCTCCTTGCCTCATTCCATTTTTACAATAATGTTATGAATACTAAAACTTACCATGAAGTTCAAAGGTGAAGAAGTCATTGAATTCCTCAATGAATAGATAGGTGGAGAAGAGCTCCTTGAAATATATTTGGCTGACCCAAGAGATACATCTAATGCCACTAAGATTGAGGTCAGTTCCTTAAAGTATATGTAGAAGGAATTTTCCTGGTTGTTTTCTCATATAATTGATTTGGAATAGAAGGCCTCTTATCTAAAATATATCATTTATATCCTCCACTTTGTTGTGCATGAAGACACCCTAATTAATTGTGGTTGCCTTCTTTCCAATGAAATTTCATTTCAACTGGGTGGTTTGAAAAGGACCCAAAAGTTCTACATGACATCTTATTTTATTTTTTCCATAGCTTACTACCATGTTTTCAAAGACGTACCAAGGGAAATGAGTGTCAACGTTAATGTAGAGTGAGTCTTTTCCTAGTATCAAACGACATGGAGACACAAGGCTCAATATTATGCCTGCCCATTCCATAAAACTTTTATTTCCCAATTAAAAAAAATAATCTTTGGTCCAAATGCATCAATATTGTCTCTTTAGGTTGCCACCTTTCTCTCAGAGAAATGAATTTATGAAACTACAGAGGATTTCATTTTCATAAGATTATTTTGTTTCCACAAGAAACCCTTTCTTCTCCCTTTCTATGTATCATACAAACACTTTGTTAAATAAGTATGTATACAATACACGTATTGGGACAATTTCTTTAATGTGAAAAGAAAAAAATAGTTCATCACATTTCCTTATAGAGTCAAAGAATTTGTTGTAAAGCATATCTTTATTTTGAATGAATTTGTAGGAAAATTTGATCAACTTGGCCTGGATGAAGCTAAAGGAATTGAGGATTTTGACCCTAATGATTTATTTAATACACACATTCCTTGGTGGGATATTCCTATTATTTCACTAAGTCTGAACAATTTAAATAAGGATGAGGGGACAAATTAAATATCTCTAGGACCTCATTAAATGAATCCCTGAATGGTATATAATAATTGTCTATCACTAATGGGTGTTAAAAATAAGAAGGTAGAGAAGTAACAAATAAAAACCCCAATTCTCATACAGTTTCACAAAGAAGTAATATGGAAAAAACAAAACCAAGGAGTAGTTGTATGGCAACGAGGAAAACACCTGCCGAACATTGAGATGATGGTGGTGAAAAGGAACCTACTAAGATTTTTTTGGAAAAATTCCATGTTGTACATACCTACGATAAAATAAAAAGAGACAACTAGAAAATGTGACTACAAATACCTGAAATTCAAGAAAGTCCTTGGGAAATGGATGTAGATGAAATTATCGAAGAACCTAGCTGGTCAAAAAAATGAATATTCGAAAAATAGGAAATTGTTGAATCTCTGGTCACCCAACAACCATAAATATCGTAGGATGAATCTATAACACTTCACCACGTGACTTACAATAGAAATTCCAAAACAAATTAGTAGAAAATGTAAATATGAAAAACAAGAAAGTGTCTTAGAAATGGATATTGGAAATTGACTTCCATGGGGTCGCACATTCAAAGAATGTATAGTTTCATGAGGCAACCAAGGAGGCACTGAAATAATGTGTTTGTAATATATAAAAATAATTTTTATTTTAAAGAAGAAATATAGGAATTCAAGACAAGTATGATTCCGAGATGATTGTTTGTTGAGCCATTAACCATAATTGAATTAGCACTTACCCTAGAGGATGTCCGATAAGGTAGAATTAAGTTGAAAATTTCATCTAATTTGTTCTTGGAAATGAGAAATTGTGTTGGATATGGAATTCAAAATAGAAAATACTTAATGCAAGAAATATGGGATCTTGAAGAAAGCTCGACCGATTTTTCAATAAGGAATATGAATTTGAAATACTATCTCCAAAAAGATCTATAAAAGCATGAATGTTTCTACAAGAATGTTGTGGAAACATTTGCAGCTAAATTTTCAAGTTTAAGTGACATCCACATAAGAGAACATCAACTTCCCTATAGTATTTGGATGAAACAAATCAATTCTTGTTGGTTGAAATGAATTAAATCTTAAGAGAAATGATAAATGAGATAGATGTTGTTAAAAGAAAGAGAAGTAACCTTTTATTAAAATGTTTTTATCTCACAAAGGAACTTGATGGCTCAAATTTACTAATGGACACAATACTTATGTCTAGAGAGAAACTACTAGCTCATATTTAGGCATTCAAAGTTGCATGGGAGAATGAGTTCAATGACTCAATAGAATTATCCGAAGATGAAGTTGAAATGTGGCAGGTCCGATATATTAAATCGAAAGATGACATCAATGATACATTACACCGATTGGGTATTCACCTAACATAAATGGAGAATGATATGTTTGAGATAAAGAAAAAACATGATATCACAATGGCCCCAATGAAAGAATACATAGAAAAGTGGATAAGAAAATCACTAATCGAGATGACTAAGATATTTCAGCATGACGTGGTTACAACTGTTATGCCACCTCCAACACCATATCCATTGAAAAAAGAAGCATCAACAAACAAGTAAATGGGTTTGAAGAATATTTCCATCATAGTGAGTCAAGTAGAAATTGTATTATCATCCTTGCCATGTTTTCTTCTAAAGACATTTGACATATTTCCTTTTTTTGTTCCCAACAACCTGTGAAACCTAAGGAGAACCCTTAGATATTTTTCTTGTTTCTTCGAGCCCCATCCTAGTGATCTTTGAAGGACAAATGCAGTCCCTTTTATTTGTATTTCAAGACATTTACTGCATATTTATTAAAGACGTCAATTAATTTTTAATCTTCCGAGAGAACTAACTCGGGACATAACATTATTGATTTCTCCAGAACTTATAATTTAAGAGTGATATTTTAGATGTATGTCTATCATAGTATTCATTTAATTTAATGGATTGATCATTTAGAGTTCTCTCCAATATGTGGTCCATATCTTCCTTTCCCTTTTGTTGAATATTGTGTTCTATTTTGATGAATGTTTTGGTGAATATTTATTTCAAGAATAATCATGGTCCTCTCTCAGACGTTTTTATATTCTTGTATGTTACATGAAATAAAGGGGTACCACCTCTTTCAAAACACATGGGGATTTGTCCTTGCAAGGTTGACTTAAATACCATAAGATAGTATTTTATATCAATAGTTTCCCAGGGACTTGGAAATGATCAATGGAATAAGGGCATGCCCTAGGTTCTAAATAAACCTTTGAGGCATATAGGGACATGAAAAATTCATTGATGCACAACACACGAGCTATAATAAAATGTTTTAGTGACTTCGCATGGTTTTGATCATAATGTATTGATTTGATGGCCTTGATATGGTCAAATTAAACACAATACTTAGCCAAAATACAATACTTCTATGGATCCAAGGTAAAACATGATGCCTTAATCCACCACACCCAACCTCTCAAGGATTTAGGTAGCTTCTAAGGCTTGACATTCATGATGGCACCTCAAACCACGACACACTAGTTCTCAAGGGGAACTTTATCCTTCAAGTGGATATATGGGCATTGTTACGATATTCTGAGAACCAAATATGTTTCTTGGGTACTTGGTAATGATTAAGAAAGGAAAACTATCACTTCGGTACTAATGGAAGATTCTAGGCATCTAGGGCCAACAACGACATGTTGAACCAACACCATGGAAATTTACAGGGTATCGTTGTTCTTTAAATGGAAAAAATTAGCATGATGAGGTTTTCAACATTATGTATGAGTCTCTAGACCCTTGATATGATCATGGTAATAAACCTAAGATTTAGGAAATAAATGAATATTTTAGGATTTTGGGGCAAAGAATGACACCATGAACCACCAAAAATGACCTCTTGAGGGTATCATTTTCCTCTTGTAAGGTATATAGGTACCAATAAAAAAATTTAGCACTAAGTATGGGTGTTAGGGCCCTAAACATGGTTTAGGGAGGGAACATGAATGTGCATTTCTCATACACTTTCTTGTTTTTACATGTCACTGACGAGGTTAGGCTATCAAGAATTGGGTCTTGAAATGGTTGAGCTTGTTGAAGAATAGTCATGTCATCCCAATCATCCTCCCATGGAAGAAGAAAATAAAGATGACTGAAAAAGAGATCCTATTAAACTTCTTCTCAAGGAAGCGCCAGTGCATCAAAGAAATTACAATTTGGATAATTTCTCCCAAATCCTTTGATATTTGTCAATAGAAAAATGAACCTTTAACCAATAGTCACTTCGGAGGTGTCACACCCTTCAATATACAAGTTAAATTTGATATTACTTTATTAGAAGGCTATATAAAATGATTAATTTTGTTAGAGTGTTATTTCTCTATCCAAAATTTTTCCAACAGCGAAAAAATCACCTTCGTGTTCCTTAAATACCTTCCCCATGTCAAATATTCATGGGATACTTACTATGAGAAACATGTTAGAGATGGTTCTATAATTTTGGGGATAAAAGCTACTTTGGTGGCTTCTGTTGATTCCCTTAAGAAGAAATACTACCTTCTTGGAAACTGTGATGACTAGTACATGAGATGGACAAATTTGTGTCAAGAGAGAGACCATATAGTGGTAGAGTACACCAACATCTTCTATAAATTGCACAAAAATATGGGTATCAAATAATTTGAGTTGAACATGGTTACTAAGTATAGAAGTGGACTACATATATACATCCAAATAGATATGGAGTTCCTATGCATCTCCTCACTGGGAGGCACTTATCAATATGTTGTGAAGATCAAGAAAATATTCAAGCAAAAGAATAAAAGGGAATTCAGTTCTCCAAACACAATGAAAACAAAGAAGAGTAAAGGTATCCCTAACTCCTAGAAAAAAGTACAAAACAATGATGGTTGTCCCTAGGTCAACCAGTCTAATCCACAAGGAAAAACGTGTAATGGGAATTCAAATAAGGATGCTCAAAAGTGATGCAAGTTCTAGAAAATCCCTTGGAAAAAAAATAATGAATGTCGCTCCAAAATGTCATTGGTGGGTGATATTAAATCCCTAGAGTAAAATTCTATATGAGACTCTAATTAATAACAATATAAGGGAAAATACATCATTGAAAAAAAATCTAGTGTGACCACCACTATCACAAAGGTCTAGCCGGAGGAACCAAAGGATCCTGAATAAGGGGAGTGTGTCTTCGACTCATAGATGTGGATGAAGGGGTCCCAAATACATTTCATTGTTAACAATAGTTTAGAGAATATCCTAATCTTAGTAGAGGTCATAAATAGGATGAACCTAACAAAATCACCACACCCTCAACCATATATCATCACTTTGCTCAACCAGGAATGAGGCATCCACATCAACCGACAAAGTTTCCTTCACCACAACATCAAGCCCTTAATAGATGATGTATTGTGCGATGTTTCCCCACTTAAATTTTGTGATGTTATTTTAGAACAACCATATATGTGAAAGAGTAATGTTATTTATGAATCTAGGCCTTGTAATTTTATTATTACTTTGGCAGATCAACTTTGTAGGGTTTTCAAGGTAGTCCCAACAATTGGAGTCTATTTTCTCTTTGTGAAGTAGTGTAGAAAGGTAATATCTTAGAGAATAATATTTTCCCTCTTTATGGTATGATTGGAATGTGAATGGAAGATCACTACAACCCCCAAGACCTTTGCATGAGGTCTATCTACAAAAAAAAATTAGGTGGACAAGATAGTATAAGAACACAAAACCATATTTTTCTCACCTATGGTGGTGCCTTTCCACTATCAGGTGAAGCACTCATTTTATTTGACACCTACTTCTCCTCTTCCTAGCATCCCTGTATATAGGTGCTCTATTCTAGAGAACTAAAAAATCAAATGCTAGATCTAAGAACTAATTATAAAGGGCCACACTATACAAATATCCTCACCTTGCAGTAGCCAAATTGTTGTAGTATAGAAGAAGTATGGCACATGAAAAATTTATATTGATTACATATCCCTGGACAATATCACAATCAAGAACCAGTAGCCAATCTCCTATATTGATGATTTTTTAGATGAGCTCAAATGTTCCATATTTTTCAGTAAGCATGATTTGAAGTCATGCTACCACCAAGTGTCGATTAAGAAACTTGATGTATGGAATATAGCCTCCTGGTATAAATAAGGTCTATTCGAGTGGTTGGTTATTCCTTTCATATTGATTAATTCCTTGACCACATTCATGCATATGATAGATGATATATTACATGCATTCAAAAACTAGTTTTTTTTCATATGTCTAGATGAAATCCTCATGTTTATAAAAACTTAGGAGGAACAGTTGAATCACTTATAGCGTGTCTTGAGCATCCTGAAACAACACAAGTTATATGTTAATTTGGATAAATGTTCCTTTAGAATGAAGATAATTAAATATTTGGGATACATAATGGATGAGTAGGGTGTGTATGTGGATGCAACAAAGGTCCAAGTCATTCATTATCGGCTGACCCTAAAGACATTGACCAAGATCTATAGCTTATTGGGACTAGCAAACTTCTACCTCAAGTTTGTGTCATAGTTATCACATATCACTTGGGCCCTAAAATTGGTTACCAATAGTTGAGCCAAGGCCAAGTTTTTTTGGGCTGCATCATAATAGAAAGAATTCAAGGATTTTAAATTCCACTCTACTCAACATCCAACCTTATTCTAATAGACCTGATAAAACTATTTTAGATTGATACAAATGCTTCATATTATGATAACGGTACAATCCTCACTTAGCATGTGCATCTAGTCTCCTATCACAATAAAAAAATGTCTAATTATATACAAAAATACCCCACCTATCACAAAGAGATGTTCCCCATTGTATAAGCATGTAGACAGTGGGATAGTTAAATTATGTTAGATTAAATTATCATTCACATAGATATCAAGCCTCTGAAACTCATGCATACACAAGGAAAGTTACAAAATGATCACCATCATAAGTGTTACATGTACCCACAACAATTCCACTTGCACAACAAGTATAAGAATGGAAACACCAACCATTTTGTAGACCACCTCAATAAAACCTTACTTTTGGTGCTAACCACAGTTCTTAACTCATGTGGGAATGAGACCTCTGTGTGGCCAAAATTATACAATAATGAATTTGACCTTATTTCTACCTATCATACATTGAGCGAACTTGAACTAGTTCCAAACTTTCATCTCTAGGATGGAATTATATTTCATGTGATACATATCTACGTTCCTTCAAGAGAGAATGAAAATATGACTTGGGAAGCTCATTACAGTCAGCATACATGACACTTTGGCAAGGAAAATATAGTCTCACTACTTCAAAAGAATTTTTATTGGTCAAAATTTCAACAAGATGTTAACAAGTACATCATATCCTTCACTTCTTGCACCATTGCAAAACCATGCATTAAGAAACATGGGATATACAATACTTTGCCTACTCATGATAGTACTTGGGAGTCCATATCCATGGATTATATGTTCGGTATACCTTCAACAAATCATGGTAATGATTGTTTCTTCGTGGTTGTTGATCAATTATCTACGATGGACTTTTTGACACCCTACAAGAAGAGTATCATAGCCTGGGCCACTGCTAAGATATTCTTTGAGTATTTTTTTATTTATTACGGGATCCGAGGGATCATTATTTTAGATTGATATAGTAGGCTTATGAATACTTTTTGTCCTGACCTATGGTCGATGATGGACACCAAGATGACCAAATCAACATCCTTCCACCCTCAAAATGATAGACAAAAAAATGTATTCAATAAGATTATTTTCCATATCATAAGGATGTACAATTCCAAATATCGATGCACATGGGCTGGGATCCTTCCTTATTCTCAACATAGCTACAAACAATCCCTTCACATCTCTATTTCCCACAACCCTTTTCGTATGTGCTTGGGGTTCCAGCCATTGGACCCCATGAACATAATTCTTCCCATTGTAGCTACATAGGAGGTGTCCTTCCATTCTTAGAACAAGGTTTATCGAGTAGACAAACTTGTTGAACTAATCTACCACATCCAACAACAAGTTCATAATATTTTGTATAAATCCAACACCAAGTACAAGCAACACCATGATCAACATCCGGTACCATACAAGTTTCAAGTGGGAGATAAGGTATGGTTACATTTGTAGAAAGTGTGCCTCATAGGACCCGATTGGAATATACGCCCATTCTAATAGAGTCCTCACACCATCACTAAGTTTATGGGTGAGAATGATTTTGAATTGAGTATATCCCCTTTCCTTGGTTTGCACCTTGTATTTAATGTGGAACTGCTTCAACCATATTTTCCACCTCTTCTGGACACCTCGAATGTGGTGTAGCACTTGGTCATTACAAAAATAAATCATGACTTCAATGAATAGGAGATATTAAATTGGACAATGAAAACCAATATGAAGGGCACCTACTAGGAAAACATCCAATTATATTGGGTCATCAAAGCAAGGCAGTTTTGTCACTAAGGAAATTCGCTAACCAGGAGTCAGATTCAATAGAACTTTCCCCATTTGATGGAACCACTTGATGCAACAGGGACCATCACTTCCTAATGGGAGAGTATTTATCTAGGTGGATACTTGTGTCCACCCACCTATTCAACTAATTATGAATGGTTCCACATTTTTCTAGTTTTTCTATAGTTTTTCAGGTCCCAATTTTTCGGGGTTGTTTTAAGGCCCTAAATGATGTTTTATTGTTGCATAAAGACCCAGTATGTATACATATGAATATGCTATTCCATTTTTAATGTGTACTTATTATATAGAGATCTGTCGAATGGATATCGAGCTCCTGAAATAGAGATCATATGAAAAATTTACGCCTCGGAGAAGTTGATGTATCAACTAACCACATTGGGGTTGACAAACCTTTTGGAATTTCATCTTATGGGGTTAAGGTTTTGGATGTTTAGGTTTTTATCATTGACTTATTATGTTAAAATTCCTCTTCATCCTATTTGTAATCAACGTATTACAAAGGAACATAGTTGACACATCTCTCTCTTTAGGGACACGGCACCACCATCCTAGCTAGATTGTGCACTTTGCATTTTATAGTCTTTTGTACTTCATTCATTAATATACTATAAGTTCAATTGTATTCATATATATATATTTCAATATATATATTTTTTTGTTTTTTATATAATTTCCTTCATTTCATTCTCAACATAATCCATATTAGTGGTATTAGAGAAATATACTCTTTGTTGTTTCTTTGTGCATGTCCTCAATGAGGTCAAGCTATCGGGAATTGGGTCTTGAAATGGTGGATCTTGGGAAAAAAAAATCCTATTGTCCCAATAAGTCTTCCATGTAGAAATAAAACATGGAATATAGAGAAAGAGATCCTATCAAACTATTGCTCGAGGCAACAAAGGAATAAGATGATGAATAATTTTTCCAAGGTCCTTTGACAACTATCAATAGCAACAAATGCTCCTTCAAGAAGTAGTCACTTTGGAGGTGTAATTCCCTTCAAGGTATAATTTAACACTGATATTCCTTTATTTGAATTCCATATAGGCATTGACCCTTTGGAAAAATTGTTAAATTATATAGAGGGTTATTTCTCTATCCAAAATTTTTCAAATAATGAAAAAATATCTTTGCACTCCTTAAATCCCTTACCGAAGTCAAACATTGGTGGAAAAATTTCTTTATAAAACATGTTAGAGATGAGTCTACAATTCTTGGGAAAAAATCAAATTAGGTGGGTTTTGTATATGACCTCAAGGAGAGATACTACCCTATTGGAAACTACAATGACCAATACACAATATGGACAATTTTACGTCAAGAGAGACACTACACAATGTCAAGGTACACCAAAATATTTCATAATCTACGCACACAGATAGGTATCAAAGAATATAAGTGAAACCTCATTTTGAAGTACTATAGTGGCCTACATAGTTACATCAAAATAGATATGTATCTTATGCACATCTCCTCACTAGGATCCACTTATCGATATGTTGTAAATATCAAGAAAAAGTTCAAGAAAATTAAAAAGTGGGATTTAAGTTCTGCAAACCCATCACAATAGTAGAATGGTAAAGGTATACCTAAATCCTAGTCCAAATGATATACCAAGTGTTATTCTAGAGTCTGTACTTAAGGCTTAGAAGTACAGTGTCTAGGCATCCAAAAGTGAGTAAAGGGTAGAGAAAAGAGAAATGTCAACCTTCGACAAGGGAAACTAGGGATGATTTCTGTGTTGGCGTTGTCTATATTCCAACTGTTTCTGGATGTTTATATCCCGTTCAATTGCTTCCCATGATCATTCGAGTTCAACCCAAGTAGTGGTTGTTTTAAGAATAGTATCAAAAAGGTTTAAGGAAATATGTGTTTGATCTGATAGTCCGGGTTCGATATTAGGCTGTCTTGATATAGGGACAGTCATGGAGGAACATTAAAATAAGAAAAACTCAGTTGGGAATTTAAGTGTTGTCGCAATTCGGTTGTATAAAAGAGAGTTTATGGTTTCAGGAATGAACAAGGGGTGAAAATCAAAGGCCCTTTCCCGTAACTGAGTTATACTTTAATAAAATGTATGAGGTGGGAGAAAACATTTAGCTGTCTATCGAGTAAGGCTCCTATCAAGGGAGAATCTCACGTATAAACATAAGAAGAAAAATGTAAAGAAATAACCTAATGAAGCATCAAATATATATAGAATTTTGAAAGTGTTGACTAGTCTTATACCTGCTGATAGCTGGTACAGAGGAAAAATAATAAACAATATAGAAAACCAAAATTCATTCACTATAGTAAAGGTTGTATTAAATTATAGCGAAGCACTCATCAGATACAAATATGAAATGAAACAAAATATGAGATACAAGAAAACAAGCTCATAACACAGTCATGACGGAATTGAGAATCTTTGGATTTGCTTTATATTAACTCTCAAAATGTAAAACCTCTATTACAATCGACACAAAAAGGTCCAGCCCCTTTTCTTTCTTTCTATGGTATATCTATACAGTTTTACAATAAGATGGAATCTCAATCGTTGCAAAATTTTCAGTTTTGATAAGGAGGATAGCAATCATTCCATTTCTTCCTCTTTGTCTTTATTTGGTGCCAGAAGCTTGTCCTCGTGCATGCTTGATACAAGTGACACATATTTCCACCAGTCGAGATATCAGCCTTGATGGTTCTACTTGACAATTGGCTTCAAAAGAGTAACAATCTCGGGCTAATTGCAGTAACCTTTCCTCCATCTGTCTGTCTATGATGTCGATAGTTCACCATTGCACACTTGGTTTAATCATACATTTATCTATTTGGACTATGTCTGCCATAGTCACTTGTGAGATCTCGGCCGAATCTCTTTCCTCTTTTTCATTTAAATCAAGTGAGATTTTTGCCATATTCATTTGAATCAATGCCTCGGCATTACCTTCGCTATCAATCCCGAACATATTACCATCTATAGAACTAAAATATTCTTCTAAGGATTTCATTACCCTCTTGGCTTGTAGCTTACCTTCTGAGATGTTGTGCTCCCATTCCTTTAATATAATATTTCCTCTAGTCTACTCCAAAATGGGAAACCTGGAAGTACTTCTCGATTCCATGTTGTCTGTAGCTATCACAGCCTCTTGAAAAGTGACCCATGTTGCTCTAGGTTTTTCAGGTCCTATCAATCGCCTGGGACTCGAACATCCCGATATTTATAACTTTACTTTTGGCGATTTCCACTTTAGCCTGTAGCTGTTCGATCAAGACTTTTTGTTGGCCCACTTGTATATGACCATTCCGAACCACCAGCTCTACTTGTTCGAGCTTAGTCTTGAGCAACTCTATCTCACTTTTATCGTCCAACCTTGCTTTCTCTATCCCTACTCTCGCCTGGCCCTTGGTAGCCTCCATTGTTGTGGCTAGTCTGGCTTCTAGGGTTTTGAAGAGGCGATTTTTTCATTTCAGCTAGTTTTTCAAAACCCCAACTGAAAATTGATTCATTGTGGCATATGTCCCTAGTGTCCCAGCTATTTCCATCATGAACTGTTCATTCTTCTTGTCTTTTCTCCGAATCTCCATCGCCTGGGACTGGAACATCTCTATATTTATAAATTTACTTTCGGCGAATTCCACTCTGGCCTGTAGTTGTTCGATCAAGACTTTTTGTTGGCCTGCTTGTATCTGACCATTCTGAACCACCAACTCTTCTTGTTCGAGCTTAGTCTTGAGAAGCTCTATCTCACTTTTATCGGCCAACCTTGATTACTCTATCCCTACACTCGCCTGGTCTTTGGCATCCTCCGTTGTTGTGGCTAGTCTAGCTTCTAGGGTTTTGATGAGGCGATTTTTTCGTTTCAGCTGGTTTTTCAAAACCCCGACTGAAAATTGATTTGTTGTGGCATATGCCCCTAGTGTCCCAGCAAGTTCCTTCACAAACTGTTCATTTTTCTTGTCTTTTCCATGAGTCAATACTTTGTATTTCTTGGCTGTTGATTCCCCTTCCTGATAGAATTCTCTCTTTACCACTGCCTTTCTCTTCTTATCAAACAAGAACTCATTTGGAGGGAGCTCTTCCACCCTTATAGGCCTCAATTCTTCATTTAAGATCCAACCTATGTCAATATTTGCCTAAGTTGACTGCAAGGGAGTAATGGATGTGATAGGATCTCTGATTTGGTTCATTGATTGCCCCGGAGTAGTAACCTGAGTCTTCTTTTTCGGCGGGTCGGGAGTCTTTATCTATGCTTTCGGACTCTTAGTTTTCTCTTCCTTGTCCTGGTGTTTTTCTTGACTGGGAGTCGCATCTTTGGAGCCTTCGGCATCTCTTTGTTTCACCTCCACTGTACTCAGATTCTCACCTCGTAATACTGTGGGAAGACAACTGCATCGATGTTCTTTGAATTTCAAAACATCGGCCCTGTCTTCAGGTGCCAAGGTTTGTATCCAAGATAAAATCTTGGCATAAGATCTTGCACCTCGGAAAATGTCATCCAAGGGCGAATTTTTGTGTTCGAATCTCTTGAGTCTACAACTGGCCAAATGATTACTCACGACCCTTTGCGGATCGTGCTTCTTGAATTCAATAAGAACCAATTTTAGGTCTTCCAGGGCTGCTACCTCAGCTTTAGCATGCCCAAAATCTAACAAAGAATATGAATTTAAATGAACAGGAAAAGGTGGCCATACTTTCTTTGAGTGTCCCTTAAGCTCCTTTCTTATGCCACCAATTATTGTTTGTCTAGCAACCTCACGACAAGCCAGCATGTTGGGGATGAGTAATGGCAATGCATGCGAGGGAATAGAAGCCCCAACAACTCTGAGATATGAGAATTCGGATTCTACATACCAGCCAACTATACTTCTCAAATTCATCACTATACTGTCCGAGATCCTGGGTGGCAGGTGGCCGAAAATGGTGACATGCAGCAGTACCATTACCCAGTTAAATATTTCATATACGAAATATGTTGCTTTGTTTTCCCACAATTTTGAATGATAGATGTGGATGGGCTCGGCCTCTGCTGGAGTCCAACTCCAACTCATTAAGGGAAAGGGTGTTAGAAAGAACACGAGGTCCATAATGTATGCTGACATAGAAAATGAAGAAATATTTCTGCTCTCTTTCTGCACCCGATACTCTGTAACTTGACTGGTCAAGATATCAGACACCATCTTCGCCCAATCAAAGGAACAACCTTCGGTGACTTGATGTATTAGAGGCACCCATTGAAAAAATAAATGTGAGGTATCCTCTCTCCCGTATAATCTGTAGGTCATCATAGCTATATACTTGAATTGTGGTTCCAAGGAAGCTATTGAATATATACCATTACTGTCTGCCCTGAATTTCACAGGGTGAAAAACCCAATCTCTGATTAATCTAGACATAGTCTTGCCATACTACACACATTCCTTCTATTTGAAATTCTCCAAGAATTGAACATCATATGTAAGGTCAGACACAGTGGGCAACTTGTACATAGCTTGTAGTTGTTCGGGTATGAAAGTCCTGATGGTGACCTACTGCTCATTGATGATGGTTCTGGTTGGTATGTCCACATGGTCTAATGCCCACCAGACCATATCATAGTAAGGGAGTAGTCATGGCCTGGCCATTACTTTATGCATTCCCGATTGAACGACGATCTTATATTTGGTGGTTATGTCATATTTTTCTCATTGGAATCATTAGAATAATCCACTAATTCGTCCTGTAGAACATCAGAAACAAATGACCAGTTCGGGACAGAGTCGACACTTCGAGGTGAAGTATCAGCGACAGTGTTCGAACCTTGTCCTTAAACCTCAACGTTGTCTTTAGACACTTTTCGCGGGGCCATGACAGGAGATCTTGCTTTAGCTCTTGTGCGATAAAAATATCTATACATACAGAAATTAGCTCACTGAGAAAGTGTGCTCTGCGTAATATAGAAATGAATTTGTTATAATGAATAATAACTCTATATATTCAAAAACTCGGTACTTTTTAAGAATAGATCGGTCAAATCATGCTTAAAAATAAATTTAGCAATAAAAACCCAATCTTTATTTGTCGATTCGCCTTGTTTCTAATTAATGCCATAAATTTTGGTGGTTCGAAATGTCAGTTGGCGTAAGTAAGAATTAAGACTGCCTCATAAACTGTGCATGCATCAAATCATTGGAGATACCTCTTTATCTTAATTAATCCAATTTTACCAAAGCTAATTAATCTTTCGGTACTGGTTGTATCAAGAATTTTTGCTTTAACCCTTTGAAACTCTAACACCCAAAATTGTGATGATTGACTTTGGTTAATAAAAACATAATTGTGATTAGGTGCTTAATTAATTACATAATTATTTATATCACCATATCGCAACTCAGAGCTTTGAAGGTATAGATTTCGGGAAGTTTGCATGCCGAGTTGCGAAACCGCGAGATCACGATGATATGTTTTAATTAAAAGGGAGGATAAAATTGGATTAAGAGTTTAATTAATTATGTTCATATCTTTATCACGACTTCGCGACTAGGGGCTTTGGCAATGTATCTTTTTAAAATAGAACATGTCGAGTTGCGAATTTCCGACAGAACTTAACCATGGATAAGCTTTTACCTTTAACCTTGACACAGGTTACTAAAACAAGAAATTCGTGGTTTCAGCTATCGGGGTTATGACAATAAGACTTTTGGATTTAGTAAATGTCGAGATGCGAAAACCTCGATGATTTTTAACCATGATTTAGGAAAATTTTACTCTCGTTACTTCCCTGGGTAAAATTTTAAAACGATTTCACTGTTTCGTTGCTCGGGACTTGTGAACTATGTGATCTATAGCATCCGACATACGAAATCCCGAGGTAGAACAAAGGGGGAAAAAAATTTGACAAAAAGTAGAACTTTCCTTGAGAGTACAATAACTATCGCCGCTCACGTGATAATACTTCAGAGATTTTGAAACCACAGATGGAAAATACAAAAACCATCTTTCAATTTCGAGCATTAAGACGTGAGATTCGAGACGGGCTAGAAAAAACAAAGGTGGCTCCAACATAGGCTCCAACTAGGGATCTCATTTTCTTGTAAGACGAGAAGAATAGTAGACCACATGCCGATACTGGCTAAATGGAGTCAATAGCTTCAATTAGGTGAAAAGGTTCCTGAGAACAGGGTATCGAAGGGGAAAGAGACTTCGTTTTTTACCTTTGAAAATCTTTTCAAACTCAGATACTTTTTTAAACTTAGCCGTAGTCCCTTTCACGACTTTCCCCTTCTCGTTACTGGATTCAAGTCTTCCTTAAGACAATCAAAATAGTTCTAGGAGACCCAACAGATCTTGTGGCTATAAGCTTGCATCAAAAGAAGAAGATTATATGTTTTTAATCAGGAAGCCTTGTCTGAACATGGGATGTATATCAGGTTTTTAAAAAGAATTAGTTACCAGAGTAGAGTGATATTCATGTATAACAGCCTTACAGATATCTCAGATATTGCTTCACTGCCAGCGAGCTTATTCAATACCCTGGTGAAGTTATCTGACCCCTTTTACTGAGTTTCCTTTCACCACTTCGAAATATATTTGTGCATTTAAATGTTGAGACGAGGGCAATCATTTCTGAATTTCATTTCATCATCTCTTGGACTAGATGGGGGGAATCATTTCTGAATTTCTTTTCACCACCTATCTTATAATTTTCTTTTTTAGAGCGCGAAAATGGGGGCAATCAGTTTGTATCAGGGATGATATCTATGTAATATTTTGCATTATAGGTTTTTCAACTTAATTTGATTACTCGGTACAAACCTTCCCTTAACCTTCACAACACCTTCGTTCTCAGGGAAAAAGGGAAAATAACTTTCTTAGGGCATTCTATTTGAGCAAGCCTCAATCCTCCGAAATTGTTGAAAAACCTAGGAAAGTCAAGATCACTTTAAGCATCCCTTCACTTAGCAGGGGACTGAGAAGTTGTGAAAACTCGCTTTCTTTCCACAATCTGCTTTGAAGCTCACGAGGTTGAAATGAAATCTCCTATCCCTTCGTATGCAAAACCGAAAGAGGCTAACTTTTTTTTAAAAGGTAAACCTGAAGATAGAAAAGGGTGACAAATAGTGATTTACGGACTGAAAAACAGAAGTCAAAAATTCAAAACTGACTCTTGTAAATCTTTTTCGGGGGCACTTTACTTTGACTGACTACTTTAATTTGAGTAAATCATTTAATTTGTCTTATTTTTTCGTAAACAATTAAACAAGGAAACAACTATGTTATTTATTAGTTCAGATGATGTTGCTGTCTGAATGAGGTTACCTTGGTTTTATTTAATAGTCCTTCAGAACAAGTATTTTAGGAAATCTCATCTTTACCTTATCATTTCATTTTCTTTGCACAATATCAAAAATCTTTGGTATCACTTGTTTACGCTGATTTATTTCTGACACAAACTTTCAGTTTACTTCTCCTACTTGTTTTGTGTGCAGCGGGAATCCTATAAGAGGCAAATACGAAGGTTATCGGGGCTATCCAAAAGGTGTCGAAAATTCATGAAAGAAGATCAACATAACAAAACGAAATGGAAAATATATATACACAAGTAAAAATTCTATATATGAATATATCAATCTAAAATTAAATGAATATATGAATCTAAAATATATAATAATAATTTATTTATTTTTGGAGGCGACTGTTTATGTCATATAATGCTTCAGATAACACCCATTGACAGGGGCGTTGAGGATTTCACTGTCTATATTTTCCAGTAGGAAAGAATTTTTTCCTTCGAGAGCCGAGACTCTGAATGGCCCATACCAGACGTGATTGAATTTACCATGTTTCGCTGCTTCTTCCCTCCTTGCATCCCACCTTAGTACTAAATCACCTAGGAGGAAATCTCTGTCCTTTGCTCTACAGTCGAATAATGCCTTCATGTCGTCTTGATACTTCTGCATTTTTTCATCTACTTCGACCCTATGTTGTTGAACCTCGATTAACTAGTTTATCCTCCTGGTGACATGATTAGGTTCTTCTTTCTGATCTTGCCACAATTTCATCACGGGGAGTGCTAAATTTATTGGTAACACTGCATCTGTCCCATATACCATCTAAAAAGGAGACATGCCGATAGAGTTTTTAGTGCCTATGCGATTCGTCCACAAAGCGTACTTTAAATGTACATTCCAATACTTTTTGCTTTCATCCAACACTTTCTTAATTATATTGATCAGGCTCTTGTTAGACAACTCAACCAATCCATTTCCTTGGGGGTAGTACGTTGTAGAATGGCCAAGGATGATATTATACTTTTGGCAGAAGTTGATCATAGCCATAGACTTGAAATCCTGGGCATTATCCGTGACTTCTTTCGGGGGTAGCCAAATCTTGACAGGATATTGTCTTCTAAGAACTCTATTACCACTGAGTTAGTTGCCCTCTTAGTTAGAATAGCTTCCACCCATTTAGTAAAGTAGATTGTGGCAGTTAAGATCCACTTGTGTTGGGTGCTAGAATGCAGCTTAATTTCTCCTATGAAATCTAGCCCCCATTGTTGAAAAGGGGCTTCAGTTTTGACCGGAACTAAAGGTAGCACTGGGAGTTTTTGTTTACTTGCAAATAGCTGACAAGGGTTACAGGCTCGAACTTTGGCGTTAACGTCTGAAAAGAGTTTTGGCTAGTAATACCCAACCTTTAGAATTTTGTAAGCTGTGGCCCTCCAAGAGTGATGTCCTCCACAAACTTCTTCATGAAATTCACTTATAACCCTTTCTGTTTCTGATTCGACTAAGCAAACTAACAAGAAACCGATCGGGTCTTTCCAATATAGTTGATTTTCGGCGATACAATACTTAACTGCATGAAGCTTTAAAGTTCTGGATTTTGATAGTGATAGTTCCCTCGGGCACTTTAGAGTCAGTAGGTAGGATACTATGTTTCGTTACCATTCTAATAATGCAAACTTCTCATCGATCTTAATTGTACTTGTTGGTTCATCAAGCTCACTTACATTCATACTTTCCTCGTATCCCTGCAGGTAGTTTATATCCAGAGCTCTGAGATTTGATTCAGCCAAAAGTTTGGCCAAGCCTTGTCCTTTTATTAATTTGGTAGGTTTGATTTCCAGGTCAAATTCTTGAATCTTGGCCATCCATCGTCCTCTTTTCCCATCATTGTCTTGTTGTAACAAAATATCTTTCACAGAACTGGTTGGTACGTACACAATGATCTTGGAGTGCAACACATATGCTCTAAATGCCTTCAATGCTTTTAACATGGCGTATGCTTGTTTTTCTATTATATTGTATTTAAGTTCTGCGTCTCTGAGACTCTTGCTGAGAAAGGTGATCGGTTGTTCGAAACCCTCTTCGTTCTTTTGGAGGAGCACCACAACAATCGAGTGTTCGGAGGCAAATGAAAAAATAAAAAAGTCTTTTAGATAATCAGGACTTGCCAATATAGGTGCCTCGGCTATTACTTTCTTAATATGTGCGAACAACGCTTTGGATTCTGTTGTCCACTTTACTTCGTTGTTCTTTTTCAGCATATCTGTGCTCAATTTTACAATTCCAACGAAATTTGGGAGAAATCTTTGTAAAAAAATTATTTTTCCTAAGAAAGATTGAATTTCTTTTACATTTCTGGGGATGTTCATAGTATCTATTGCTTCAACCCTCTTAGGATCAATCTTAATTCCATCCTTAGATACAATATGACCTAGTAATTTACCCTCTTGCATGGAAAAGTGTGATTTAATGGGGTTTAAGGATAGACCAAACCTGTGGCACTTTTCGAATGTTTGTTTAAGATGTACCAGATGTTCTTCGTCGGATTTGGAGAAGACTATTCAATCATAGAGATAGATGACTACAAACTTATCCCTCTCTCCGATGAAAGTGATGTCCATAGCGCGCGTTGGAACATGGCTCCTGCATTCATCAAACCAAAAGGCATCTTATCATACATGAACGTACCCCAAGGAGTAGTAAAAGATGTTTTTTCTTTATCTTGTTCATTCATGGCAATTTGATTATATCCAAAGAAACCATCAATCATAGATATTCTATTCGCCCCAACTACCCTTTCTAGCACATGATCCATTTTATGCAGCGAATAAAGAGATGACTTATTTAAATTTCTGAAATCCATGCACAGTCTAATTTATCCACTCTTTTTTCAGACTGGGACCAGATTCACCACCCAGTCAAAATATCTCAGAGGTACTATAATTTTCGCCTCCAAACGTTTCTTCACTTCTCTCTTGACCACATGTAATGAAATAGGGTTGATCTTCCTAAGCTTTTGTCTAAAAGGTTTGACCCCAGGTTTTAAAGGTATCTTGTGATCGATCACGGTAGTGTCGTAAGTTCTTAACTCATCATAATACTAGGCGAAAACATCCTTAAATTGTTTGAGTAGGTCCTTATATTTGTCCTTTATTTCAGGGGGGAGAAGTTTAGATATTTTAACCATCCTGGACTCTTGTTTGGTTCCTATGTCACTGTCCTCAACCTCTTCTGGTTGGGGTTGTAAGGTGGATTTTACAGGTATGTCGTTTTGATCAGACAATCTTTCTAGAGGGATCAGTCCCTTCAGAATCTGGTTGTTTTTTAGGACCATCATACGATGATTTATGATTTTGTCTCATAAATCTTGAGGATCCTCCCCTTCTTGCATGATCCATATCTGGTCATTTTGATTTTCTTGGTCTGCGTGAGTTTCGGAAAATTCACCTACTGCTTCAAGAAACTTCTTAATTTGTTCATCATCCTAAAAACTTGCCAGTGTTGGATATTATCTGGTATAGATGGTATGTGTCTTATCTCTATGTGATACTTCAATTTAAAGGTTGTAGGAGGAGTGAAAGTTGAAGCCGCTTTAGCTAATGCATCAACATGTAAGTTCTTTGCACGTGGGATGAAGTGGACATTTACAGAAAAGAAAACGTTTTCGATCAGATCCGAGGCACAATTCCTATATGATCTTAATCTGTGATGCTTGGCTTGGTACTGTTGATTTATTTGTTTGACTATTAACTCTGCATCTCCATATACCTCTAGGTTATTTATTTTTAGCTTCTTGGCAGCCTCTAATCCTAAGACCAATGCTTCGTATTCACATATGTTGTTAGTATAATCTATATCCCATTGCAGTCTATAAAAAAAAGGAACAACGAACTTTCCTTCAGGAGCCACTAAAATCACTCCTGCACCAGCCCCTTCACAAGATGAGGCACCGTCAATTTTTTTTTTTCCAGATACCGATGCTATACATATCCTCGGTCATGTAACCTGACTCTTCCTGTTCTATATTGTTTTCTTCTGGACAACCATCTAAACCGTCATCAAAAGATAAGATACAATTTCCTAAATCTTGATCTGCAATGTAAATAGGGAAATTGTTTGGATTTTGAGGGTCACTTACTGTATATGCTGACTTCGTCTCTCTGTACAACCGAGTAAATTTCCCACCAAACACAGGAATTGTGGTGAACGTCATATCTAGTTGAAGAGAACCCCCCAGCTTGGATCCCCATGACCTAGACAACAGTAAGCCATACTTAGGGGGAATATCAACAATAACCACATCCATTAAGATACTCTTAACCGGGACCTGTGTGAGGGTAACTACTAAATCCTTTATCATTGCCATACACTTAACCCTTCTCGAGTCAAAAGAGTAAATATCTCTGTAAGGTCTAGTGATCTGGAGACCCAATTTGTCCATACTAATTTTTGGCATCACGTTATGGAAGGCTCTGGAGTCTAACATGAAATTATGTAGAAGTTGATCGTATACATTTAGGGTGATATAAAAGGGAGAAACAATGTCTTTGGCCCCTTCAAAATGTGGACCAAAAGTGATGTTGGGTTTATCATCTTCTGGGTTTAAAAAATCGGAATGGCTTTCTAGCTTTAAGACACCTATCACTTTGGTAATCTTCTTTCGATAAACTGGGTTTTTTGCTAATTATACCAGAGGGATTGGTATCTTAATTTTATTTATCTCATTTTCAAAACTGAAAACTCCACTCACCTTGTATGTTTCTTTAGTTGGGACTTCTGAATCCTTCCTTTTCGACTTATTCGTCTGGACCACTTTATTGCTCATGGTCTTGGTTGAAGGCATAATTTTATTAGCTGTTTCGATTCCTTGTGCTTGGGTCTCAACTTTTCCCACTTCGGAGTCTTATGTGCTTAATACTTTCGCTTTGTTTTTACGTAATAGGGTTTCTTCCAAAGTAGGCTCATAAGTTTGACCTCTTGGGAGAATTTTCTTAGGTTGAGTAGTTGAAATGGGCTTACTCTTAGCTCTCAATTTATACTTAGGTTGGACCTCGGCCATTATCATTTCAGTTTCTTGTTGAGATCCACAAAGGTCAGTATGATCTCTTTCTTCACCCTTAATCGACGGTTGTTGAGTGTTTAGAGATTTTTCATAATATTCTCTAGTCAGATACGGTTGTTTGCAGTCATCACTGAATTTCATGACATCATTATCCGAATCTCCGAAATCTTAGAGATCATTCGCTCCTATAAAATTTTTGTTCTTTAGGGGAGCTTGTATTTTTTGATTTTTGTTTTTTATCTATCTTTGCTGGTTCAGGGGGTCACGGTTCCTCTTGAAATCCTTTTTGGTGAAAGAATCAGCTTTGGCATGTTCTAGCTCCATTCTGGATATTTTATTAGACAATTCCTTAATTACCCTAGCCATATCGTCTACTTTGTCATCTATGTATCTATTATACCCTGACGGCCCTGCTTGTTCTCTAAAGCATTTAGTTTCTCAGTTTCCCGTTTCTACTTTAGATTTAAGTTTACCAGAAGCCATCATATTTGACTCAATTTCTATAGCGTCATCTTGCATTCGGTTTAGAGTGGCTCCCCTTCTTTCTCGCAAAAGGAGTGAAAAATCTGGTTCGAAAGCCCCTACGAAAGTTACTTTGGCCGCGGGTTGGGACGGTTTAACCTCAACTAGGATTTTGTTATACAACTCATTGAATCTTTGAATAAACTCCATAATTGTTTCTGAATTATTTTTTCTTAAAGATCCAAACTCGGTTAAATAATATAGCTGGTCCTTTCTTTCGCCCCATTGTCTAAGGAAAGCATATTCCAAGGCGTCATAAGACAAGATAGATGTTGCAGGTAGAATTCGAAACCAAGTTCGGACCTGGCCTTCGAAGGTTTGGACAAGAAGCCTAGAATACACATCCTCATGTTCAATACCTAGGATTTCTGTGAATTTATCAAATAAATTTATGTGTTCGACTGTGGTCAGATCTCCTTCCCGAGTGAATTTCGAATTTTTTTTTATATAATTTTCGGTAAGGTCGTGCAGAGGAATTGGAAATACCAAGGGAGCATATCTTGATTCCACTTTCACAAACACTCTGGGAGGGGGGGCAGGCCCTTGGCCTCCAGCTCCTCCTCCAGGAGCTCCTCCCCCTCCTCCTCCAAGAACCCCTCCACCTCCTCCTCTGGTGGCTGCCATCGTTATTAGTGGAAAGTTGTAAAGGGGGTTTTGAAAGATTAAAAGTGAATCTTTACTTTCTTCGCGGGGTGAAAAACCCAAGGAGGACTAGTAAGGGATGTGAGGTCTTGGCTCTTCGGACTTTCAAGAGATGTAGTCAGGGGAACCAATGGGTGTGGAAGATGGATGTGTGAAATATTCTTCGAGACTGTGTGGAGTCGCGAAATTCAATTGAAGAGTCGATGATATATCGACGGTATATAAATTTTCTGTGGGACTTTTTCCTTTATGTTCTGCAGGGGTTATCAGAGTAGTTTCGCTTCTAACTTCGAAGTAATTCAATCTTATATCCTTAGTGTCGAAGAGAGGGCTACGTGAAGTCGAAGGTTCGGAAGAAATTTTGGTCTTCAGTTGCGGGTATTTAGGCTGATAGACTGCAGGGGTCATCTTAAGAGATCCTCTCGTCTTTAAAATTTTCTCAGGGTCGGTAACGAGTGTGGTTTGTTTACCATCCTCATTTTTCCTGGTATTCCTTCATCTGGATGCCAACTTATTAATCGTGGAGTCGCCAAGTGAAAGATTGGAAAGCCTTTAAAAGATGTGCACTCTTTGTTCACTATCAAAAGGTGGCACTTTCAACGAAATAAATGTCGTTTACCCAGGGAAAAAAATTTCGTAACTTCGGTCCCCAGCAACAGTGCCAAGAAGATGTTGTTCCAAAGTCTGTACTTAAGGCTTAGAAGTATAGTTTCTAGGCATCCGAAAGTGAGTAAAGGGTAGAGAAAAGAGAAACGTCAACCTTCAGCAAGGGAAACTAGGGATGGTTTCTGTGTTCGCGTTGTCTAGCTTCCAACTGTTCCTGGATGTTTATATCTCATTCAATCGCTGCCCATGATCGTTCGAGTTCAACCTAGGTAGTGGCTATTTTAAGAATAGTATAAAAAAGGTTTAAGGCAATATGTGTTTGATCTGATAGTTCGGGTTTGATATTAGGCTGTCTTGATACAGGGACATTCATGGAGGAACAGTAAAATAAGAAAACCTTAGGGGGAATTTAAGTGCTGTCACAATTCGATCGTATACAAGAGAGTTTACGGTTTCAAGAATGAAAAAGGGGTACAAATCAAAGGCCCTTTCCCGTAGCTGAGTTATACTTTAATAAAATGTACTAGGTGGGAGAAAACATTTAGATGTCTATCGAGTAAGGCTCCTATCAAGGGAGAATCTCATGTATAAACAGAAGAAGAAAAATGTAAAGAAATAACCCGATGAAGCATAATATATATATATAATTCTGAAAGTGTTGACTGGTCTTATACCTGTTGATAGATGGTATAGAGGAAAAACAATAAACAATATAGAAAACCAATATTCATTCACTATAGTAGAGGTTGTACTAAATTATAGCAAAGCATTGATCAGATACAAATATGAAATGAAACAAAATATGAGATACAATAAAACAAACTCATAACATAGTCATGACGGAATTGAGAATCTTCAGATTTGTTTTATATTAACTCTCAAAATGTAAAACCTCTATTACAATCGACAAAAAAAGGTCCAACCCCTTTTCTTTCTTTCTATGGTATATTTATACAGTTTTACAATAAGATGGAATCTCAATCATTGCAAAATTTTCAGTTATCATAAGGAGGAGAGAAATCGTTCCATTTCTTCCTCTCTGTCTTTATTTGGTGCCGGAAGCTTGTCCTCATGCATGCTCAGTACAAGTGACACATCTTTCCACCAGCCGAGATATCAGCCTTGACGGTTCTTCTTGACAATTGGCTTCAAAAGAGTAACAATCTCGGGCTAATTACGGTAACCTTTCTTCCATCTGTCTGTCTATGATGTCGATAGTGCACAATTGTACACTTGGTTTAATCATACATTTATCTATTTGGACTATGTCTTCCATAGTCACTTGTGAGATCTTGGTCGAATCTCTTTCCTCTTTTTCATTTAAATCAAGTGAGATTTTCGCCATATTCATTTGAATCAATGCCTCGGCATTACCTTCGTTATCAATGCCTAACAGATTACCATCTATAGAACTAAAAGCCTATTCTAAGGATTTTGTTATCCTCTTGGCTTGTATCTTACCTTCTGAGATGTTGTTCTCCCATTCCTTTAATAGAATATTTCCTCTAGTCTACTCCGAAATGGGAAACCTGGGAGTACTTCCCGATTCCTTGTTGTTTGTAGCTATCATAGCCTCTTGAAAAGTGACCCGTGCTGCTCCAACTTCTCTTTCTCTAACAGATAAATTTTCCAAAACTTGATTAACCAATAAGTAGTTGTCTCGAATCACCTCTACCTTGGTGAGTAAATTTCGCTAAGCCACAGAAACTTTGCTCCGAATCTCCATCGCCTAGGACTAGAACATCCCGATATTTATAACTTTACTTTCGGTGATTTCCACTCTAGCCTGTAGCTGTTCGATCAAGTCTTTTTGCTGGCCTGCTTGTATCTGACCATTCTGAACCACCAACTCTTCTTGTTTGAGCTTAGTCTTGAGCAGCTCTATCTCACTTTTATTGGCCAACCTTTCTTACTCTATCCCTACACTCACCTGGTCCTTGGCAACCTCCATTGTTGTGGCTAGTCTAGCTTCTAGGGTTTTGATGAGGCAATTTTTTCGTTTCAGCTGGTTTTTCAAAACCCCGACTGAAAATTGATTCATTGTGGCATATGCCCCTAGTGTCCCAGCTATTTTCGTCGCGAACTGTTCATTTTTCTTTTCTTTTCCATCAGTCAATACTTTGTATTTCTTGGCTGTCGATTCCCCTTCCTGATAGAATTCTCTCTTTACCACTGCCTTTCTCTTCTTATCAAAGAAGAACTCATTTGGAGGGAGCTCTTCCACCCTTATAGGCCTCAATTATTCATTTAAGATCCACCCTGCGTCAATATTTCCCTGAGTTGACTGCAAGGGAGTAATGGATGCGATAGGATCTTCGATTTGCTTCATTGATTTCCTCGAAGTAGTAACCAGAGTCTGCTTTTTTGGTGGGTCGGGAGTCTTTGTCTCTACTTTCAAACTCTTAGTTTTCTCTTCCCCATCCTGGTGTTTTTCTTGATTGGAATTCGCATCTTTGGAGCCTTCGACATCTTTTTGTTTCACTTCTGCTGTACTCGGATTCTTACCCCGTAATATTGTGCGAAGACAATTGCATCCTAGGAATTTAAGAACATCATCCCTCTCTTCAGGTGCCAAGGTTTATATCCGAGCTAAAATCTCAACATAAGATATTGTGCCTAGAAAAATGTCATCCGAGGGTGAATTTTCATGTTTGAATCTCTTGAGGTCGCAACTGGACAAATGATTACTCACGACCCTTTGCGGATCGTGCTTCTTGAATTCAATAAGAACCAATTTTAGGTCTTCCAGGGCTGCTGCCTCAGCTTTGGCATGCCCAAAATCTAAAAAAGAATATGAATTTAAATGAACAGGAAAAGGTGGTCATACCTTCTTTGAGTATCCCTTAAGCTCCTTGCTTATGACACGTATTATTGTTTGTCTAGCAACCTCATGAGAAGCCAGCTTGTCGGGGATGAATAATGGCAATGCATGCGGGGGAACAAAAGCCCCGAAAAATCTGAGATATGAGAATTCATCTTCTACATACCAATCAGCTATACTTCTCAAATTCATCACTATACTGTCCGAGATCCTGGGTGGCGGGTGGCCAAAAATAGAGACATGCAACAGTACCATTACCTAGTTAAAGATTTCATATATGAAATCTGTCGCTTTGTTTTCCCACAATTTTGAATGATAGACGTGGATGGGCTTGGCTTGTGTTGGAGTCCAACTCGAGCTCATTAAGGGAAAGGGTGTTAGAAAGAGCACGACGTCCATAATGTATGCGGACATAAAAAATGAAGAAATATTTATGCTCTCTTTCTGCGCCCGATACTCTGTAACTCGACTGGTCAAGTTATCAGACAACATCTTCACCCAGTCGAAGGAATAGACTTCGATGACTTGATTTATTAGAGGCACCCATTGAAGAAATAAATGTGATGTGTCCTCTCTCTCGTATAATCTACAGGTCATCATAGCTATATACTTGAACTATGGTTCCAAGGAAGCTATTGAATATATACCATTACTGTCTTCCCTGAATTTTGCAGGGTGCAAAACCCAATCTCTGATTAAGTTGGACATAGTCTTGTCATACTGGACACATTCCTTCTATTTGAACTTCTCCAAGAATTCAACATCATATGTAAGGTCAGACATGATGGGCAACTTGTACATAGCTTGCAGTTCTTCGCGTCTGAAATTCTCGATGGTGACCTTCTGCTCATTGATGATGGTTCTGGTTGGTATGTCCACATGATCTAATGCCCACCGGACCATATCATAGTAAGGAAGCAGTCGTGGACTGATCGCTACTTTATGCATTCCCGATTGAGCGACAATCTTATATTTGGTGGTTATGTTGTCTTTTTCATTGTCACTGGAATCATCAGAATAATCCACTAATTTGGCATGTAGAACATCATAAACAAATGACCAGTTCAGGATAGAGTCGACACTTCGAGGTGAAGTATCAGTGACATTGTACGAACCTTGTCCTGAAACCTCAACGTTGGCTTTAGACGCTTTTCGAAGGGTCATGATGGGAGATCCTGCTTTAGCTCTTCTGCGATAAAAATATGTATACATACAGAAATTAATTCGCTGAGAAAGTGTGCTCTGTGTAATATAGAAATGAATTTGTTATAACGAATAATATATCTATATATTCAAAAACTCGGTACTTTTTAAGAACAAATCGGTCAAATCACGCTTAAAAATAAATTTAGCAATAAAAACCCAATCTTTATTTGTCGATTCGCCTTGTTTCTAATTAATGCCATAAATTTTGGCGGTTTGAAATGTCAGTTGGCGTAAGGAATAATTAAGACTTACTCGTAAATTGTGCATGCATCAAATCATGGGAGATACTGGTTTATCTTAATTAATCCAGTTTTACCAAAGTTAATTAATCTTTTGGTACTCGTTGTATCGGGAATTTTTGCTTTAACCCTTTGAACCTCTAACACCCAAAATTGTGATGACTGACTTTGGTTAATAAAAATGTAATTGTTATTAGGCGCTTAATTAATTACGTAATTATTTGTATCACCATATCACGACTCGGAGCTTCGAAGGTATAGCTTTTGGGAAGTTTGCATGCTGAGTTGCGAAACTGCGAGATCGCGATGATATGTTTTAATTAAAAGGGAGGATAAAATTAGTTTAAGTGTTTAATTAATTATGTTTATATCTTTATTGCAACTTTGCGACTCGAGGCTTTGACAGTGCAGATTTTTAAAAGAGAACACGTCGAGTTGCGAATTTCCGACAAAACTTAACCATGGCTAAGCTTTTACCTTTAACCTTGACACAGGTTACTAAAACAAGAAATTCTTGGTTTCGGCTATCGGGGCTACGACAATAAGACTTTTGGATTTAGTAAATGTCGAGACATGAAAACCCGATGATGTTTAAATGTAATTTAGAAAAATGTTTCTCTCGTTACTACCCTGGGTAAAAATTTAAAATGATTTCGCCATTTCATTGCTCGAGACTTGTGAACTATGTGAGCTATAGCATCTGACATACGAAATCCCGAGATAGAATAAAGGGGAAAAAAAATTTGGCGAAAAGTAGAACTCGCCTCGAGAGTACAATAACTATCGTTGCTCGCATGATAAGACTTCAGAGATTTTGAAACCACAGATGGAAAATACGAAAACCATCTTTCGATTTCAAGCATTAAGACATGAGATTCAAGACGGGATAGAAAAAACAAAGGCGGCTCCAACACCAAGGATGGTTATCCCTAGGTGTTAGCGGGAAAAATCCCCCTATGGATACACCAGGGTTTACAATGTAGGTAGATCAATAACCATTTAAAAGTCTCCTACTTCTCTAACTACCCCAAACATATCACATACTTATGAAATAAAAGTAAAATGAGAAGGATCAAGTAACTATACCATTACTCCACGTTCAGTGACGATCCTCTCACTCTTGAAGGCTTCGATGACTGCAAACCTCCTCCCAAGGATGGCCTACGTTCAAGGACAGAAAAACAAAAAGCTACAAGAATACATTTCATAAATAAATAAGGGTTAGATGTTAGAATAAAAACATAGAAAAAATGAAAACATTCGACACATCATATTTTGGGATAGGAAAAGTACTTATTTTATTGATAATACAATTATCACTTACAATCAAAGTCAACTACTGCTCCTCGGACCTAGTCTGGGATCCTCTTCACCAAGCTCTAAGTGCACCTACGTGTATATTTCTCCTCTCAACCTTATTCTTTGGAAATGGAAAGAGTTCTTATGGAGGAAAAAGGGGAAAATGAGGAATTCTAAGGTGATTCTCACCATAAGGATCCAAATGCTTGGGGCAAGGAGGGGATGTGAAATGGGCAGAGTTTCATTGTTTTTATGTCTAGATATGTAATGAGACCCCAACACCTCCTTTTATATGATAAAAGGATGGTTATTTGGTTGGGTGACAGGCTATAGGGGGTGTATTAGTTGGGAAACTACCCAATAGCCCGTAATCTCAATGAATTCCTTGCAACTTTTTAATTTTTTCAACTTTTGCAAGTATATGCAGGTTGTAGTGGTGCAAAATGCATACGCACGTAGGATGAAGTGGTGCAAAAAGCATTTGTATGTGGGAAATATTGGTGCAAGGCATGTACATCTTCAAAAAATGAGTTTTTAAGAAGAGCAATTAAATGATGGCTTGGCAAAAATTTCAAGTAAGAGGGCCAAATGCCAGGTCTGAATATGTAGAGAAATTTAGGGTTCTAACATATGCCCCCTAATGTGTGAGGTCAGAAGATCATATGATGGCCTAAATACATAACAAAATACTCACCAATGTATGAAATGAGTGAGATCGGGAGCAGAGATTAAGAGGTGTCATCTGCAAAAATAACATTTGACTCTCCGAGGCGGGCATGCCCATGCTCGGGATGAAATAAATCATGGATTCCATCCAAATACACTGCAGATACATGTCATATGGCTATATAAAGTGTAGTCGTGAGAAATACACATCGGATATACATATCAAAATCAAAGATATAAAATTATAGTATCCATCTTCAAGAAGATAACAACGCTTGATGTTTGGATATGAGACCTTTAGATATATAGGAACAAATTTAAGATCTTCAAAACTCGTCTAGGACTGTAATGTGAGTGTACGACATAACTACCTAGAGGTCTTTGAAGGATCATGGGGAATAGACAAGAGGATATCAATGATCAGGAAGATAACTTTAGTGACTTCGAACAAGGACTTGATTGGACTTTCGAGATGGTCGGGCATGAGGGAAAGAGACAAACTGCAGAAATTTCATCTCAAGTTGGGTGAAAATCCCCTTGGAAAAGAGCACGAAAGATGATCAGACTTAAACAACATGACATTGACATAAGTTCACAATGTAGGAGGCAACGCAAACTCTCCATATGTTTGGAAAGTAACCAAACGAAGGAGGACATAGCTCTATGTAGCGAGAACAACTTCCTAAGGTCATATTAGATCCAAAATCTTGACGAACAAATGAAAGGATGTGATTTTTCCAAGAGCAACTCATTGTGCTGCCAAAAAAGAATATGTATTTCCCGTCCCCTCTTGTTTGTTAATTTTTTTATTTTTTTGTCTTCTCCAATTGTTTAAAGAGCTTGAAAAAGAACAAAAGAATGGTTCATTACAAAGGAGGAATGAGTGTCGCAAGCATACTAGTTCAGGAAAAGAATGGTGCACATTAATGCTCAGAGAAAGGAGACATGTCCAGGAAAAGAACACTCAGGAAAATTCCTCCATGGGTCAAGGTGTCGAGTTGTAGAGGCAACGTGCTACAAGAATTGCATATAAGGCATGCTTCAATGGTTCATTTGAGAGAAACATGGAGACAAAATTAGGCCAAAGAAAAAAAGATGCAAATGTGAATAGCAAGACACAATGAAACCCCCTTCAATGTAATTTTTACGATCCCAAAGAAGGTAAGATCGGTGGTTTTTTCACGTTTAGAGAGTCTGAAAAAACCCGTAAAAGAAGACTCCACTAGGGTACCCTTTTCGAAAATAGTCTACTTGGTTCCAAAAATGGGTAAAATAGCACCCAAAAGACGTCTATTTCAAAACCATTTTAACGAGTGTGACAAAGAAAAGATCACTCAAAAATCTTTTCATTTTTAAGGAGTCTGAAAAGAGCCTAACTATGGACTCACAAACTTTTTCTAGATTTAGTCTCCTTAGCCCGAAAAAGTATTAAATTTACGGAGGAGAACTCTCTCGGCGAGATGAATCTTCCAAGGTGTACCTTTTTCGTCCTTAATCCACAGGCCAAAAAAAGGGGTAAACTCATGCCATTAGATTTTCTTCTGTACCAATTTAACGAGTGTGAAGGAACTAGGTCACTCAACAATCTTTTCAATTTTAAGAAGTCTGAAAAGAGATTAACTATGGACTTCGTAGGGGATTTTATTCTAGACCAATTTAACGAGTGTGAAGGAAGAAGGTCACTCCACGATCTTTTCAATTTTAAGGAGTTTGAAAAGAGATTAACTATGGACTTCATGGCGGATCATTTTTCGTAAACTTAGTCCCTCAAGCCTAAAAAAGGGTTAAACTTATACCTAAGAATACTCTTATAAAGAACCAAAGCTCCTATAGTATACCTTTGTTTGTAAAATTGACCATTCATATCGAAAAAGGGATAAACTACTGTCGGACATACGTCCCTTCAAGTTTTAGTTTGGGGAGCACGAAGGAAAACAAGATCGCTTGGCAATATTTTCATGTTTAGAGAATCTGAAAAGGGATTAAATAAGACTCCAAGAGGTTAGTTTTCTCAGTTAATATAAAAAATATTGAAAAGAATAAATGTAGTCTCGTTGGATGTTTCTTTTTGATTTCAAAACGATTTTTAAAGAAAACAAATCATGCTCATTTTGGGAGTCCCAAGGGTGAGGCCAAGAGTGATGTTGCATCAGACGAATGAGGCTCAATCTCATAATCATGAAAGAACTAATAATGAATCCTGAGCCTAAAGTCATTAGAGACAACATGGATGCCAAAATACAACAAAGATCTATCTAGGGCATCCATGTAAAGGCAAGCTCTACCACTAAATTACGACACTTCTAAAGAAGCAATGGCGGTTCTGTGTTGCACTTCGGTGGGATCGATCCTATGGAAAAGAGGAAAAGACAACAAGATGCAGAAAGTGGATGTGGAATCCTAACTTATATGCAAAAGTTGGAAAAATGACTTTTAGCAAAGGACCTTTGAAAGTGACCCATCTCCCAAAAAGGTTGTCAAACCAAAAGTGAAGTATCATCTAATAAGAAGTTGAAGAACCACATTAAATGATTTTCAAGCTAAAAAAAATGATAGAAGGGTTCAAAAAAGTGGCAAAAAGGCCCAAAATAGTTTATATATAGAAGTTGATAGCTCATTTTCACCATTACAATTTGAGAATTAACCAAAAGGTAAAAAATACCCCTTTTCTAAAAGAGTTTATTCTAGGATATTCAAAGGACAAAGAAAACTTTCACTCAGATCAAGTAAGTATAAACTCATCTCTCTTGCATTTATATTCTTCTTTATTGCATTGTTTTTAGTTTTCAGGGGGGCGTGCCCTCTTCAAAATGGGAGGCCCTACGTGTATCGAGGTTGTCCAGGGAGAAATTATGTACATCTACGGGAAGAAAACAATTTGTTCGCGGACGTACATGATTGTGTCCAAAACAACCCGCATACACTCTTAAAAGCATGGAAAAATGAGAAATGACAGAGCTATCTCCCCCTTGAACTTGTCATGTAACAGGATGTATGTCCACCCAAGAGAGAGGGAACATGATGATATCATTGTCTTTATCGATGAGGACCTTGTTTCCATTATCACATTAAAACAATGTGGGTTATGTAATTTCTACGAGTGTTCGCTTATGAGGGCACAACCCAGGATTCTGAATGCCCTAGTGGATTACTAGGACCCAAACGCAGAGGCATTCATGATTGAGGGACAGTCATTGAATCCAACGACCGAGGATATTTCCTCTCGGGCCCTTCAACATCACCGACTACATCGGGATGCACTATGAGGAAAGAATTGAGAAAGTAGGTTATCAAGTACCTATCAAAAAGATCACCAACCTATCACTGAAGGTGATCCTACTGCTTATTGGGAAGATCATTGGATCCACGGCCATCCACCAGGCCTCCTGGGTGCACATGTATTGTGCTATGTAGTGCCTTGATGCACACATTTTTTACTAGAGCACTACCATGCTGACTTACATGAAGAGGCATCTTATGGATTGTTGTGAGCGTAGCAAAAACTCTTCGGGTTTGGTATTGTTCTATGCTCATTATTTTTTGAGAGGGTACCTAACTTGAGTCCTAGAGAGATAGTGCGAGGGGATGTGGCGTCCTTTCCAGTGGTGTGTATATGGGTGGAAGTGCTTCCACGAAAAGGGGGATGAAGGACCATAGAGGCCTTTGACAACACATTTTTCAACTGGTGGGAAAGACATACTCTGGCGATAAAGGACTACCCCTTGCTGGAATCAACGTTTCTAGGGATCTAGACATTCCTGTACATCCTGGAGAGAAGCAAGGAGAGATAGGTACGTGTATTTTTAAAGTTATTTAATTTTTAGTTTCTTTTATATATATCATTTTTTAGATGAATCACAATATATGAAAACTATGTATTTGTTATGTACAGATGTGGGACCTGTGTGCCCGACAGACTTCTCGAGGACTAGGTGACATCCTCGACTAGAGGCACTACCAAAAACAGTCGGCAGACCAATAGCCGCAGGGGGACCTCCATCCGAAGAGGCTGAGAGAGTGTTGAGATGGGTGGAGAGAAACCTCAGCGCACTCACGCATGCAGTTTCGATGGTCAAGATCGAGGATCTCCTACCATCGATGCAACCTCATGTGGTTGGGGTGCCAAGGACTTGGGTCCAACTCGTCCAGTGTTTGGAAAATGTCATTTTTTACTATGGAAGGGCCAACAGGCCCCGTTCTTAGATAGGATGGACCATCATGTGCCGAAGGAGCCTTTTGTATATTTTTGAGGGAATAATCCCCGTGATGTAAACCAGATTTATTATTTTTTAAGGCGTTCGTGCCCACCTATGTACTCTAACACTTTCAAGATATATATATATATATATTTACATCTTTTATGTCTTATGGATCACATTTATACAAATGTATGTACATGTGTATGTGTGTGCTTATTTTTATTTTTGTGCAATATGCCAATCTAATACTTGATTAGCTAGAGTATTTTTCATTTGATTTAATCTCCTATGAACATCGATATACATAATGTAATCAAATGAATGTTCTAAGAGACGTACCCTAAGGAATCGTCAGTGTAAATTAGGATCATAAACGCGGTAAACCCCATTTAATTGGGAGACAACCAATTGAGCATCTAAGTAAACCTGGAGGTGATAAATACCATGCGACAAAGCGTCACGAAGAAACTCTATCAACGTGTTGTACTCGATGACATTGTTTGTGGTGTCACCTAGAAAAATACCTCTGGAAGATAACAAATGGCCATGAGGTGTGAAAATTACCAAAGTTGTAGAAGCAAGCCTCCAAGTGTGTCAGCTAGCGTTCTCCGTGAACCCAAGAAACACCTCCAATTCACTTGACATTTTTCATAGTAAAAAACATGACATAAATAACGACACATCTATAAAACAAAAAGACAAAAACTAATTGTATAAGAACTATACATAAGTACAAGTAGATACCCAAGAGAACAACCTATGAGTAATATTTCTTTGAGGTAGAGCCCATTTCTAGGCTCTGCCAAAGCATTTACCTCAAATTCAACCATGTGATAAGAGCCCTTCTTTAAGACCTCTTTCACAATGAAACATTTGAACCACATAGGTTTGAACTTGCCTACCCCTAAGTGATCCTTATCTTGTTCATAGACCAGGACAACATCTCCTTTGGAAAAACTCCAAGGACGAATAGACTGATCATATTGAAACTTGACTCATTTCTTCTAAGCCTCATTGGCCAAGGCTGCATCACGGCATTTCTCATCAAGATGCTTGAGATATAATATTTGTTCCTCAAGAAATGAAGTGTTTGGAAACAAATCTATTGCCAAATTTAGAGACGAGATCTGGAACTCTATAGGCAAGAATGCTTCCATCCCGTAAATGATTTGAAAAGGTGAGAAAATGATGATAGTATTTAGATATGTTCAATAGGCACATAACTCTGAGTACAACAACAAATGCCAATTTGACTTGGTAGAATTGATCGTTCGCTACAAAATATTCTTGAGGGACTTATTCACATCCTCCACCTGACCATTCGCTTGTAGGTATTAGCGCGATCAATGTTCTTACCTCAACCCAAGATTTGATGTTAAATTGAACATCATTTTGTTTTTAAAGTGACTTCCATGGTCAGTGACAATCTCCTCCAGGATGTCGAACCTTGCTACTATATATTTAAAAATAAAGAGAGATGTTGTTTCACCATCATTATTAAATGTTGGCCTAGCCTCGACCCACTTTCTGAAGTAGTCTACCACTACTATGATATAATGACTCCCCCTGGCTGAGGCCAAGTGGCATGTAGTAAAATCAATCCCCCACTTGATGAAGGGACCAATAGTAATGATGGGAAATATGGGAGCAGGATGTGCCCTCATCTTCCGAGAGAAAATCTTACATGGGTGGCACTTCTTGACCGACTCAATGCAACCCTTGATTAACGTAGTCCAAACGTAAGTAGCTTGTAGAATATTTTGGGTTGTTACCAACCCAGACAAATGAACACCACATGATCCAGTGTGGTATTCATTAATAATGAGTTCTGCTTCTTCATGCATAAGGCACCGAATAAGAATAAAATCCACATCTCGATGACACAAAGTGTGATCGAGTATAAGATAGTTTTGTGCTTGATGGCGAATTTGTCAATGCTCATCGCGAGAAGCAAAAGCGGTGCAATTCAAAGTCTGGAGATATACTAGTATATCTGCATACCAAGGGTCCGAAGATGCAATCAGGAAAAGATCTCATTTAATATATGATTCTTCAGGCATAACATCACTTGATTCAATCAGAAGTTCTGAAATAAGTTTTGCAAAGACAAGTGAATTTTTGGATTTCGTAGAAACAAAATCGAAGTCAAATTCTTGAAGAAGAATCTATATACTAATCTTGCCACCAATGACGCTTTGTTTCAACACATATTGAAATGGATTCACAATGATAATGACAGTGGTTTTGCGAAGCAATATATAATGATGGAACCATTGGAAAACATTTGCTTCTTCCAACGTAAGCTTCTCAACATGAGATTAGTTGAGTTCCAGCCCAACTAGGCCTCGTCTTAGTTAATAAATCACATGCTCTTCGAGAAGACCATCCTCCTTAACCAAGACTATACCAATGGTCGACTCTGTGGTGGCCAAGTACAATAAGAAATCTTTATTATAATTGGGAGGTCGGAGCAGAGGCAAAGACATAAGGGCACGTTTCAACACTTCGAAAGAGCGTTGGGTGGCTTCGTCCCAATAGAAAGGGACTCCCTTTTTAAGTAAACCCATGAACCCTTTAGTGATCTCGGCATAGTTTGCGATAAAATGCTGAAGAAAGTTCTCTTTTCCCTTTAAGCTTTGAAACTGAGGAACTGTGCACAGGGGAGGCCACTGAACTATCACCTCAACCTTAAGAGGATCAACCATGATCAATATTGTTGAAACTATGAAACCTAAAAGATGAATCGGCGTCACGTAAAAACTGCACTTGTTATGATTCAAGTGAATCTGATAGTAGCGACATCATTCAAAGATTAGTTGGAGGTGTGCAGGATGATAAAATCTCTTGCAATATCATGAAGCTAGATCATCGAGATAAGCCTCAACTATATGTCTAAGGTCATGGAAAGAAAAAGACATGGCCCGTTGAATAGTGGCTCCATCATTCTTGAGGCCAAAAGGAATATTATGATAAGAAAATGTGCCCCATGGAAAGATAAAAGTTGTTTTATGTTGGTCTTTGGTCTTTATCTAAATCTTGTTATATCCCGAAAGACCATCCATGAATGAAAAGACCTCACAACTTGCGCAATCATTGAAAATATGGTTAATGAATGGGGTGGCGAAATTATCCTTTGGACAGGACTTGTTCAAGTCACTAAAGTCCATGCACACTTGAATTGTACCCTGTTTCTTGTTAACTAGAATGGGATTTGACACCCATTGCGTCAACTTTACGGGGTAGATGAAACCATATTTAAGAAATTTCTCTACTTCAGCCTTAATAGTTTTCTCTTTTCAAGGACTCACCCAACGAAGATTATGTCGGACTGGCTTGGCATCAGGATAAGTCATTATCTCATCTTCGATGATTCTTGGATCAATGACTGGCATTTCCTCATAAGACAAGGAAAAAACGTCGCATAATTCCTTAAATAAATATGTATAGATCTTAATCTCCTCGGGGGAGAAGTCCGCTCCAACAAAGACATTATCCACGACACCAGAGGTTCTAGAGATGTCAATAGGTATCGTTTCAATGATAGTTTACATGTTACCCGAGGTGTAAACTACGTGTGTAGCCAGAGGATTAACTGGACAAGACGTGTCTGCAGTCATAGTCAACACAAATTCACCTGTCTCTATTCTTCCTAACTTCGTGAGAAAATAATATCTGTGATAGAGATCATCCCAGGCTCTGTCTGGACCAGTTAATTCCTCTATAATCACCTCATCTAAGGGCAATACCAAGTCTAAATAATTTGTATTGGTGAGGGAACCTTGAGCCCAAATAGGCTCAATAATTGGATCTAACTCCTATGCGGGAGTCGGATCAGGGTCAAATGAAGCTTGCTGAAAAATAATGTACACAACTTCTTCCACGGACAAGGGCATGGCCATGCCAGGATTCCTTGTCCCTTCCATCAAAGCCGATGGGGAAGGAAGATTTCATGGATCATTAAATTAATTCGTTCGGAATGACGATACTTGAAAATTTTCATCCCTAGGCTCGTTGGGGGAAGTTCATATGAACTTGACATCACTAGAAGGAGGCATGACGCAACCTTCCCTCAGCAGCAGCTCGCCTCCACCAGGACCTTCGATTCAACACGACCAAAGAGTCAATACTCTTCCAACCCCTCTCGGGAGTTCTTTACCCACAGGAAACTCCTCGTGTAATTGGAAACTCTGAATCCCGATTCCCGAGGTCAACGATCAACGACTCGACCCTTTCAGGGATTTCCCTATCGGGGAATCGGCATATGAAAGGTTGCAATTCACTCACCTTTCAAAACCTCGAACGTCGATGTGCGATGCCACATGTTGTACTTCACGTTGTCTCCATGGGACCCGTTGCAACTCGGGACTTCACTATCTCTCCGGGTTTCTTTCGACCTTGAAACCGCCGAAGTGCCAAATCTTGACTCCACGGGATCTCGTGCCACCTGTCCACGTCACAATCGATGGCTCCGATTAAATCGGGAAATCACGACTCGCGATTTTGACATGCATGCAACTCTTGCACTCGCCAACCTCGATATGTGATATGAGATGGCGCTGTTCCTTTCCTCCTGCGCCAAAGGACTAAACTTCACGCAACTTGTCCACGATCCAACGATCAGCGGGATTTCGCATATATCCACAGGGATTTCAAGTCGTCGATTCTCTTCCTCTGGAAGAGTCCTTCACTCTGAAGCCTTTCCTGCTCAAACTTCTCCTGGTCCTTTTTCCCGGAAATCACCAAGGACTATCCCTCCTGAGCTTTTAGACTCTGGTTCCTCCAAGGTCTCTTAGACTCACTCCCTGTGCTCGACCTTCAACCACTCTCAACAGTGTTGAAGTCCTTTGGGTCCTGCACTCTCACCGCAACAGAAATCCCTCCCTTCTTTACTCATATAACTACTGAGACTTTTCCTTGTCCTGCACTTCACCTGCACGGTTCGAATAACCCAACACAAGTCCAGAAGAGGAGAATAAGAGTTTAACTGTAGAGCCCCCTCAACACACTCTATGTGGAGGAATTCAACTGCACTCTATGCAGGAATCTCCTGGCTCGAACAGAGAAACAATTTGAAACTTATTCTCACCTCTCTCCCAGATTCCTAATCTGCCATGAAATTACATATGAATCATATACAATGAATGCATAACAAGAAGCAAGTAAGCAACAGCATAATATCAACAGCACACAGAGAATAATCACAACCATGTAATTGAATCAAAGCTTTCCTATTAATTCAATATCTGTACATGGGGATTCTACACCAGCTCTCTGTTCTGCTCTTCTTCTTGCTCCTGAATGCTAATGCTACAACTCTCTGAATTCTTCCCAATGAATCAATAATACAAAGGAGGGTGCCTATATTTTGTTTTCCCTCTCGAAAGAAAAACTGTCTAATCTAGACTCAATTAAATTATCTACTTGCATTAAATATAATAAATGCCTTAGCTACCTAAGGACGAGAGCTTATCTGCTCAAGGTCCATTACAATATAGAAGTGTGCTTCATCACATCAACGCATTAATGTTTGGCGCAGCCATATTACAATGTTTCAAAATTTGAATGCTGGCGCTGTCCAGCTGTCTTCTCTTTGCTTCGTGCACTGGCTCGCTTGATGAGTGAGCGATGCTCCTGCATCATACTCCTCGGCTCAAAAGATTTCATGGGATCCTGTCCATGAGCTCCTGCACGGTGTGACCATGTTTCTATATTATGGCCTCTGTTTCCCAGCTGGCATCCTCCACTAGGTGATTTTTCCATTTTACCAGGTATTCAAAATATTGCTTTCTCTTGGTTTTTCGACCCACTCTCTTATCTAGTATGCACTCCATCTGAGGTTTTTGTGCAACTGGCAATTGCTTCTACCACTGGATCATTGGTTCCTCAGTTCCAGTGCTTGCTTCTTCAGCCCTGAATGGGTATAAATCCGAAATATTCAAAATCAGAGATATCCCAATGCCCTCTGGCAACTCAAGCTCATATGCGTTCTCCCCGAACTTCTTCAGGATTCTGCATGGCCCAATTTTCTTCATCTTGAGCTTGTTATATGTTCCACTCGGGAACCTTTCTTTCCTCAAGTGCGCCAGAACCATGTCCCCAACTTCGAACTGAAGTTGTCTTTTTCTCTGATCGGCTTTGCGCTTGTATTCCTGATTCGACTTCTGCAGTCGCTGCTTCACCTCTGCGTGAAGTCCTTGCATTGCCTCAGCAAATTATTCTGCTCTCGCACTGCTAGTTTCAGCCTGTTCCGACTCCCTGAGTTTAGAAACTCCCCTCGGCTGTGTCCCATACAAAATTTGAAATGAGCTCTTACCTGTACTCTGATTCACCGAATCGTTGTACGTGTATTCTGCCTGTGGTAGGATTTGATCCCAACTGGCGTGATGCTCGGTCACCAGGCTCCTCAATAAGTCTCCCAGGCTCTTGTTCACCACCTCAGTCTGTCCATCTATTTGCGGATGGTATGCTGAGTTGAACGCCAAGTCAGTCCCCAGCTTCTTCCATAGCGTCCTCCAAAAATGACCTATGAACGTTGTGTCCCGATCCGAGACTATGCTTCTCGGCAATCCATGCAATCGCACAATCTCTTTGAAAACCAAATTCGCGACGTGCATTGCATCACTGGTCTTATGACACGGGATAAAATGTGCCATCTTCGAAAACCTGTCCACCACAACAAAGATGGAATCAACTCCTCATTGTGCCATCGACAAACCCAACACAAAGTCCATACTAATGGCCTCCCATGGCCTCTCATGCATGGGCAATGGCTGATAGAACCCAATGTTCTGCTTTCGACCCTTCACGTGTTGGCATATCCTGCATCTGTCAACAAACCGCTTAACATCGGCGCACATACCTGGCCAAAAATATGATTCGCTTAGCTTGGCGAATGTTTTTTCATGCCCAAAATGACCTGCTAAGCCCCTATTGTGCTTCTCTTTCACCAAATTCTCTCTCATAGAGCAATCTGGAATGCACAGTTGATTGCCTTTGAACAACAATCCATCCTGGATCAGGTAGTCAATCCATGGACTCCTATCCCTAAGAAATGGGGTCTCGGCTGCTTCATAAGCTTCTACAAAATCTGCATCCCCTGCATACATATCTTTCAGGTTTTCAAAACCCAGCGTTTTGACTCTGAACTCCTGCAGCAACAAGCATTTCCTGCTCAAGGCATCAACTACCTTATTAGAAGTCCCCGAAATGTGATTTATCACGAATGTGAAATTCTGCATGTACTCTACCCACTTTCCATGCTTTTTATTCAGCTTCTCCTGCTAACTTACAAACTGCAATGCATGATTGTCGCTATACAAAACGAACTCCTTGGGTATTAAATAATGCCTCCACTTCTTCAATGCCAGTATGATGGCATAGAACTCCTTCTCATACATGGAGTATTTCAGCTTCGCATCATCCAGCTTCTCGTTGTAGTATGCTACAGGTCTTTCATCCTGACTCAAGACCCCTCCAACCGCACATCCACTGGTGTCACACCTCACCTGGAAGGTCTTCTGAAAATCAGGCAACACCAGAATTGGTTGCTCTGTGATCTTGCGCTTCAACAAGTTGAAGCTCCTTTCACCCTCTGTTGTCCATTGAAAAAATTTATGCCGCTTCTTCACTGTGTCCATCATTGCGGCGCTAATTCCACTAAAATTTCGAATGAACTTCTTGTAGAAACTAGCTAAACCATGGAAACTTCTTACTTCAAAAACATTCCCCAGCGATGGCCAATTCCTGATTACTTCCACCTTTTCAGGACCCATCTTCAATTGATTTGCCGAGATTACAAAACCCAAATAAATGAGTTATGTCTGCATGAACGAGCATTTCTTCAAATTTATCAACAGCTTCTCCTGCTGTAGCTTCCTCATTAGCGTGGCCAAATGTCTCAAGTGTTCAGCCTTTGTCTTGCTGAAAATCAATATGTCATCCAGATACACGACCACAAATTTGCCAATGAATTCCCGTAGGACTTCATTCATCAGTCGCATAAAAGTGCTTGGCGCGTTTGTCAACCCAAACGGCTTGACCAGCCATTCGTACAAACACTGGCTTTTCTTGAATGCTGTCTTCCATTCATCTCCCTCTCTCATCCGGATCTGATGGTATCCGCTCTTGAGATCAATCTTGGAAAAATAATTTTTCCCACTGAGGCAATCCATCAAGTCGTCCATTCTCGGCAGTGGAAACCTGTACCTGATGGTGATCTTATTTATCGCCCTGGAGTCCGTACACATCCTCCAGCCTCCATCCTTCTTTGGACTCAATACTGTCGGAACAACACACAGACTGAGACTCTCTCTCACCAGTCCTTTATCCAGCAAGTCTTGTACCTGCCTCTTGACCTCCTCATTCTCCTGAGGTGTCAACTTGTATGCTGCCTTATTTGGCAAACTTGCTCCTAAAATGAGGTCGATGTGGTGACTCACACTCCTCATCGGTGGCAGCGAACGAGGTAGTTCATCCACGATGATACCAGTGAACTCTCCCAGCAGTTGCTGAATCTCATCTGGAAAGTCATCCACTCTTGTGCTTGTCAGAACAATTCTCGGCTTCCTGACAACAAAGAATTGTGGATCTTCATCCTTCTCCAGCTCTGTGAGGAGTTCCTTCCCACTCATGAGAAGTATTGTGTTGCTTACCTCTGGCTTTACTTCCTTATCCTTTATCGGAACCAGTGTGTGTGATTTCCCATCCTTTTCCAAGGTATATGTGTTCATTCTCCCATCATGAACAACATTTCTGTCAAACTGCCATGGTCTTCCCAATAATACATGACAGACATCCATGGGAATAACATCACACAGAATCGCATCTCTATATTCACCCATTTTAAATTCAGCCAAGCATTGTCTCGTAACACATACCTGGTGTCCTTTCTGCAGCCATGATACTTTGTATGGACTCGGGTGTCTGTTCGTCTTCAGCTCCAACTTCTCCACCATCTCGGTTGAAACGATATTATCGGTGCTTCCACTGTCCACAATGACCTTGCATTTCCAGCCCTTGGTTTTGCACATGGTCCTAAATAGTCTGCATCTTTGAGCTGTGTCCTCCACCTCTTTCTCAGGTTTCAAGAGAAATTTATGCACTGTCAGCGACTTCCCACTTCCAGTGTCTTCATCCTCCACGTCACACCTCTGCGCCTCAACGACGTGAGATTTTCCTCTGTCCATCTTCCTGTCTGGACAATCCGCGGCTTTGTGTCCATCTTTTCCACATGTGAAACATGTGATAATTCCTCCTCTGCCCCGTCCTCGGCCTCGGGTACGAGGAATTACGTTGGCATCTGCATATCCGCCACCCTACTTTGCATGTTTCCTCCTCGGCTCAGCATTTTTCTACCTCTGCTGTGAGGTTCCACCTCTTTCAGCTTTTTCCTGAGGCTTCAGAGTTCTCTCCTGGGTAACCGCTTTGCCTCTGGACTGGCTTCTGCCTCGCCCTCGCTGTCCCTGCTTGTAGCTCAGCTTCTCTTCGGATTTTAAAGCCATCTGGTACGCATCCTCAACTGTTCGGATGGTCAGCATGCTCAATTAATCTTGAATGTCATACCTGAGACCATTCAGGTATCTTTCCACCTTTTCGTCATCACTCTCCCGATGACCTGCTTGAATGTTGAGCCTGTAGAATTCTTCGGTGTATTCTCTCACCATCATCAACTTCTGCCTCAGGTTCTGCATCCGCCTGAATAGAGTGATCTGGTAGTCTCTGGGGATGAATTTTTCTTTCATCTTAGCGATCATCCTGTCCCAGCTCTTGATCTTTTGTTTACCTTTGCAGTGTCTGTCAGCCTGCAATTCATTCCACCATAAGGCTGCATGTCCTTTCATCTTAGTGACAACATGCCTCACCTTCTTGTCCTCTTCGATATCTTCATAATCGAAGTAGGTGTCGAGTGCTTGGATCCAATCTAGCAACTCCTCTGCATTTAGACTTCTCTCATAGACGGGAATGTCCATCTTCGTCTTCGAGCTCGTCCTCGAAATGGCTCTGATCAACCTCTCTGTCGAGGCATCTTCTGCTGAGACCTCTTTGGCATCGTGTCCAGCTTCCTCTTCAACTTTAGAATCACTGAACTCTCCTGCACCAGCTCCACGTCTCTGGGTGGTCTCCATATCTTCGAGTCTCTCCCTGAGATCTTGGATTTGTCGTTCCATCTCTGGGTTACCTGCTGGCCTACCCCTTCTTCGGGCATCCCTGTCTTCACGATCATGTGATTTCCTTTTTCTTCTGGGCGACATTATATCTTCTGCTTTTCTCTGCTACTTGAACAAATAGAACTTGATCCCGCTCTGATACCACTCTTGACGCAACCGACCCTCAGCAGTAGCTCGCCTCCACCAGGACCTTCGATTCAACACGACCGAAGATGCAAGACTCTTCCAACTCTTCTCGGGAGTTCTTTACCCACAGGACACTCCTCGTGCAATTGGAAACTCCGAATCCCGATTCCCGAGGTCAACGATCAACGACTTGACCCTTTCGGGGATTTCCCTATTGAGGAATCGGCATATGAAAGGTTGCAATTCACTCACCTTTCAAAACCCTGAACGTCGATGCATGATGCCATGTGTTGTACTTCACGTTGTCTCCGTGGGATCCGTCGCAACTCGAGACTTCACTATCTCTTCGGGTTTCTTTCGACCTTAAAACCACCGAAGTGCCGAATCCCGACTCCACGGGATCTCATGCCACCTGTCCGTGTCACAATCGACAGCTCCGATCAAATCAAGAAATCGCGACTCGTGATTTTGACGTGCATGCAACTCTTGCACTCGCCAACCTTGATATGTGATATGCGATGGTGCTAGTCCTTTCCTCCTGCGCCAAAGTACTAAACTTCATGCAACTTGTCCGCGATCCAACGATCAGCGAGATTTCGCATATCTCCACAGGGATTTCAAGTCGTTGATTCTCTTCCTCTGGAAGAGTCCTTCACTCCGAAGCCTTTCCTGCTCAAACTTCTCCTGGTCCTTTTTCCCGGAAATCACTAGGGACTATCCCTCCTGAGCTTTTAGACTCTGGTTCCTCCAAGGTCTCTCGGACTCACTCCCTGTGCTCGACCTTCAACCACTCTCAACAGTGTTGAAGTCCTTTGGGTCCTGCGCTCTCACGGCAATAGAAAGCCCTGCCTTCTTTACTCAGATAACTACTGAGACTTCTCCTCGGCCTGCACTTCACCTGCACGGTTCGAATAACCCAACACAAGTCCAGAAGAGGAGAATAAGAGTTTAACAGTAGATCCCCCTCAACACACTCTATGCGGAGGAATTCAACTGCACTCTATGCAGGAATCTCCTGGCTCGAACAGAGAAACAATTTGAAACTTATTCTCGCCTCTCTCCCAGATTCCTAATCTTCCATGAAATTACATATGCAACATATACAATGAATGCATAACAAGAAGCAAGTAAGCAACAACATAATATCAACAGCACACAGATAATAATCACAGCCATGGAATTGAATCAAAGCTTTCCTATTAATTCAATATATGTACATGGGGATTCTACACCAGCTCTCTGTTCTGCTCTTCTTCTTGCTCCCGAATGCTAATGCTACAACTCTCTGAATTGTTCCCAATGAATCAATAATACAAAGGAGGGTGTCTATATTCCGTTTTCCCTCTCGAAAGCAAAACTATCTAATCTAGACTTAATTAAATTATCTACTTGCATTAAATCTAATAAATGCCTCAGCTACCTAAGGACGAGAGCTTATCTGCTCAAGGTCCGTTACAATATACAAGTGAGCTTCATCACATCAACGCATTAATGTTTGGCGCAACCATATTACAATGTTTCAAAATTTGAATGCTGGCACTGTGCAGCTGTCTTCTCTTTGCTTCACGCGCTGGCTCGCTTGATGAGTGAGCGATGATCCAACATCAAGGTAGGTAATCAAAAGTACCCATCAAAGTTGGGGATAAACCGAACCCTACGTTTACGATTCTCAGCTAAGGTTTTTCAATTATTAGGACCGTGGATTCCCCCGATGAAGGGTCAGGCCGAGAAAAGGACAACTAGTCAATGGTTACAATTTAGACCTTGTGTGGAAACAACAATACCCAAAAAACTGTGGCAGCCACTCCATGCAGTTCATAGGTCCAAATCCTTCCTAACAGTAGTTTGTAGTTGAGAGGCACATCGACCACTTCAACTTCGACCCACACAGTCTTCAATCCTAACTCCACATGGAAAGAAGGGATGATTCCACGTGGTCTGAAAGAACAACTATCAAAAGTAGTAAGCAGAGTAGATGACATAAACCAAATGGGTTTTCCAATGGCCTTCCAACACACTAGCAACATCACGCAAGTAGACGTTCCCTCATCAACCATCATGAAAAAAATATTCTAGGTAAACGTTTTCGTGGTGTAAGCCACTACTATCTGAAACACAACGTGGTATGGGAGACGAGGTTTCAAGTCGATTGTGTTGAGAATGATCGTTCTCAGAGTACATGTCTCTACAGATCACAAGGAGGATAACAGAGCCTTTCTCTATGAAGGGTAGCTCTAGAGGACCTCCAAAGTAGACATCGCACAAGGGGTTTGTGAAAAATCCTCCAACGCAGTGTAATTTTGGGTAGCCCTTGCATTCAGATTGTGAGAATATTTCTTGAACACCCCTTTCAGGATGCGTGTCATTGTTTTTCCCATCATCTTCTCAATATGGAGAGGAATAGATGGGTTTACGTCTTCTTTACCCTTTTAAGTAGATTTCGACATTATGTAATCGTGTGCCCTAGTCACTATATAAGTGTCACCTTTCATCATATAAACGTTCACAACCGAGGGATTACTGGAATATGGAGAGGGTCCCTAGGTGACCCCGTCCATGCTCGAAGAGGCTTGAGTCATATTTTTCCCATGTGGGAATGGGTTCATTAACACAACAAGTTGTTGTTGCACCAATAAATTATGGGCCTCCTCAAGCCAAGGGCACAGGTGAGTCAGATGGTCCTTTGTGCAAAGGTTACATAGATACTTCAACTTTCTCTTCTCTATGTTTCCCCCGCCATAATTTTTGTTGGGTTTCTTATCCCCCTTACCCTTCTTGTTTCATTTCTTTTTCTTTCCATTAGGTTCTTGGTTGGCCTTCGGGTTCCTCGACTACACACTGTGTACATCCAACGTTTGGGTAGGGGGAACAGCTGAACCAAAGGTATAGCTAGCCCTTGTCTGTTGTATCGACAATTGTTGCAATTGATTTAACAACTGATCAATGGACATCCCTTGTGTTGAACCAACTATGCCATTAGCATGTGGTCCAAAATTTTCTTTAAACTTTTCAAGGATGGACCATGGAACATATGGAAAAATATCATAGAGTAAGATAGACTGAGAATATATCAGTTCAAGCTGTTGTGCTCTCATTATTGCCGCCTCCTCTGAAAACACTCTTGACGTTGCAATGTCCTTGAATAACTGAGGTACCAAAGACTTTAGGAACCACTCTAGCAGAAAAGCCAGTGAAGCCTGTACCTTGATCAAGCTCTTCCAGTGCCTCCATTCATGAATGTGATCCGAGCTATGATTGGCCTTAGTCTGCTCGTAGTTGGTCATCAATTTGGTGTCGACATCGTATCTCACAGGTAGTTGGAAATTTTTCATGAAAACCATCGCCAAATACGTAAAGTAAGAGTACCTTGAGCGATATATCTCGATGTACCATTTCACGGCACCTCCGATGAGACTACAGTGAAACATACGTAGCTGTATGGATTCGTCTTGCAGTGAATTCGATGAGCACTATAGGTGGAAAGTTGTCACGTGATCACCTGGGTATTTTCCATGCTTTTCTTTGAACCTCGAAATATCTGAGGGAAACTTAGTCGGCATTGGAGGCCAACGTGGATCATGAAAAATTGGGTCATTAAGAAACCTTGACAAGTCTGGCAAGGTTGCTTCATTTCCAAAAATGGTAGTTTGCGTTGGGTGCTATGTACAGGAAAAAAGGAGCGTGGACTTTGAATGACACCAGTTTTCCAGGAAAAGTTGGGTTGTTCGTCAGGGTTCTGGTAGACACCATGTCCTTGACCAGTGTATGGAAACTACATTTGTTGGGATGTCATCAATTGATTCCCATAATTAGACGTCGAAGGTTGGGTAGCGAATCCTCCCTGTGTTGTGTTCTGTAACAACCCTAATTGAATAAATGTTTAAGGTTTATTAAGTAAAAATTAATTAGGGGATTAATTGTCTTAACATGGTATTAATTAAACAAGATTGGTATAAAGATACTAATTAAATATTTATTAATTGATTAAAGGATATAAGTTTGATTAATTAATTAATTAATTAACTACCTATTATATTCAATAACTTGGGAATTAAA
>ML777370.1:667265-695952 GCA_009831015.1 Picea engelmannii | reverse complement strand
AAAGGAGAGTTACGTACACATAAAGGGATAAGAATTAATTCAAAGGGATAAGATATTAATTATGAGAAGATAAGGTAATAAATGGGTTAGGTAGGGAAGTAAATGAGGGGTGAAGTCGGTGAAGGAGGGATATGGAGGGGAAGAAGGTTTATGAGAGGATCATTCTACGGGAGATTGGGGGATTGACTTTGGGGGCTCCTGGATTTGCAGAGAGTAGTGGAGTTTTGGAGTGGGATTGTATCAGTACAGGCATTGGGGTTGTTGGAGGTTTTGGACACGGGGGCCAGGATATCCATATGATATCCTGGAGATAGGAAGTTACCTAGTTGGTAGGGTGGAACTAGGTTTTGGGCAATGTTTACACAGTGCAGCGGCGTTCAAGAAGGCAAGCGGACAAACAGAGGGTTATTAGCATCAGACCCAGGTATTTAAAATTTGTAATTGTTTTTTATTATGTTAGAAAATTTTAATATTCGTTGTTAAATCTATATGTGAATATGCTCAGTTAAAGGAATTTGATAAATTTTACTATTTTGATCAATATAGAAGAAATTTGTGAATTTTCTGAAATCAATACTGTTACAATTCATGTAATTTTTAGATGTAAAATCTATTCGGCCCCTACACATGGTATCAGAGCTTCTTATTTTGAAATCTGGGCCTATGGGCCAAGTTCCCAGCTCCAACTCTAGCTACGCCTAACCCGCAGACCAAACGCACTATTATTTGATTATATAAACAAATCTAAATTTATATAAATGAAATAAGAATTGAAAATGTAAAAAACAAATTTACCAAAGTAAAACAAGCAACTAGGGTTGTTACATTATTCATCTGAGAACAACAAAGATTGATTGGTAATATGGTAAGAATACAATCCTGTAGCATTTTACCCCAAGAGAGTTTTTCTCTAGTTTTAAAACATATGTGTCTAATTTATAGTATGAATTTATTGATTATTGTTTCGTTTACTTCACAACGGTTGTATACTGACTGTTATATGCTTGCTATAGCAGACTAGTTTGCATATAACATGAGAGTAGAAGCATTTTACTTTCAAAATATGTTGTTGTCGATCACTTTAAGTTGTTGGCTCATTCTGTTCTTTGTTTATTTTAATTGCTCCCTGATGCCTCTGCTGAATCCGGCAAGGGCAGAATTGGAAAGCAGAGCCATATTGTAGTGATTTGGGAGTGATTTAGCCACTATGTTTTTTAGAATTCTTGTTTTCTGGAATTTCAGAGAAACCATGGAGACATGACAAACAAACCTTGAAAACGCCCAAATGAACATAAATAAATGAAATGCACGCCAAGAAAACAGAACAGTCAATGAAATGTATGTGCTATTTCCATGGAAATAGAGGCATTTCCAACATGTTATGACTTGCAAAGCATATACAGGTGTGGGCAGAAAAAGGATCCAAAATTTTCTTAGCATCTTCAGTTGTAGATGTATAAAACTTATCAATAGATAGGAATTTGGATACCTTAATTTCATATTGATTCGAATTAAATTCTTGACCAATAAACTATATTTGGCCATCCTTGAAGTGTTTTTCGAGGTATTTTTTTTAGGAAACAGTTTGCCTGTATTTTAGCTTATTGTGCAAACATTATATAATCAGGTAAACTCGATTTACCAAAAAGAGGCCCTTCATGACATTATCTTTACGGCGTGGCAGATAAAGTTGGAAACTAAACGATTATATTTGTATACTTTAAATGAAGAATAATTGCAATGCTTCTAGAGTGATTAATGATTCAACCTTCTAAGGCAGTCTGAGCCCAGATGGAAGTAGTAGGCCAACACATTGTGATGCTTCTAGAGTTCAAAAAGATGCATTTAAAATACTAAATAATTAGGGATTAAAAAAAAATATTGCAAAATATCAAGAAAATCAATACACAGTCACACATAAACAAATATATCTACAGAAAGGTATATGTACGTAACACCACCGAGATGCTAAATAGATACACATATACACTACCAAGATGAAAATATTCCTCAGATGCTAAAACCAAGCCCCACCCAAATAAATAGTGGCTGTCAAGATGTCCCAATATCAAATTATCATATAAGATAACGCCAAACCCCGGTATGTACTTCCTGAGGCTGCCATTAAATTTTAATTCACTGGTAAAACCATTTTTTTTCAGAAAGAAAAAAAAAAATGGGTAGATGCCCAGATTTCAATATCTATTTATGCCCTAACCTCCAAATCTACCTAAGACGCTTAATATAAGCTAGGCCTAATGAAGTTGCTCAGAGATGCGTTTAATGTTTGGAGAGACAGGCGTAAGGTTATTTTGGAGGAATCGGGCACATGGGCTTCATGTGTGCCCGATTTGACTTTTTTTTTTTTAATTTATTTTATTTAATTTTATATTTAATTTTTTTTTATTTTTATTTATTACTTATTTAAATTAACTTTTTAAATTTTACTAAATTTAAATTTCATGGTTTAAATCGTAATTTTTTTTTATTTATTAACAAAAAAAAAAATGATGAGGATAAAGAAAAATATCTAATAAAGGAAAAACAATGGTTTAAAAATATATGTTATTAAACGTGTTTAAAGGTTTATATATGTTTTAAAAGGTTTATATGTTTTAAATATTTAAAATTGTTTTGGAGACCGCGGGGATCGAACCCCGGACCTCCCCACTGGTCAAGTATTTACAAAGTCTGTCGTGCCAACGCACCACACGATGTGACTTTTACAAATAATTTCACATATAAATACTTTCATTGTCATACCCAAGACCACCCACCAAGCGAAGCGTCTTAAGAAGAACACTAACACTGAAAGGTACATAGCACTGGTGAACGCCAAAACGTGGCTTCTAGTTGGGGATAATTATTTAGATGTCGTGGTTTAATCCTATTTAATCATTAAACATGATTATTATATAACCTTAAAGCATTTTTTTAATGTGATTAGGTAAATGTTAAAAAAAAAAAGTAAACATGTTAACAGATGCCTTGATAAATGCAAGAAAGTTATGAACAATAAATCTGACCCATTGATTTTGGAGGACGATTGAGAATATGCCAGCATCTTCAATGCATAGCCATCAGATAATGGTTTAAGGTTAAATAAGATTAAAAGATCATTAATTGTTCCCATTGTTAATAGGTGTACGCCTTTCGACGTAAATTAATAAACATAAGGTCGGAAGTCACTTTAATCAATTTGTAAGAGAAAAGTTAAAAAAGGGCTTAGACTAGGACAAGCGGGAAGGAGGCGACATATGCACTAGGAGAGTAAGCATAGGAAGTGGCGAGTATGGTGCAATGCTAGCATAGCTACAGGGCAAGGAAACCAATAGTTTTTTTTTCATAGGTGCAAAGAAATCAAGCTTAGACGCTTAATCCTAACCCTAACCTAGCCAATCCCCTAATGGAGTAATGTTTGTTTACAGACAAATAAAGAAAACTTACGCCTAACCCTATTTCTAAGTTTAAAATATCACCAATTTGAATCATCCTTGAACTCACCCTAACAACTTTGGGGTGATGCAGGTCAAACCATATAGTATGGTCAGGACTCGAAGGAGTCGAGGCAGGGGAGCGTCGTCGCAAGCATTGCCAACACCAGCAGCACCAGCACTGCCATCGCCCGAACTAGCTCTCATTGTGCGCTCATTGGAAGCCATTAATGAGACTTTAAAGGGGCGACAACCAGCAGGGACTGAAGTGGAACCCCCACTATCTGGAATGGGTAATCCAGAAGCATCAAGGGATTCAGGGGGAGGAACTCCACTTGAAGACATCACGTGAGAATTGTAGAAGATCAAACTTCCATAGTTTGCCGGGGGTCACGCTAGTGAACGCGCAGAAGCATGGTTGGAAGGCATGACAAGCTATTTTTTCTTAAGGGACTATGCGTCCAACTCAAAGGCAAAGATTGTCATTTTTTAGTTAAGAGACAAGGTCTTGAACTAGTGGGGCAACCTGGAAAGACAACTGCACCTTACCCCAGACACAGTATCTTGGGAACTTTTCGAGGAGAGGTTCCGAAGGAAATATCTACCAGCATACTACGAGGAACAATAGGTAGGGGCATTTCATGCCTTAGTACAGGGAAACAGAACTGTAAAAGAATATGAGATCAGGTTTATGGAACTGGTCAAATATGTTTCATATATGGACAATGACCAACGACAGGCAGAGTGCTTCGTCTATGGATTGAACCCTAAGATAAGAGCTATGGTGCGGATGTGGAAACCATCTTCAGTAGTGGAGGCAGTGGAAAATGCACGTTATGCGGAAGAACACATGAACTTAACCGGGGGTACAAGACCGACATTTCTGCATCGTCCTGGATTTGTAGGGAAGGCCCGAAGGACATTTCCTAGGGGAGGGGGCTCAAGGCCACCGCCATATGGAAACAGAGTCACGCCAAGGACAGTAGTTGCAGGGATTTCAATGGTAGCAAGTGCAACATATCGTTCATTGCCAAAGGTGCAGACAGGTCCACGATCATCTCAGGGAACAACTAGTAGGGGCAAGGGTTCCAGGGGAAGGAACTCATTTCAGAGATAGAAACATAACAGTGCACAGGTTCCATCTCATGTTACCTGTTGGGGGTGCGTAGGACCCCATTACGAGCGTGACTGCCCAGACTTACAATCAGGGTTCGTGCATAGAGAAGGAAAGGCACCGATGGGGAGAGCAAGTAGCAGCCACCAGATTTACGCAGCGGTTAATAATCGTCAGGATGAACATCAATCCACGGTGGTGGAGTAATGAGGTACGCTAAATCATATCAATGTCAAGATTTTGTTTGATTCTAGTGTGACACATAGTTTCATTTCACCATCTGCATTAGAAAAGAGTGGGTTGGCAGCCTACGAGAACGATGACTTTAAACAAGTCAAGATGGTTTCGGGGGAAAAACAAGTAGTAGGACCTAGTGTTGATAATTGTATAGTAGACCTGGGAGTATGTACTACCAGGTTGAAGGTATACGTCACTACTCTCAGGGCATATGACCTAATCATTGGAATGGATTGGTTAGCAGCTCATCGAGCTTTGGTAGATTGTTTCGCAAAGAGGGTGCTTTGTGTCGATGATGAAAGAAGACTAGTAGAGATCCAAGGTGTATAGAGAAAAGTGTCGTTACGCTTTATATCAACTATGAAGGTTAAGTGATGCTTGAGACAAGGGTGTTGACTTTATGTAGTGGAAGCAGTGAATGAAAGGAAGGGACCCTCATTGGATCAGTACCCAGTATTGTCAAAATTTCAGGATGTTTTTCCAAATGAGTTACCAGCGTTACCTCCTGAGAGAGAGCTTGATTTTACCATTGAGCTAAAACCTGGTGCAGAACCAATATCCAAGACTCTGTATTGGATGACAGCGCCGGAACTTTGTCAATTGCAAATTCAGTTGAAAGAGTTACTGGACTTAGGGATAATAAGGCCCAGTGTCTCCCCTTGGGGCGCACCGGTAATTTTTGCAAAGAAGAAGGATGGATCCTTATGACTGTGTATAGACTACAGGGACTTGAAACGTGCTATAGTGAAAAATAGGTACCTGATGCCGTGAATAGATGACCTCTTCGATCAGATGAAAGGAGCAGTGGTATTCTCAAAGATCAATTTGCGATCAGGGTATCATCAGTTAAGGATTAAGGAAGGTGATATCCCAAAAACTGTCTTTCAAACTCGGTTTGGACATCACGAGTTTGTTGTAGTACCATTTGGATTGACCAATGCACTAGCAGTATTAATGAGCCTCATGAACATCGTATTCCGGAAGTACTTAGACCATTTTGTACAAGTCTTTTTAGATGACATCCTCATCTATTCCAAGAATGAAAGAGAACACAAGGAACACTTGTGAATAGTGTTGTCTTTCCTTAGAGAGAAAAAATTGTATGGGAAGCTCTCGAAGTGTTCCTTCTTCCAGAGAGAGATCCACTATTTAGGTCATATCATTTCCGGTGAAGGAATATCTGTGGACCCAGAAAAGGTAAAGGCCATTATGGAATGGCCAGTGCTGAAAAATGTCCATGAGGTGAGGAGCTTCATGGGGCTAGCAGGTTATTACCGAAGATTTGTGGAAGGATTCTCAAAAATAGAGAAACCCATCACCACTTTGCAATGCAAGGGGGTCAGGTATGAATGGACAGAAGAATGTGATAGTGCATTCATTGAGCTTAAGAGGTTACTAACTAGTGCGCCAATTCTCGAGTGTTAGATATGGAAAAGGACTTCATGGTCTGCAGAGATACCTCGAAGAAAGGGTTGGGGGCCGTGTTAATGTAGGATGGAGGAGTGATAGATTATGCATCAAGGAAGTTGAGGAAGCACGAAGAGTTATACATGACTCATGATTTAGAGTTGGCAACTGTAATGCTAGCTCTGAAACTTTGGAGGCACTATCTTGTTGGGCGAAACTTTGAGCTCAAAATGGACCATCAAAGTTTAAAAAATCTCTTCACTCAAAGATATTTGACTGTCAGGCAAAGGCGATGGAGTGACTTTATGAGTGAGTATGATTTTGGTATTTCATACATCAAGGGAAAGGAAAATGTGGTCGCAAATGCCTTGAGTAGGAGACCACGTATCTTCTCCTTGGTAACCTTAAAGGTAAATCTGAAGGAACATGTGTTGACACAACTCCCAGGAGACAGTTGGTATTTAAAGGTTACTTCAAACCTCTAGAGAGGGAGGCAGTTAGACCCAAAGTATGAAGGATATAGTCTGGAAACAGACAGATTGTTAAGATATCGAGGAAGGATGTACATCCCTGAGAATGGGGATATTCAAAGCATCGTATTGAAATAAGCTCATAGATCACTTTATTGTGTGCATCCGGGTGTGAAGAAGATGTACGCAGATATGCAGAAGATCTTCTTTTGGGTAGGCATGAAGTGCGATGTATTCCATTTCATCGCCAAATGCCTAGAGTGTCAACAAGTGAAAGCCGACCACCATCACTCGATAGGCCTCCTACAACCACATGATGTTCCTATGTCCAAGTGGGAAGTCATCTCTATGAATTTTGTTGTGGGGTTACCGCTCACATCCCATAGACACAATGCCATTCTTGTGATAGTGGATAAGTTAACCAAGAGTGCGCATTTTATTCTGGTTAGAGACACTTACGATGTCACTGATGTGGCATGTGTGTTTGTAAGCGAGCTTATCCGTTTGCATGGGATACCTAAGAAGATCATTTCAAATAGGGACTCCAGATTCACTTCTAGGTTTTGGACAAGTTTACAGTCAGCATTGGGGACTCAGTTGAAATTAAGCACAACTTATCATCCTAAAACATATGGGAAAACTGAGAGAGTAAATCAAGTCATGGAAGACATGCTTAGGATGTATGTAATGGATAGTCAAACCCAGTGGGAGAAGTACCTACCTTTGGTAGAGTTTGCCTACAATAACAGTTATCATAGCTCCATCAGAATTCCACCCTATGAAGCTTTGTATGGGAGGCCATGCATAATGCCATTGAGTTGGGATAGACTAGAAGACCGAGTAACAGTTGGGCCAGAATTGATTCATGAAATGGAGGAACATGTGATTCAGATTAGGCAGAGATTAAAGGAAGCATAGGATAGACAGAAAAGCTATGCGGATGCACACAGGACCGACTGGAGTTATGAAGTGGGAGACCAAGTTTTCATTCGTATCAGGCCTAATAAGAGTACCATACGGTTCGGGAAAGGGACAAAGTTGTCACCTCAGTTTATAGGACCATTCAGGATCCAAGAGAAAATTGGACCTGTTGCATATCGTCTTGTACTGCTACCCCACTTGCATAAAACTCATAATGTATTTCATGTATCTGTTTTACGTCATTATGTTGCTGATGAATCACATAAACTAAATTGGAAGGAATTGCAGGTATAGGACGTGGGAGCCCTCACGTTAGAACCGTTACACATAGGTCTAGTGGGACAAGTATAGTCCAAGATCTGCTACTTGGGAAGATGTTGAAACATTACGACGAGACTATCCCTCACTATTTTGACCACCTCGAGAACATGTTTCTCGAAGGTGGGGTGTATGTCACACCACCTTTTGACTTAGACAACCACGATTACCTGAGGCCTATATACTTTATTTTCTAGTCACAGTGAAACTATTAAGTGATACACTTAAACTTTAAAATTTATGAACTTTTATGAATGTTTAAATGTTATTGATGATGATGTATGTAATGCGATCTATTATGTGAATGTAAATTTTATGAATGTTTAAATTTTATTGATGATGATGTATATGATGCGACATATTGTGAGAATGTGAATTTAATGAATGTTTAAATACTATTAGAATGATGTCGGATATGATGCAATCTATTTTTGGCAAATGATAATCTTGTGAAGGAGTGTCGAAATTGAATTATGGGATATTATGAGATCTATTTCTAATTGGAAAACTTTGATGCTAATTTATCGGTATGGGGATACCAAATTGAAATGATGATGGTTTGCAATTACATGATGATAATGCATAGAAATGTATGAGTTTTTGTTATAGACTAATCTATAGGTTATGGGCTATGAAATAGCCAAAGGATAATGATGATGAAAGTGGATATCAGGACCACTAACCGAGAAACATTATGGTATGAATATTGTATGTGAAATTTATATTGGTTTGGATGCATTGTTATGATATGTGGATCAGTGCATGATTTCAGGTGATGACACTACCCAAACACGAATAAACGATGACAAAACCTCCAACAACACGGTGACACTGTATATTCCATTGTAGGGTGTGGACCCTAGTCCTGTTAGGAGGGGTGGAGGCATTTCCCACCGTGTATCCTCCATTGTAGGGTGTGAACCCTAGTTATGATTAGGAGGGGTGGAGGCATTTCCCACTGTGTATCCTCCAAAACCTAAAATCATGGGAGGATGGTGTTAGTTCACGCTCCCCAAGACGTGTGATGATGACTGTCAGATGCCTACTAGGGAATCTTGGTCGAGATAGCGACACTTTCCTTGACGGGTTCTATTTGGAGTTAGGTCAATATAGTTGACGCTCCAAGATAGTCTAGCAGAGGAAGGATAGGAATGGAGATGGAAGTAGGTTAGGGAGGAAGGATGAGTAGTAATAGTTGAGANGTATATATTAATATTCATTATTACGTAACTAAACCACAATTGTTTAAAATAAAATTGTTGAACCGGATAATTGTAATTAAAGAATTTCTCAAACGATTGATTGGTTGTTGTATTTTATAAAAGACTAGTCTTGCTAACTGGATTGGATGCATACATAAATTACTAAAGGATGACAGTTTTGATTATTAGTACATGCACGAGATTTTCATGTACTAGCTACACATGCATTTGTTGTACATATACACTAGTATGTATGAGATTTCTTGACTTACTTACTGATAATGTCAGTTACTTGTTATGAATGTGTGAACCATGTTTCTTTTCCTTTGTACCATAAGATACCTTAACTTCGGGATGAAGTTTCCTGAAGGGTGGGTGTATTTAACAACCCTAATTGAATAAATGTTTAAAGTTTATTAAGTAAAAATTAATTAGGGGATTAATTGTCTTAACATGGTATTAATTAAACAAGATTGGTATAAAGATACTAATTAAATATTTATTAATTAATTAAAGGTTATAAGTTTGATTAATTAATTAATTAATTAATTACCTATTATATTCAATAACTTGGGAATTAAATTTAAAAGGGATAATAAGTTATATTGTTTAAAAAAAAAAGGAGAGTTACGTACACATAAAGGGATAAGAATTAATTCAAAGGGATAAGATATTAATTATGAGAAGATAAGGTAATAAATGGGTTAGGTAGGGAAGTAAATGAGGGGTGAAGTCGGTGAAGGAGGGATATGGAGGGGAAGGAGGTTTATGAGAGGATAATTCTACAAGAGATTGGGGGATTGACTTTGGGGGCTCCTGGATTTGTAGAGAGGAGTGGAGTTTTGGAGTGGGATTGTATCAGTACAGGCACCGGGGTTGCTGGAGGTTTTGGGCACGGGGGCCAGGATATCCATATGATATCCTGGAGCTAGGAAGTTACCTACTTGGTAGGGTGGAACTAGGTTTTGGGCAGTTTTTACACAGTGCAGCAGGGGTCAAGAAGGCAAGCGGACAAACAGAGGGTTATTAGCAGCAAACCCAGGTATTTAAAATTTGTAATTGTTTTTTATTATGTTAGAAAATTTTAATATTCGTTGTTAATCTATATGTGAATATGCTCAGTTAAAGGAATTTGATAAATCTTACTGTTTTCCTCAATATAGAAGAAATTTGTGAATTTTCTGAAATCAATACTGTTAAAATTCATGTAATTTTTAGATGTAAAATCTATTCGGCCCCTACATGTTCCAAAGATTCTGGAAGGGGTTTCCCCCTACCAATATAATGAGCATGGGTACAAATCCTTGCCTGAGGTTCCATTGACCATGGAAGGGGTTTCCCCTGGTTGACATACCCGACGAGGGAACTGATCCCTTCCAAGGATTCTAAAGTCATTGTGAGGAGAAAACTCTTATGTTTTCCCCCTATTTGGGAATATTACCCTACACAAGATTATGTTGTCCAAAACCAGGGTTTCCCTCTGTCAAGACAACAACTAACGAAAAAGTGTTATTACCAAACACATTGAACAAAGAGAATGACATGGATGCCACTGGCGTGGTGTAATAAGAATGTCCTAGACTGCCTTCTCCAAACAAGGTGTAGTTCATTTTCGGCACAACTGGTGGCTAGAAAGCATCGCCGAGTAAGGGGGATGGAGGAGGTATATGACCTCCACCGTAAGGGATAGAATTATAGGAGGTTGAGGTGACCCTTATGAACCCTTACAAGGGATAATTTGAGCTCCCTTCCCCCAGACCCATGGTATGTAGGGTGGAGTAGTTAAGGATGAAGTTCATATAAAAGTTGGGAATCCCATATGAAAATGGAGGGCCCATCACACTCTGTGTGAATGAATCAGTGGTCATCGACAATGACAGGATCAGACCACTGCCCAAGGTAGAGGTGGTCGAGACCATTGTAGTCTGGACCGACAAATGTGGGTTAGGAGGTGGAACACCCACTATGGTGGAAGTTGTTGAGGGAGTGTAAGGACTCCCTCATGAAGTGGAAGCATTTGCTTCCATAGCTTCTTGCAAGACTATATGACGCTCGTGATGTGTTACCCTTGGAGGGACAACTTGTACAAATATTGGCGCCGAAAATTCAGTGATCAGAGGGTTGTCTGGCTCGAGAGCTTCCACTCCAAAGTAAAAAAATAGTAGGATCCTCCAAATTTGAGTGTTCTCCTCTTAGAGCTGGCTCGGGCATAGTCTCTTGTGGCTCGGTTTCTTCAAATGACCCTTCTTGTTCAAGTCTTCGTCGTAATGGTGGTGGTGGTGGCTCCAATGTAATTGATGGGAGGCCCTGAAGCCTTCACAACCGATGAATCTCTTGATCTTCCACCTTGTGAAAATATCAATGAAACAGTAAGGCTTTGACTATCATGTAAAACCAAGCACACGCAAGAAAATTTCCTACAATATAAAGAAATCAAACCACTATCTAGGTGGAGGAACAGTTACGCCAAGCAACACTAGAGAAACTTACTGGTGCAAGTGCAACTCGAACATGGAAGCACCCTCCGGGTATACTCTGCAAAGAGTGGCATGACATCTTCCCTAGGTACCATGGTATACCCCTACAATCACCTGTGCAAGTCTCTATAATAAAGGAAACTAAGTTACCAGCTCGTAAACAATCACCAAGCAGGTACACTCGATAGTCAGGTGCACCACAATGAGCAAGATAACATGTTCAAAACCAACCAAGGGTATCGAGAGAAATTGTTCTAGAAGAAAACTGAGTATCTCTAATGGATTCGAGGTCCACGATACTCCATATGCAAATGAAAAAAAAAAATATCCCATGACAGATCCTCAGTATGTGTTCCCCACTACGCTTGGTCTGATTTTGGAGGGGTTATCTCTACTACCTTTCCTCGCGCGACCTCGTTTTTAGCCCCTATCTTAGAGGGAGTTCTCGGATAACTTTCACGTCAATGGACTTTTGCACTCCTTAGCTATGACTCCAATGTTTTTTTATAAGCCTTGAAGAGTTTCCTCTTCAACATAATTCAAATCTCTAGCCTAAACTAGTTGATTGACCCTACAAACATAAAATTCTAGTTAATTTTAATTAGCATTATTTTTAAATGGATTGTTTTAACTAAAAGGATATGGAAGTGAAACTAGTGATGTATATGAGAGACGAAAAGAGGAGAAGTAAACGAAAATTTTGAAAGCAAAATTACTTCTAGTTAACAATAAAGATTTGCAACAAACTCTTTAAATCAACTTTTCATAACTAACATTTTCAATATCTTTAACTAAAACAGAATTTCACTTGACTACGAGCTACTTAAATTCTATGAAATCAGTTAAAGAAATTAAAAACTAAACTCTTTTTCCTTTCAAGAAAAATAACTTAACCCTAACTACTTTACCAAACTAAGAAATAAATTATTTTTTTTAGTAAATTTTTCAAACAAGAAAACATGAAATAAATTTGTCTTTCTTCTTTTGTTTAAAGAAAATGGAAGGGGGTAAAATAAAAAATAGACAAGACTGAAACTGACCACTTCCAACTGTAGATCGCATGGAGTCACTAAAGACACCTAACAGGCTGATAAAAAACTCAAAGACTCACCTAAAACTCTTTCGACGTAAACACAAGAAATCTTCAAAAAGACAAGAAAACTGACATCTAACCTAGGCTTTGACTATAAAAGTAGAGGCAATAAACTCTATCAAGAGACCCTAAGAAGTAAAAACCTAAATTAGGGAAGAAGTTGACTGTCTCTTCTTAAAAAATAGTCCCTTGAACCAGGTATGCTACTGATGCTTAAGCAGTTTGTGTATGTACGTGGGATGTCTATAAAGTAGGGTGTGTATGTACATGAGTTGACGCACAACAGGTCGCATACACCTCTGTATTTCTTGAAAAAATGAAATGAAACAAATAGACTGAAAGGGAAGAGGGAACTGATATGGCACCAACAGGTGACCAGAATCCATTAATATACTCAGCAGACTCACAAAAACTCAAAAATGTATAAAACCAATCAAACAGCCGAGAAATCCCCTAAACCCTAGAGGCTTCCCCAATATGGTTGCCAATTCTTCTAGCGGGAAAAAACCCCCTATGGCTACACCAGGGTTTATAATGTAGGCAGATCAATAACCACTTAAAAGTATCCTACTTCTCTAAATACCCCAAACATGCCCCATACTTATGCAATAAACGTAAAATGAGAAGGATCAGGTAACTGTACCTTTACTCTACGTCCGGTGACGATCCTCTCGCGCTTGAAGTTTTCATTGACTGTAAACATCCTCCCAAGGATGTCTCAAATTCAAAGATAGTCAAACAGAAATATACAAGCATACATTTCATACATAAATAAGGGTTAGATGTTAGAATAGAAACATAGAATAAATGAAAACATTCGACACATCATGTTTTGGGACAGGAAAACTACTTCTTTTATTGATAATACAATGATCACTTACAACTAAAGTTGGATACTGCTCCTCGAACCTAGTCTAGAATCCTCTTCACCAAGCTCCAATTTCACCTCTATGTACATTTCTCCTCTCAACCTTCTTCTTGGGAAATAGAATGAGTTCTTATGGAGGAAAAAGGGGGAAATGAGGAATTTTGAGGTAATTCTCACAACAAGGTTGCAAATTCTTGGGACAAGGAGGGGATGTGAAATAGGTAGAGTTTCATTTTTCTTATCTCTATATATGGAATGATAACCCAACACCTCCTTTTATATGACAAAAGGATGGCTATTTGGTTGGGTGATAGGATATAGGTGGTGGATGAATTGGGAAACTGCCCTATAGCCCATAATCTCAACGAATTCCTTGCAACTTTTTAATTTTTGCAACTTTTGAAAGTATAGATGGGTTGTAGTGGTGCAACATGCATACGTACATAGGATTTAGTGATGCAACAAGCATATGTATGCGGGAAGTACTGGTGAAGGGTGCGTACATCTTCAAAAAATGAGTTTTTAAGAAGAGAAAAGTAGTGATGGCTTCGCAAAAATTGCAAGTAAGAGGGCCAAATTCTAGGTATGCATATGTGGAGCAATTTAGGGTTATAACACTAGGAAAACCAACCCAGGCCATAAGTAAAAAAGGATAAATAGAAAGTGGTGTGCGTTTAAAAAAATTTGTTGGCACAACAACAATGGATGTTTCTCCATGTAGTCACTAGCTTCTGAGATGAAATTCCCAGAGTTGGATGTTAGCTCAAACTATGATTTTAAAATGGATAAGGGAAAATAGATCATTAACGCAGAACCCAGTGTCACCACCACTACCAAAAAGCTACATCTAAAGTAAGTAAAGGATCCTCAAGAAGGAGATCACCTCTTCCACCCACAAAGATGGGTGAAGAGAACCCCACTCCATTTCATTGTTTGAAGTGGTAACCAAAATAACCCAATAATAGAATAGGTCATAAATAGGATGAACCTGATAGCGATGCCGCACCCTCATCCATATACCATCTAATGGTTCAGCCATGGATGAGACATATTGATGCAGACCCCCTACCTCAGTAGGGTTCTGCGACCTCCCGGTCTCTAGATCGTTCGTCTTTTGAGCCGAAATAACTCTTCGAGATCTTGTTGGAACCCTTTGAAGAAGTACACAGGTCCCTTTGTCCTCTTGCACAGGACTTGAGAAAACCTATGCACATTCTCAGCTTTCGGTGCTCTTCTCTTTTCTGAACCAACATACCTTTCGCGTTTTGAGGTTTCGGGACTCCTACATGCGAGCTCTCCCAGGCTCCTTGTCCTTCCAACTCCCGGTATCTGAAATGACGAAAAGGGATTAATGGCTCTGGATTGCCCCTTAGCCTCTGTCCACGTGACCACCACTCTGTGACCAAGCACTTAATGACAAAGGGCTACCGACCTTTTGTGATTCAGGATTTTGCGATTCCGGTTGCAATGATTTTTTTTTGTCCTCCAAACTCCTAGGTCCTGAAATGTTGAAATCTACCCGTGACCACATTTCACTTTTCAGGATTTCAGAATTCACGATTTCGCAATTCCAGATGCAGGCAGTTCTTGGTCCTTCAACCTCCCAGGTCTCGAAATGTCGAAATACTACCCCTTGAGAGAACCTTTTGGGGTTTTCCCCGAACCTTGACCACTCACCACGTGTCCCCTTGGTGAACGGTCCTGATGCTTTCAGAATTTCGTGAGCTGGGACTTCTTGTCTCATGACTCCTTCTCCTCAAAATTTCAGTGTCCGAAACGCCGAAAAGGGATTGAATATTTGACATGTCTCCTTCAAAATGGATGGCCCCGATGCTTTCGGGACTTGATGAGTCCTCTTCCCTCTATTGTTACAACTATTAAACCCCTCGCACCTCCTTCTGAATCCGTCGGCTATCGGTCCTTGGTGCTAGATCTGATGGACCAGATCCTTTTTCCTGTGCACCTCCTAGGGACTCAACCCTATGCACGTATCCTTGATCCAATGACTCTTAGGCCACCACGCTCCATATCCAACAACTGGTGCAATTTCACGAACCGGGAGTTCGTGATGCAGTGACTCCAAAATCTCTTGCTGCTCCAAACCCCAAACTCCAAAATAATGAAATTCAATGCCTTAGAGTGTTGGAAGACACTCGGCCTTAATCTCCCCGCTGCTCTGCAAGATCCAATGATTCTCACAACTTCGACACTTCTCCACAAAGCATCTCCACCGTCCATTTCAGCTGCTCTCCTGCATGACCTCCCAGAGGTTAAAATCTATGCACATTCACCCGATCCAACGGTTTTTGGGTATTGGCGCTAGATCTAACGGTTCAGGTCTGTCTTCCCTGCGCACTCTCCTCCTGAGCTTTCTTAGCTTTTTGACTTATAAGATTTTATAATTCTCAAAGGTCTCAACCTTTTACTCTTCCTCTTGCAAGATCGGTTCCTTTGGATCTCATTTGCATTATAGAAACATTGTCCCTTCTAAGTTCCGTCCTCCCAGAGATTTACTCCTGCGCACACCTTGCGTTCGAGGATCTCAAATAACTCAGATTCGAGAATTTTTCTTGAAAAGAAAAATCCTTACGCCCACCTGGTGTTCTCCTACTTAATCCACACCTTGCAGAGCCTACAGAGTATTAAGAAACCCTGTGAGTGTCTTCTCTTTGACAATTCCCTTTCCTCATAACTCAAAATAAAGTTCTTTGGTGCACTCTATGCACTTTCTCAATGCCCTCTTGGTACATCTCTACAGAACCTTTAGTAGTTTTGTATTCCCTAAACTCAAAACAGAGTTCCTTCCTTTGCACTCCTTGCACCTCTGTTGATGAAGGTTCAATGTTATCCCTCTTGAGATTTCCTGAGGTTGTCTCACCTCTGTCAACACACACCTTGCAGACTATGTGCACTCCTTGCACTCAGAAACTCCAAGATAGGAAGAAATTGAAACTTATGCAATGCTTCACCAGTTATGCATTTAAAACATGAAATGCATAAAAACATGTAAACGTCAAAAACATAGTGTGGAGGAAAAATTGCTTTTCTATTAATCTGTATGTCTGAACAAATATTTACAAAGGCTGGACTATAACAAGTCTCAGCTCTCTTTCAAGACCTCTCTGCTCTGGTCTCTCCTCCTAACTCTCTACTCTAATTTCTTTTCCAAAATGAGGGCTCCCATGAGCTTATCCTCAACCACCGTCTCTAAGCTATCGCTATCACAGAGCGACTCCTACAACTACATTACATAAATGGATGCCCAGTCCTGACTATGTCCTGGGCTTGCTGCAGGAAACCATTAAAGGAAACCTCAACCACTACCTGTACAAAGGCGTGGTCTGGCATTAAAATCCTTACAACATTTATTGAAATTTCGAATTTCAAAATTGAGAGGGTTGCGCCTCTCCCTTTCTCGATTAAATGGGTGTTGGATGTGATGGCTAGCAGCCACGCTGCTAACATGGAGCAATTCTCCTGTATCATACTCCTCAGCTGGAAAAATTATGATCTCCTAATCATGAGCTCCTCTTCTCCAGTGTTGAAATCCACCTGGATCCCAAACTTTCCCTTGGAGTTGTCCATCCACTCCATCGCTTCGTTGCTGCTATTGTTGTTGGTACCCTACTACTATGGCAGGTTCTCCTCTGCTCAACCTCCCTTTTCTTGCAGTCTCTACTGTTGAACTCAACATCATGCTCCCGATCTTCTCAATCACCCTGTCCAGTTGCTCCAGTGGTTGGCTCTCCTTATGCAGTCTTCTCTGCTGCACTTCTGTCTCCTCAATGGGAAGATCTACTCGATCTCCCCTGCTATCTTTATCTCTCTTTAGGGAACTAAGTGGCCACTCTACTGCAAACTCCATCTCTACAGTCTTCTCACTAAAATATTGCTCAACCTCTTCTAGTGGCAGTTTTGCTGCTACCATTTCTCTTGCTGGCATACTTCTAACTTCTTCCAGCTTCTCTTGGGGCTGGTATGATCCACTACCTGCTTCCAACTTAGCCTGTTGGATGTGCAAATTTTTCACCATCGTCCTTCTCTTGAGGGATTCTAATTCTTCATACAGATCAACAAAATCCATGCCATCTGCTTCATCTTCTTCTTCTTCTTCTTCTTCTTCTTATGCAATTTCCAGTACTGCATTGATTTCCTATCCAGCTTCCTGGTTGAAAAATTTGAGCCATTTTGTTGAATGCTCATCTTCTGCTTCTTGGGAAAACATCAGTGTCTGCTCCATTTCTTCCTCCATGACAGTTTCTTCTAGTTGTCCTCCTGCTATTACTTCATTTACAACACATGCTCTGGCCTCAACTGGGTTTCTTTGTAGGAACACCTCTATTCCTCCAATGATCAAAATTCTCTTATGATTCTCTCATGTCAGCACTGCTTACTTATCTAAACTCTCCTATGAGTTCATGAGACTTTCATATAGTCTCATCTATTTCCCCTTGCCCACCTGGCAATTTGGGAATTTTATGCTACCCACCTGGTAGTCTATGAGATTGTCTGATCCCATCTCATTGCCCACTTGGAAATCTGAACGTTCACCACTACCCCCTTAAAAGTACGCAAGACCTTCCATTGATATCTTTCCATTTCCCACATGGCAACTTGAAAGTCCACTTCTTCCCACCTGGCAATTTATGAGATCATCTGTTAATATCATACCATTGCCCACCTGGCAATAAGAATTTCAATGGTTGTCCTCCTGACAGTCTATGAGATCCTCCAATGATCTCATTTCATTTCCCACCTGGAAATTCGAAAATTCATCCTTTCCCTCTTGGTATTTTATGTGATCCGAAACTGACCCCTCTTCCTCATCACTGAGGGTTTCTTGGACTTTTGGCTCACAGATGCAAACCAACTCTGCATCACTGAGGCTTTCATCATACCTCAACCACTTCCTCAACTCTTGTTGTTGTTTCCTGGCCAACAACTTTTGAACAGGCCATTTCGATTTCTTGTTCAGAGGCCATTTGTACCTCCAATGTACTTTTTCCTCCTGCTGCATCTTTAATGCCAGTTGTTCCATTCTCTCTCTTATTTTAGCAAGTTCTTTGTCAATCTCTGCTTTACTCATCTGTTGGTGGTCTCCTCTTCCACCATGCTCATGGCCTCCATTTCCATCTTTTACCTGCCCTCTTGGAAAGAGTATGGATCACTCTACGTCTAAGAGAATCTCCATGTACTCCTACAACTAGCATGGATGTCTATCATTTTCTACACACCTTGCAACAATCACCACAGAGATTTAACACCCTGCTTCTTTCACCTACTGTATACAGATGAATCTCTATTTCTGATTCCACTTGATGTTACCAGAATTTCTCCCATCGTCTCTCCTTTGTCTGTGAACAAAGTAATGGTCTCCTCTTTCTCTTTTTCCTCAAATCTACAGACAAAAATCTTCTCTGATACCACTTGATGGTGTGTATCAGATAATTTTCTTTATCTACTCTACCTCCCTCTGTCTACAGTCTACAGACAGAAAGTGGAGCTAATAACACTTTATGCAGACCCCCTACCTCAACAGGGTTCTGCGACCTCCCGGTCTCTGGATCGTTCTTCTTCTGAGCTGAAATAGGTCTTTAGGCTCCTATTGGAACCCTTTGAACAAATCCATAGGTCCCTTTGTCGGCTAGCACAAGCCTTGAGAAAACCTATGCACGCGCTCAACTTTCGGTGCTCTTCTCTATTCTGAACCAACACACCTTTTGTGTTTCGGGGTTTTGGGACTCCTGCATGCGATCTCTCCCAAGCTCATTGTCCTTCCAACTCCCAGTATCTGAAACGTCAAAAAGGGATTAATGGCTCTGGATCACCCCTTAGCCTCCATCCACATGACCATCACTCTGTGACCACATGCTTAATGACAAACTGCTATCGACCTGTCGCTATTCGGGATTTCGTGATTCCGACTGCAACAATTTTTTTTGGTCCTTCAAACGCCTGGGTCCCGAAATGCCTAAATCTACCCGTGACCACGGTCCACTTTTAGGGATTTCTGAATTCGCGGTTTCGTGATTCTGACTGCAGACGGTTCTTGGTCCTTCAACCTCCCAAGTCCCGAAATGTCGAAATACTACCCCTTGAGAGAAACTTTCGAGGTTTTCCCTGAACCTTGACCACTCACCACATGTCTCCTTGATGAACAATCCTAATGCTTTCGCGATTTTGTAAGCTGGGACTTCTTGTCTCATGACTCCTTCTCCTCGAACTCCCGGTGTCCGAAACGTTAAAAAGGGCTTGGATCTTTGAAACCTGTCCTCCAAAATGGATGGCCCCGATGCTTTTGGGACTTGACGAGTCCTCTTCCCTCTGCTGTTACGAGGATTAAACCCATTGCACCTCCTCCTAGATCCGACAACTATCAGTCCTTGGTGCTAGATCTGACGACCCAGATCCTTTTTCCTATCCAAATCCTAGGGACTCAACCCTTTGCACGTATCTTTGATCCAATGGCTCTCTGGTGACCACGCTCCAGATCTGACAGCTGGCACAATTTCATGAACCCAGAGTTCGCGATGCAGCGACTCTAAAATCCCTTGCCGCTCCAAACCCCAAACTCCAAAATAGAGAAATTCAACGCCTTAGAGTGTTGGAAGACACTTGGCCTTAATCTCCTCACTGCTCTGCAAGATCCAACAATTCTCACAACTTAGCACTTCTCCATGAAGTGTCTCCACCATCCATTTCAGTTGCTCTCCTATGCGACCTCCCATAGGTTAAACTCTATGCACCTTCACCTGATCCAATGGTTGTTGGGTATTGGCGCTAGATCTAATGATTCAGATCTGGCTTCCTTTTGCACTCTCCTCCTGATATTTCTTGGCTTTTTGACTTAGAAGATTTTCTAAGTCTCGAAGGTCTCAACCTTCGACTCTTCATATTGCAATCCAGGATCCTTTGGGTCTCGTCTGCATTATAGAAATGATGCCCCTTCTGAGCTTCATCCTCCCAGATATTTACTCCTACGCACACCTTGCATTCGAGGATCTTGAATAACTCAAATTCAAGAAGTTTTCTTGAAAAGAAAACTACTTACACCCACCTGGCGTTTTCCTGCTCGATGCACACCTTGCAGAGCCTACAGAGTATTAAGAAACCCTGTGAGTGTATTCTCTTCGACACTTCCCTTTCCTTAGAACTCGAAATAGAGTTCTCTGGTGCACTCTATGCACTCGCTCAATTCCCTATTGGCAGAGCTCTACAGAACCTTCAGTATTTTTATCTTCCCTGAACTCAAAATAGAGTTCCTTCATGTGCATTCCTTGCACCTCCGCTGATGAAGGTTCAACGCTATCCCTCTTGATCTTTTCTGAGCTTGTCTCACCTATGTCAATTCACACCTTGCAAACTATGTGCACTCCTTGCACTCAGAAACTCCAAGACAGGAAGAAATTGAAACTTATGCAATGCTTCACTAATTATGCATTTAAAACATGAAATTCATAAAAACATGTAAACATCAAACACACAGTGTGCATGAAGAAATTATTTTCTATTAATCTGTATGTATATACAAATGTTTATAAAGGATGGACTGTAACAAGTCTTAGATCTCTTTCGAGACCTCTCTGCTCTCATCTCTCCTCCTAACTCTCTACTCTAATTTCTTTTCCAAAATGAGGGCTCCCATGATCTTATCCTCAACCACCATCTTTGAGCTATCTCTATCACAGAGCGGCCCCTATGGCTACATTACATAAATGGATGCCCAGTCCTGACTACGTCCTGGGCTTGCTACAGGCAACCATTAAAGGAAACCTCAACCACTACCTGTACAAAGGCATGGTCTGGCATTAAAAGCCTTACAACATTTATTGAAATTTTGAATTTCAAAATTTAGAGGGTTGCGCCTCTCCCTTTCTCCATTAAATGCATGTTGGATGTGTTGGCTGGCTGGCACACTACTGACATGGAGCGATTCTCCTGAATCAGATATTCACTAGATAGAAATATCACCTAAACTAAAAAATCAATCCCCTCAAAGATGATGTATTATGTGATGTTGCCCCAATTGAATTTTGTGATGTTATTTTAGGACAACCATATATGTGTAAGTGTCATGATATCTATGAATCTAGGCCCTGTAGTTTCATTATTACTTTGGTGGTTCATCTCTCTAATACCATATGTTGTCCCAACAACTACGGTAGAAATGTGATCTCTCATATCAGGATATTTTTCCTCTTTATGGTCCAGTCGAAAGGCGAACAAATCACTACAAATTTCAAATCCTCTCGATGAGGTCTCTCTACATAGTGGAAGAAGGTGGAAAATATAGTAGAATAACATAAATACATAATTGCCTCACCTATGGGGGTGCCTTTGCAATTTAAGGTAAATCACTCAATTGATTTGACACCTAATGCTCCTCTACCTAATGACCCTTTATATGGGAACTTTGTTATGGAGAATGAATAAATTAAATGCCAAATCCAAGATCTCATTCTAAAAGGACACATTATACCAAGATCCTCACCTTGCATGAGCTCAATTGTTATTTTGGAGGAGAAGGACACAACATGGAATATGTTAGGGACCTAACCTACCTAACCCCCCAAGTGGGTAGAATAATATATTTCCATGTAATAACTTGGTCAATATTAATAATTCCTAGAAATATGGAGGAATAAGTCAATTGTAAGAATACCTAATAAAAGCTTCTTCTTCTAGAAGGATATTCCTCTAGATTGTTTTTTTGGATAGATATATTTAGTATAAATAAGAGTAGAGGGTATGAGAAGTTTTGTCTTGGAGAATTATTGTAATAGAGATCTTCTCTACTGGAGGTTTCCCCCTCAAAGAGGCAAGTGAACATTGTTTCCTGTCAATAAAGGTATAATTCTGGTGTTGTGGTTCCATATAGTTTGTTGTTCTGTTGTTATCTCTGCAGTATTTCCATATTTTGTTGCTATATCGATATTATTCTCTGCATTATTTCTCTATTCTGCTAATATAATAAATTTGGTACCTTACAAGTGGTATTAGAGCACTTTACTCAACAAAAAATTGTGGGTTAATTGTTTTTAGGGTAGAGTTGTATTCCAATGTCTGAAATCTACAAACATTTTTCATTACGCACTTAAACCCATGGTCGGGAAGTAATACATGTAGGAAATACAAGAGGTACTCAAGTGCACATTTGTTGGACACCCTTGTAACCCATTTTGGTACACCTTCGAGTGGTAGTTTTTCAAACAACACATGTATATGGATCAACCTAGATCTCCTAAAGCCCTCCATAGATAAATTGATTGACCACTTGACTACTATAGTTCCACCGAGAAAAACACTAGGGAATATACTCTCTAGTACATGGGTAGTCGGGTAGTACGACTAAGGGAATGGTCTAGCCTCCTTGGTTTGTGCCTTGAGATATTGGGTTGAGTACTACTATTGGACCTCGCACGTATATTAGAGATCTATAGCACAGGGAAAACCCTTGTCTGTATTAACCTTGAATACCCTAACCCTTGGGATAGAAACAAAAACAAAACAAACAAGATCTATTGTTGCGCAACTGTGCCCTCTGCATTCTGGTTGTGAAATTACTACACATTTCTTCTTGTTAAGCATTTGGGCATTTTGTCACTGTAGTATTATTGAGGCCGGAGTATAACTCTGCTAGAGTAAAAAAAAAAAAACATATAGTGGTCCCACCAACACACTTATTTGGGACCTATCCCATTGGATTCCCCTTTTCTCCCTGATCGTAGTCATACGTTTCATTTTTAATCCTTTCTTTCAGTGGACCCGAACCCTTCTCAACTTCCCCATTTTTCCACCTATTCCATTATATTTCCCTTATCTCCTTGATCGTCATGGTATCTATCACTTATAAGTCCTTTTTTTTGGTCCCACCCACCCACTTTTCCTTACCCTCACTTCCCATCTCCAAATTCCCACCGGATACAACCAAGACATGCAAGATTCCATAAATCATGTGACATCTAAGATTGCCTCTTCCAATTCCCTCCCAAAATTTGATTCCCAAGTCAAGCAAAAATTTGACACCATGGAAGCCAACTTCATGAACAAATTTAACACCGTCCAATCTGTTGTCAACCAGTTGTTGAACCTCCCTTCGGGTCCTTCCTCCTCAGACCAACCCGATGTTGTTGATTCCTCTTATTTTTTGCATTTTCAATACAACTCCTTTCAGCATGACCCCAGTCTTCCCCGCATCGAGGCAAATAAATTTGATGGCTCCGATCCTACAGGTTGGGTCACTCAAATGGAGCATTATTTTTCTTTCCATGGTATAACTGATGAGTTGGAAAAAATTCGCTATGTTCTCCTCTATATAGATCCAGAATGATGGAAATGGTGTAAATGGCATAAGAATTCATGTCAGGGGTATAATTCCTGGACCCATTTTATTGGAGAGATCAATGACGGCTTTGACACTGATACCCACTATCTCATTCGTTTGACCAAGTTGAAACAATTTGGCATCGTGGAATACTTTATAACTTCTTTTGATCATTTGTCCTTTTGAACCGAAGGAATGTTAGATGATTTTTTCCATGAATTCTTTATCAGTGGACTAAAGGATGAAACTATTTCCCAATTTCTCATGGCCCTCCCTCAGAATTGGTTGGAATCTACTAAATGTGCTAAATAGGCCCAACAAGTTGTTTTTTCCTACAAAAAAAAAACCTCTTTTGTTCCTCACCCTCGACCCAGTAATCCTAACCTACCTATCACTCCCCTCAAAGTCAAAAAATGAACTAGGGATGAAATGGTTGAATGTCAAATAAAGAGTCTTTGCTATAATTGTGATGAAAAATATTTTCTGGGCCACAAGTGTACGGATTTATTTTTTTATGTCCATTTCTGAAGATGTTCCCAATGAATATGTGACAGTTCCACTTGTTGAAGAGCCCTCCCTTCCTGATTCTATCCAGGATCCCACTGACCCACCTAAATTTGAACCACTCATTTCCTTGCATTCCCTCATTGGCTTCTCTACTCCAAAAACCCTCAATGTCATTGGGTATATTAAGAATAGGAATGTAATAATCCTTTTTGGCAGTGGTAACACCCACAATTTTATTCATCGTCACATTTCCCAAGAAACCAATTGTTATATCTGTGTTATCAATAATTTTCAAATCATTATAGCCAATCGTGGGTCCATGAAATGTGGTGGGTGTTGTGAAAATGTATTTCTTCAAATTGGACATGATCACCTGAAATCTCATATTTTTTCCATTGAAATGGGAAGTTGTGACATTATGTTAGGTGTTGAATGGTAACACACTTTGGGTCCCATTCTTATGTATTTTAAGGATTTAACCATGCAATTCCAACAGGAGGGATAAAGGTATCCCTTCCAATGTCTCACATCTGGTTCTCCTAAGATCATCAGTTCCCATCGCATGGAAAATCTCCTCAATAAATGTCACTCCATTATTATTTCTCAACTCTATTCTATTCATGCGATTGAGACATCCTTTGTGCATCCTGACCTCCAAGGTATTTTCTCCAAACACCAAGCTATTTTTTCCACTCCTCAGGGACTTGCACCTTCTAGTTGTGTTCATGATCATTCCATACCCCTTTTTCATGGAATTCTTCCTCCCAATGTTTTCCCTTATCATCATCCATTTTCCCAAAAGAATGAAATTGAGAAAATAGTGCAAGATTTTCCACAAGTCGATGTTATCCACCCTAGTACCATCCCTTATTCTTGTCCTATGGTAATGGTACTTGGTGCATGTGTCATGAATTTCGTGCCCTCAATAAACTCACCATCAAGGACAAGTTTCCCATTCCTGTCATTGATGATCTCTTGGATGAGTTGAGTGGTGTTGAGTATTTCACTAAACGTGATCTACATTCTGGCTACCACCAGATATGTATCCAAGACGTCGACATCCCCAAGACCACCTTTTGAACTCATGAGGGTCACTATGAGTTCTTGGTCATCCCCTTTTCCCTATTTAATCCCCCCTCTACCTTCCAAATCCTCATGAATCATGTCTTTTGTCCTTTTCTCCACCCTTTTGTCTTATTTTTGTTTGATGATATTTTCATCTATAGTAAAACTTGGCAATTCCATCTTTCCATGTGAATCAATTTCTTCATCTACTCTCTGAACATTAACTTTTCCTCAAACACTCTATATGTTCCTTTGACGCCTGGTGTCTGGGTAGATCCTAAGAAGTTTGAAAAAATGTAATATTGGCCTCATCCCAAAAGTATCACAATATTGTGTGGTTTTCTGGGTTTAACAGGATATTATTCCAAGTTTATTCAGAATTATGGAAATATTCAAACAGCTCCCACTGCTCTACTTAAAAATAATTCTTTCACTTGGAATCATGCAATTGATCTGGACTTTTAAGCATTGCAGGTGGCTATGTGCACTACTCTTGTCTTGGCCCTTCCTAATTTCAAAAATACCTTTGTCCTGGGATGTGATGCCTCCAGGAGAGGAATTGGACCAGTCCTTATGAAAGAGGGAAGACCTTTGGCCTTTACCAACAAAAAAATTTTAGAACGCCATTTCGGCCAATCAATATATGAAATGGAAACGCTAGCTATTATGCATGCAGTGGATCTGTGGTGTCATTATCTCTTGGGGAAACACTTCCAAATTAAGAAATATCATCAAAGCCTCAAGTCTTTTTTGGAGCAATGACCTTCCTCTCTAGAGAAACAAAAATGGGTAAATACACTCTTTAGATATGATTATGAGATCATTTATAGGAAAGGTAAAGAAAATGTGGTTTTTTATGCTCTTTCTCAAAAATATGAATATGAAGGGTCCATGTTCTCCCTCTCCTTTATTATACCAAATTGGCTCCAAGCGGCTCACCAGGAATGGCTACAAGATCCTAAAATTTCACATCTAATCCAACAAGCCAATTCTTCAGTTTCCCTAGGGTACTCTTGGCACAATGATGAGCTTCACTACAAAGTCCATTTGTATTTAAGTAAACAATCACAACTTAATCCACGGTTCTTTTTGGGCTTCATCCTACTCCCACAGTTAGGCACTCAAGGTTTACCAAAACATATGATAGCATCAAACGTTCTTTTTTCTGGGATTGTATGAGAAAGAAAATTCTCACTTTTATGGAAGTATTTGATTCTTGTCAACGTAAAAATGGGGAAATAATCAAATCCCCTAACACACTCAAACCACTTCTGATTCCACCCACTATTTGGAAGGACATATCTATGGATTTCATTGTGGGATTACCTAAATCAGGCAATAAGTCAGTCATCATGGTGGTAGTTTATCGTCTTTCCAAATATTCTCCTTTATGTTCTCTTCAACATCCATTTACTGCATCCATTGTTGCTGAACTTTTCATGCATCATATCTCCAAGCTTCATGGCATGCCTCATTCTATTGTGTTTGATCGACAGCCCAATTTTACCAGCAATTTTTGTCAAGAATTATTCAGGCTACAAGGAACCCAAATGCATCTCAACACCTCCTATCATCCCCAAACTGATGGCCAAACTGAAGTTTCTAAGGTGTTATCCGGATAATCCACAGTTGGTGTCATTTTTGTCAATGACGTTTCGAATCCGAATCAGGATTCATCATCAGGACTAATCATCAAATGAGAGGTTGTTGATCTTCGTCAATTAATACTTTAAATGCAGGACAATTTTTAATTTATAATTTTTTAACCAAGTCAGTTATCTATAAACCATAATTTTAGAGTTAGACAAAAAAAAACAAAAGTAAAATCAAATAAATTAATAAATTAATAAAACAATTGATAATGATTAATAATTATTATCTAAGTATCGATGATAATATTATATATATATATATATATATATATGTATGTATGTATGTATATAAATCTAGGGTTTTGAAAGAATTATTAGGAGGCTTTTAATTATTTATTCTTTTAGGGTTTAATCATAACTAGTTATTAGAATGATTTAAATGTGATTAATAGTGTTATTTATGATTATGGTACATAATATGATAAGGCTAGGATTTATAAGTATTTAAAACAAAAGTAAAATCAAACAAATCAATAAATCAATAAAACAAATGATAATGATTAATAATTATTACCTAAGTGTGGATATCATAATTAAGTGTAAATATTGATAATAGTGTGTGTATATATATATGTATATAAATCTAGGGTTTTGAACGAATGATGTAATATAATTAGGAGGCTTTTAATTATTTATTCTTTTAGGGTTTATGCAATTGGGTTTCAATCATAACTAATTATTAGAATGATTTAAATATGATTAATAGTGTTAATATATGTAGTAGGGTTTATTTATGATTATGGTATATTTTAATATGATTATGATATTAATATCATATGATTAGGGTTAGGAAACTATTAAGATTTATGGTAGTAATAAGGCTAGTTTAGTTAGACCTCTAAACCTATGAACTAATTCAAAAATAAATCCGAAACAAGAAAGGAAAGGAAAAGGTCGATGTCATATCTGATTTGGTCCATGAGGGTCCCTTAGTTAGTTGATCAATGGGTGCCAAAATATACTTACCTCCAAGACATCATCTTTGTTCATATTGTTTGGGTGCTTTATTATTTCTAGAGCTTCTCTTAAGCGTCTTTTGTAGTAGTGATCCTCTTTTTCTAGTACCTGGTATCCTCAAGGAAAACTGAAGTTGTCAACAAGTGTTTAGAGACTTATTTGAGGTGTTTTTCCTATGAAAGGAAAAATCAATGACATCAATGGTTACCATTCGTTGAATGGTCTTACAACACTTCTTGCCATACAACTACTAGCATGACTCCTTTTGAAGATGTATATGGAAAAAAACCACCTTTCGTTCTCTCCTACATACCAGGTGTCTCGAAGGTTCAAGAAGTTGACCAAACACTTACAGTTTGAGAAGCTATTCTCTGTACTCTCAAAGATAATTTGGTCATGGATCAGAATCACATGAATCAACAAGCCGATCAAGGTCGATCAAAAAATCAATTTGTTTATGGATACCAGGTATTTCTTCGACTGCAACCTTATAAACAAACTGTTAAGAACCAAATATCAATATAGCATAGAAAAACCTCAGGAAAAGTACTCAACGCCTTGAAAAAGAGATAATTTCAGATAATAAGCCTCTTCGAGGGGGAAACCTCATTTTACCCCACTTAAATGTTCAAGTACAAGAT
>ML777370.1:624486-649905 GCA_009831015.1 Picea engelmannii | reverse complement strand
ATGCAAGTTTAGTTAACAGTGTTTTTCGGCTTTTTAGTTTTTACCAAGTTTCCGCTTTAGTTGAGTTTGCATGCTTTTACGCATGACTGTAAAACCATTGTAAATCATATACATTCTGTGAATAGTTAGACGGCTGTATCAAGCCCTTCCATTTCTACGTGTATATTTTGATTCTTCATGCTCTGCATATTCTTTCAAGGGCGGCGTTTTGAAACCCGAATACCTTTTGTGCTTTTGATGGGAGCTGACATCCGGATTGGTGCACAGTCGAAGCCCCCTACAAGGAGATTTCAAAATTTACATTAGTATTACACTACATAAATAAGATGGATGAAAATTTCAACAGTATAAATATTAACAGAAAGAGTTTAATTTAGAGTAGAACTTAACTCATGGATAGAGATCTGGTATCTTTCCCCTTGTTGTGTTTTGGTTGGATAGAGGTCCCAGGCCGAGGGGATAATGATACAAGGATTTTCTGATGGGTACCCTAGCAACAACACGGTCCCATCATTAGTGTCGATACCAATAGCATACAAATCCATTGCTTTATGAAATGAAATAAAACAAACAGTGCTACATTTAAAATACGAATTTCATAAGACGTGTTGTGCGAACAGGCCAAAGTCATTGCGCAAACATTACACACAAGAAAAACGCTATACATTAATGCTGGGATTAAATCCTATCCTGAATCCGACATCCTTTATTAAAAAAAGTATTTATAAAATTAACACTAAATACAGAGATTGACCTTCCTCCTAAATTTTTTACCAGACTCCAATTGGACTGTAATACCCACAACCAGCGATAATAACAGTGGGATACATTCTCAAGTATGATACGCCATGGGGCAATTTCTAACGAACTGTTCTAAACCACCGAAGTCGCAATTTTTTAATTGTGTCGGGCTGGGTTGCAATAGCCATTAAGGAAGCTTTTATTCGCGAGGACCAGAAGATAATCTGTTGGAAAATACAGAAAAGTGGACCCATCCTTTACAAACAGAAGAAAGAATTGCAACATAAATTCATAATACGTAGTGGGGAACATTCAACTTTAGACTAGAAACCCTGCGTAGCCTCACAAAAGTGCAACTCCAAGCCTAGATACCTATCAATGGAGGAACTGTAGAGTCTGTAAGGGAACGTCGAAACCCTAAGGGTAAAATAACTTGTGAAGATACCTTGGAGGTGCGAATCCTTCTAAAATCAAAATAAATAAGGAGGCAGGATGTCGAACCCCTTTCAGAAAGATTAAGGATGAAAACAAAGAACAACCCACTTACCCAGCAGTAGGATCATCCAAAACATTCCAAGGAATAGCGTTAAAGGGGAGATTACATTTTTAAAGTCAGATTAAGATGTTTAATACGAGGGTTCTTCCACTGTAGTGGAAACTCGAGTTATCGTTTCAATAACTAAGGATATAGTGGTATCGTAAACTTACCAGGGAGGCACATAACGTTGACTGTTCCACCCGGTAACGTCCTCCAAGTCGATGGCCTTTACTGTTGAGAATGATAATATGCAGAGCCTCTGGAAGGACTCGACATTGAAAACAACAAACACAATAAAACCCTAATAGGAGCTTTAACTACACAGTGTAAATGCTGAGGGTACGAAGGGTGGTCTAACCATGTGACGAGGGAAGAATTGGTGTGACTGGATTGGATGAAAATCCAGGTGAACGAATCATAACTAGCACACACAGGACTGCCATTAAATGGTAGATGCAGAGTCTTAACTCCTTTCTGACAGTAGACCATTCTTTTCACATCAATAAATTAGTGAAATTAATAAATCCCTCCTTGACTCGACGAGTTGGAACTCGTTCACTTCAACTTCATTATTACAGTTAGCATATATTTCAAGAGAATGTTCGTTGGGACATATTTTAATTAAGTAGGAGTTAACATAATTTCTGGTTACCCTAACTCTTTTAGGGAAAGGGATTGGAATAACACTAATCACTAATAATTCATAAAGGAACCCTTTTAATGATGGAAACTTTGGATATGGATGTTAAGCGCCTATCACTAAGCCACACATATTCAGCTGAGGGGTATATACCCGATCCCGTGACTATGTATATATGGTAAGTAAATTTAGTTTCAAAGACAAATTAAATAAGTCCTACGCGCAAACATAGGAATCTCTTGTGTAATGAGAGATTAGGACTGTAAGTCCTAAGTCTAAATTACTATATAGATATATATTTATATAGGTGAGTAGGTTTGAGAATAAAAGGAATTTCTAGAACCTTGGTGAATTGTTTTCTAACCAACGTGGAAATGGCATCGTGTGATAGGTCTAGTTTAAGTTACATCACATAAAATTATAAAATGAAATTGGAGATTAATGTTCCATAGAATTTTATTTTTTTTGAAAATTTGAGTTACATTACATGAATACTTACTACAGTGAACATGAGACAATTAATCATATTTTGGAAACAAAAATAAAGGTAATCTACTAACAAAACATACAACTTCATCAGGTTGTTAAAGAAGGGCAATTTCTTCACTAGGGCATGTGGTTCAACCGGAGTCAAATTTAGTAAACTTTCCCGATGTGATGGAGGGACATGATGAAATGTGGATCATTGATTCCTATGGGAGGAGGAATAACCTATGTGGATACTAGTGGCCACCCACTTGTTTCAATAATTCACAATGGTTCTACATCTTGGCAAATTTTATATAGTTTTTTGAGTTCCAAACGTGTGGGATCATTTTGAGGCCCTAAATGATGTTTTCTTGGCACTAAAATTTCCAATATGTAATCATAGGTAGATATCGAGCCATCCAAAATGTTTAATTCCTATATAGGCCTTCCCAAAGGTCTACTGAGAACCCCAAATGAAGATCATATGAAATATTTATTCCCTCGAGAAGTTGATGTATCAACTAACCACATGAGGGGCCACAAACATTTTCTTGTTTTATCTTTTGGGTTTAGGGTTTTGGATTTTTATATTTTTCTCATTGATGATTTATGTTAAAAGGAATTTTTTGCCTCGTTATAACCATCTTCTTGTGAATTATTATAGTTATCAAATATCTCTCTTTAGGGATAAACTACCACCATTCTATTTAGTTTGTGTGTTTTTCATCTTACATTCTTTTGTATTCCATTCATTAATAGAATCAACGTTAAACTATATTATTTTGTTTGTTGTAATATCTCTCCCTATTTGTTTTTATATATCTGCCTTCATTTTTTTCTCAACATAATATGGATCAAAGAAATCCATGCCTTGGGTCCTAATGAAATATTTGAGGCATGAAGAGCCATGAACAATTCACTAGAACACCACACATGAGTTGTGCACAATATCCTTTCCATATAATACATGATGTATTATTCTCACAATGTTTTGAGAATTAGTTTTGAGTATCAATCTCTTCATATACTCAAATGGAAAAGCTCAAGTCTTAGATGAAGTATAAGTACTTTAGGCATCTACGGAAAAAATAGTGATGCCTCAAATCACCACATCCAACCTCTCTAAGTTTTAGACATCTTTAAGTCCTTAAGAATCATGAATGGCTCCTCAAACCACTATAGATGACCTCTTGAGGGGATATTTTACCTTCAAGTGTGAATATTGACACCATTATGATATTCTTAGCACTAGGTATGGGTCTTGGGTCCTTAGTCCTTGGAAATGATCAGGTGAGGAAACTTAGGCCTTAGGCCATAAACAAATCTTGTAGTCATTTAGAGTCAATAATGACACATTGAACCATGTAAAAGGACCTTTCTAAGGTATCGTTGGTATTTAGATGGGGATATTTAGCGTTATGAGGTTTTTAACACTAATTATGAGTCTTTGGAGCCTAGATATGGTTATCATATTAAACCCAAGAGTTAGGCCCTAAAGAAAGCTTCTATGGTGTTGGTACCAATAATGATATCTTGAACCACCACAAGTGACCTTTAAATGGCATTCTTTGCCTATACCTAGGTATATAGGTACCACTAGAATGTTTTAGCACTAAGTATGGATCTCAGAGCCCTATAAATTGTAATAGGAATGAGTACGTACTTTATAACACATAAACACTCTTCCTTAGGAACACATGCATATTCTAAAGCATGTTCATCCTCCTCAGGAATGCACACATGTTATAAATCACATGCATTACTTTTCTCAAGAAAAAATACACATTATTGAAAAATATGAATTGGGAAGCATGTGTGGTAGTTTAGGGAGAATTAGGTCTCTATAATTAGGAATGAGAATTTGTCTCTAAGAATGTGTGTACATTCCTACACACCCTGCCACCATTTCATCCATCAACTTCATGTGGATTCCTATATATGACTGGATATCATGTAATGGGATTTTATCACTTGCATCATCCATCTTTGTATGTTCCACTACTCAGTGATATATTATAGATTACGTATTTTTAAGTTCCATATCACATGTTTTGCTTGATTTGAGTGAACACAATATTTCACATATTCTCCTAAAATATATCTTTTCTAAAAATCATTTATGAGTTACATGCATGATTCTAACATTTCTTTGGTTAATGGGTCATATTGACTATGAATGGTTATTTATTTCTTGTTCTATTCATACTTCTCAATATAAATTTAGGACATTGATTCGAGCGTACAATATTTTTTTAGTTTACTACTACAAAATTGTAATTTAAGTATAAAAATTAAAGATGTCAGTGAGGTTTTCAAGCATAACATAAATCCATAAATCATAACACAATTAATATTAGAGTTAAAAAAAAGGAACTTGTCGTTGGGAGATAACATAGAAAATTGTAATTTAAGTATAAAAATTAAAGATGCCAGTGAGGTTTTCAAGCATAACATAAATCATAACACAATTAATATTAGAGTTAAAAAAAAGAAACTTGTCGTTGGGAGATAACATATAAGATGATTTACTAGAATTTCATTCAATAGTTAAATAAAAAGTTCCCAAAAGTTTATTATCCCAAAAGTTTATTATCCAAGTAACATACATAAAATTTTATGGTTAAATAAGAACAAGAATACCTTAGTTACTATGTGATTTATGAAGTCCAACTCCTTATCCAATGTTACCGAAACTAGATTTAATCCTCCCATCCAAGATACAAGCTTCTATAACTACATAGCTTTAGGAGACATATGGCATTGGAGACATATGGCATTGCTATCCCTCCATGCCCATGCTCTAAGAACACAAACCATCTAGTAACTTGTAGAATTATCTCAATAACCATTGCAAACTCGGGTTTTAAATCTTAGCTAGAGTTCAATGTCTTTTCTAGAATCCTCCCTTAGTTTTTCCACCCTAAAATAATATCCATTAGCCTTGTATTTTTCTCCCTTATCACTATATTCCAATTCCTTTCAAAATCTTCCCCATTCCAATAGGAAAGGGAAGATAACCTCTTTCCTAGGATGGTAACTACAATAATCAAATAATTTGTATTTTAATGAAGTCTTACATTCACATACTTGTATTTAATTAAGTAGATATGTTTTATTAAATATATTAGTTTATGTTATATTGTTCAATCAATTCAACCTATATTGAATGAAATTATATCTTATAAATGATATTTTACAAGACTATATTATAATTTCTAATTACAACTATAAAGTATCAATTTATTATTTTTTTAAGCTAAAACTAAGTTTTAATATTTCTATATTGATTTGTCTGACAATTGAAAACAAAGAGGGCACACTTAATTAATGGAGGGCACACTTCCACAAACAACAAATTTATCTATCCAATGATTTAAAATGGAGAGGGTGCACTCAATTCATGGAGGGTGAACTTCAACAAAAACAACGAACTCACTCACCAAGATGGAGCTCTGTGTTTACCCAATGTGCACTACATAAAAACACATGGCAACAATAAGACAATCGAACAATAGAGAGGGAGCACCAGTCCCTTGGTGTGCAAGCAGCCTCACAAGCTCACATAGAAAAATACAATCACAAAGAAGAGACAAGTGGATTCGGAAAAACTTCATAAAACGGATTAGAGAGAAAATGTCCCCTTTAATAATTCAGGGAGACTTATTACAAAGGTAATTGTTGCTTTAATGTTTTGCGATTCTCTATGCATTTAGACTGGTGAGAGAAGTTTCCTGCAATAATGACTAACAATTTATTTATACATATCCTTGCTTACTTATATTGGTGAAGGATTTATTACAATTATATGGTTCACTGACATTGACATAGATTAGAAAACTAGCATAGAAATTATTCCATTTATCACCTTGCTTACTACTGACTATTGATCCTCTTATGGTGGTTGTCTAAGGAAGGTTGACGTCCTTCCTGGGGGTCCAATTCCTCCTTTTTTAGATCTAAAAGTGTCCCTCCTTTCACCATCAACTCAGGAAATCCTCGTTTCACTATCTATGTTTTCATCCATTTGGAATGCGATGGAGTTTGTCCATATTAACCAACTAGATAGGAAACATATTGCTGCTGATCGATGGTCCTTTTCTGAATATCTAGATTTGATCATGTAGTAATTAAGGTTGAAAATCAAGAATATTATCCATTGAATGTTGGATGGTTACTGTGTCTTCAAGAAGTGGTCTCTCAAACAAATTCAAATTGTTGACATTTAGAACACCATGGATGCCCAAATGTGTTGAAAGGTCCAACTAATACACATTCTCTCCAATGCGATCCAATTCTGTGTATGGTCCATACCTCAATGGATGCAATTTGTGATGACATCCTTTGAAGTGTTGCTTATCCATTTGCATCCACACTCCGTCCCCCGGTTAGAATGTTAACGAAGTGTGATTCTTGTCATGATGTTGCTTGGCATGATGTTGAGCAACTTGCAAGCCAGTTGCAACTTGATTGTGTCGCTATGATAAATTCTAAATGAAGTGATGGGAAACATGTAGTTCTCATTGTTGATGCACTTATTGTGTGGGAGACAAATTAAGAGGAAAATTTGTAGGGGAAAGTGGTTGGAATCCAAAGAAAACCTCAAATGGTGAGAAGCCTGTGGAAGAATGTGTGTCTTTTTTGTAGCTATGTTGTAGAATGTGGAGATAAGAATCCAACTGTTTATTCTTGATGAAGTAGTTTCACAAATCATGGACCAAGGTATGATTGACCACCTATGTTTCTCCTTTTGTCTATGGGTGTAAAGTCGTGGAAAAACAAAGCTAACAACCTAGTAAAGACCAGATATTATGCCAAAAGGAGATAAGGAAGTGAGAGTATTGATCATAAATGATGCTACCAGATAGGCTGAAGTGTGGCCAAATATTACAGAAGAACAAATCAATATTTTTTGGGGAAGAAGTTGTTTTATGGAAAGGGAGAAAGATCTCCATCTTGGAGAAACGATAGACAATAACCCAAATGGCATCGTGCTTACACAAAGTGGTCACAAGCCCACTCAAAAAGTCCATAGAAATAGATTCCCATGGGTGAGAAGGAATTGGTAAATGTTGATAGATGCCATGCTTTCGATTAGAAGTTTTAAGTTATGAACATAGAGAACAAGCGCGAATGAAGATTTCTACTTGTTTAGACATGGTTGTCCAATAGAAGTGGAACTGGAGATGTAGAAGCATTTTGGCAGTCCTCAAGTGGCCACCGTAGGTGGAAGCATGCAATTCTATGATGAGAATCAAACAATCCTCTGATTATGGAATGAAAATTTTATTGAGGTGATATAGCCACCCGTCTCAGATGTTATAATCAAGAAACATTGTCTGAATGATGGTTGTAGGTTGTTGTAACGATGCCCATATATATTTAAAAGATGGATCTATTTCATACATGTCTTTGTAGTTGTCATATGTCACACATCTAACAACTAAGGTATTCATAACTTATGTTTGTGGTTGTACTAAAAAGTCTACCATTTTGTTAGTGACTCCCTTCTTGTATTTAATAACCAGATGAAATTGTTGTATGTATGCTACCCACTTCATATGTCAATTTTCTTGCATTTTACTCTGCAAGTTGATGAAGATGAGCGGGTGATGTTTGGTGTGCATAATTTTTTCTTTATCAAAAATATAATGGAGCCATTGTTTCAATTCCTATACCAAACTTAAGAATTATTTTTCATATGTACTATAGTTGATATTTACAAAAGAAAGTGTCTCAGAGTGGTATGCCACCGGGTGGCCTTCCTATTTAAGTACTACGCCAATCAAAAATTGAGAAGCATCTGTCTCAATTTTAGAAGGTTTGACCAAGTCTGTAAAGTTGAGGACTTGAGAAGAGAATAATAATTTCTTGAACTTGTGAAAGTGACGTTGAGCATTGACATACCATAGAAACTTCTCTTTATTTTTTAATTGATGCAATGGATGAGCCAACTTGGAGAAATGGGAGAGAAAGCTTATAAAAAATTGATGCCTCATATAAAAAATTTAATAAGATGAACATAAGTTGGAACTGGCTAGTGTGAAAGAGACTACACCTAAGAGGGATCTGGGCATACACCTATATGGTCCACAATGAATCCTAAATATTGCACTGAATTTTGGAAAAAGTAGTATTTCTTTTATTTCACCTGAACTTGATGTTGTCGCGGTAACTCTAAGACTGTGTGAACATGCTGAAGTAGTTCCTCCCTCGACCTGATAAAAACCAAAATATAATCAAGATAAATAATGAAAAACTTACCCACATGTGGCCATAAGATGTCATTGATGAGCTGCATGAAAGTGGTTGGTGCATTTGTTAGGCCGAAGGGCATGACCAAACATTCATAAATACCAATATTGGTATTGAATATTTTTTTCCATATATCAATTGGGTGCATGCGCACTTGATAATAACCATAATTGAGATCTATCTTGGTGAAGGAGGCCCATTGTAGATGGTAAATATTATCCTCAATCTGGCGTAAGGAATAACGATTTTTAATGGTGTATTTTTTCAGGGTGTAGTAATTAGTAACGAGATTCCATTCATAAGTGTCCTTGTTGGGAATAATCAAGGATAGAGAGGTAGAATGGGGAAGAGGAAGGTTGAATGTGTCCTATTTCAAGGCGTTGTCCAGTTTGTCTTTCAATTGTTGTGGCTTCTTTGGTAGCTATGCGATAGGATGGTGCATTGGGAAGTGATTCCCCAGTAATGAGATCGATGGAATGGGAAATGTCCTGGGAGGGTGGTAGCCTAATGGGTGGTTGAAACACATTTGAAAATTCATGGAGAAGGGGGAACACCATGGGAGGAGATGAATTATTGAGGTTATTAGGTTTAAGAGGGAATATTAAACACAAAGAGACATGTTTTTTGTTTATAATATGGTGAGTGGTTGTGGTCTCAGGACGCAACGTTCAATAAGTCATAGGTGATGAAGTAAGATCATACGTGTGTCCTTCCTATTTAAGGTGGCACTGATGGGACTTGTCATGTTAGACAACTTGTCGCTCTTGTTGGTAAAAAAATACCAAGAAGGAGGTAATCACAATTGAAATGTGACACATCGCAGACCAAGGTATCACAAAAGGGACTAATGGAGAAAGTTATGATCCAACACCAAGTGATAGTGATGTGAGGTTCTCCCTTCTGTAGCCAACCAAGTTAATAGGGATTGGGTTGCGGGGTGGTGGGAAGTTTAAGATGTTGGAATAGGTCTTGGGAGACTATATTCATTTGACTTCCATTGTCCAGAATGAGATTTGTGAGTTCATGTTTAGTTTGTTAGTTGTGGGTAAAGTGGGGAAAGTTAGTGCAACTTGGTTTTGGCATAGTCATGAGAATGAGGTAAGGGTTGGATTTGGTGGGGTTGGTGAGAGAAACGGTCTCTATTTTTTCAGTAAATTCAATGGGGTTGACCTTTTCAATCAAGGTCTTATTGGTGCAAATATTTTTAAGGGCTCGACAGTCAACAAAGTTGTTGGAGTTGGTCTTGTGAAAAGTACACCAAACCATGTTTCCAGGAATCAATGAAGAAGAGGGGTAATTTGAAGGATGAGAAGGGGTCAGAGTAGAAATTGTGGTTCTATTGGGTGGAAATAATATTTGAGGAGCCACCTTTTGTTCTACAGACAAATCCCATAAGAACTCCTTGTCCAGTGAGGAAATATCCAAAAGATCCACTTCTCGATGGAGAGGTGACAAGAGAGAATAATTAAATTTAATGATTAATACCTCATCTAGATCCTTGATATGGAGCTAGATGTGAAACTTGGAGAAGATGTTAATGTATCCTTTAATTGACTGAGTGGGAAGCTGACAAAGTTGCAACCACTTGCCGACAATATTCTAGAGATAGCCTGGGGAGTAGAAGTGTTCCCGCAAGGCATGACAGAACACATCCCAAGAATTAAAACTTCCCTTTGTTGGAGAATGAGGTGTACCAAGCTCCACGATCAATTCATAATTTTCTAATTGAGTGTCCCACCAATTTTTCATTATCCCTTAAAGTTGTAGGTTGGTGATATGCAATTTATATGATTCTTCCATCTTGAGGTAAGTCTTGAAGTATGTGGAGAGGCTACGGATCCAGGAATCGATTGTCTTTCCATTCATTTATCCAAATAACTTTGGTAACTAAAAGAGTGTGTCTAGATGCATGGTCACTGGATTCCAACATTATTGGAGTTGAATTAATTCATGGAGAGCCAATGTCAATTATTCAATGGGAGTTGAGGTGACTGCATTGGACTCCTCAATGGATACCTCTCTTTAGGGTGGCATGGTCAGAAAGAAAAAAATAGAGGGACCATATCCTCTTGAAAGAAGAGGTGTGAGTTTCCAAAGGGGGGCCAGAGGAGGGCACGCGAGTAACCTTGAGAAGGGAAAAAATGTTGCACCAATGTAAAGACATAGAATAAACTTGAGAAGGGTGACCAGGATGCTCTGAGAAAGAGCGTGGAGAATTAGTTTAAGAAAACAAAACAATTTGTGAATTTTTGGATGTTTTCATAGTCTTATCCTTCTTCTCTGTGTGTGGAAAATTTCCCAAGGAACTTTCTGTGAGACCAATTGATCTTTTCAATGATTGCAAACATAGAGGGCACACTCAATTCATAGAGGGAACACTTCAAAAAACAACGAATTGATCTATTCGGTGATTGCAAATGGAGATAGCACACTCAACTCATGGAGGGCACATTTCAACAAAGATAGTAAACTCAATCACTGAGAGGGCACACTGTGTTTACCCAATGTGCATTGCGTAAACACACAGGCCATCAAGCATACAAGCGAACAATAGATAGGGCACACCAATCCGTTGGTGCATAGCCAACCTCACATAGTCACACAACAAAATACAAATGCAGAGAAGAGACAAGAGGATTCATAAAAACTTCATCAAATGTATTAGAGAGAAAACATCCCCTTTAATAATGTAAGGCGACTTATTACAAAGGTAATTGTTGCTTTTATTTTCTCTGACTCTCTGTGCATTCAGACCGACGACAAAATTTTCCCACAATAATGATTGGCACAAATTGACAGACAATTTATTTAAACATATCCTTTCTTACTTATACTGGTGAAGGATTTATTACAATTATGTTACTGACTAATGCTAACATAGATAAAAACAAGTAGCATAGAAATTATTCCCTTTAACGCCTTTCTTGCTATTGACTATTGATCCTGTTGTGTTGGTTGTCTAAGTAAGGTCGATGTCCTTCCTGGTGGTACATATATATAAATAACAATATTAAAAACCAAGCGGTGAGGATATTCCAAATAAGAAACCAAATCCCTCATCAATCATCATTGTAAGTCCATGATTTAAACAAATTTTAAGCTAGAGTGTCCATCTAATGAAAAACAATTTAGAAAAAAATAACAAAGGAACAAAATTTACTAACAAATTGAGGCCTAAAAATTCTAAAAATCCTTAGTAGTCAGCAAACCATAGCTATAGTAGGCTTCATTATTCCTAATATATGGTTTCCCATCAAAAGGAAAGAAGAGAAAATTTATTGAAATCAAACGCGGGAATTTCTAGGAGGATCAAGTCAATATTCCAACTTCTCACATTCCACTGATGCCTCACTTTTATCTTCATCTTCACCAATTTGGATGGGGAAATCATGTGCACTAGAGGGAATTGGATCCTTGAGGTTTTTCTTCGACTTCTCCTAGTTCTGCTCCTCAGATCTAACTCTGAATTTTTTGTTGAAATCAGAGTGACAAAAAAGTTTTAATTTTCCTTCAAGCATCTTGATATCCTAAAGGGTGGAATCATTTTATTTGTTGGATTTATCCACTCCCTATTCTACCAATCCTTTAGTATCCCGATAGGTCTCTGTCGGTCGAAAGTACTATGTTTCTCTAGTCCTAATATACTTTAGGTCATCAACCCAAGCCTTAACATATTGAACAATATCTCCATAATAGATGTTGTGTCATTGACACCTAACAACTTCACCACTCTTCATCATGATTTGCTTCTTCTCATCCAAGCACAGGTACTTGAAATGAGACCCTTCCATTCAGGCTTTCCTCACAACCTTGGTCTGATTGGTCGGACCTTGGGAGGAGGAATCTGTTGGATTACTGAGAGGGGAGCTGAATTAGTAATAGAGAAATCTAATCCTTTTTAACCATATAATGCAAGCATTATTTCAATGTAGTATTATCATCCAATATTTGCAGAGTAAATAAATAATGAACAAATGAACAATCATACACATAAACAGTACACCAATGTTTTTCTGTGGAACCCTAAAGCAGGAGAAAACCACGTAATGATTTTTCTTATATGTCTTGAAGAATTACATTCATTGGAAGCACCAAGTTATTTTGTTTTCCAGCTGCAACTGGAAGGAGGCTCCAACCCCCTTGTTTCTCAGGCTACAACCTAAGGGAAGCTCCAACTCCCTAATTCTCTGGCTGCAACGAGAAGGAGGCCACAACCTGCTATGTTCTCCGACTACAACTAAAATCTGGCTACAACCGAAAGCTGGCTACAACCACCTGTCCTTTCCCCATATAACCTCCTTGATGTATAAATAGAATAATGGAGCCACTGTCACACTATCACTGTGAGATATACTATTGTAAACCTATACCAATCAACCTACACCAAATAACCTATACCAATAACCTAAACCATGCATCAACCTATACCTCAATCTATAATAAACATTTACCATAAACAAGTGCATCAACCATGCACCAACCTATACAAAACAACCTATAATCAACTTGTACCATAAACAATTGCATCAACCATGCACCAACATGTACCTCAACCTCAACCAAAATCCCTCATCAATTTCATCATCCAAATCTAATTTGTAACGCTGTAATATACCTGGTGTATATCATCACATACTTGCAAACCTTCCTTAACTTTAGCAACAAAAGACTAGCATTTTCATCAAAATTTACTTTAGTCTCACATGACTAGTTTTTGATTAGTCAACAACCCTAAATTGAATTAATCATAACTATGTACCTGTACTGAATAAAGATATGAAAATAGTACACAATTTTATTTGGTGTGTTTTATGTAATTCATCTAGGTACATACCTTGTTGAATTCTGGCTTATTCTAGAGAGTTAACTTGTAGAGCAGGCCCCCAACATAATATTTGTTGTATAGATATGAAAATTGTATACAAAATACTATGGAATATACTCTAACCAACACATTTGGAATTATGAAATTTGGATCTATTATGAAGAAGTTATGACGCTTTTACCTGAAACACTTCTTTTAGACTAGTTTCAAGACTAGCCAAAAACCCTATTTTCCACGGCGTGTAACTCCAAAAATACAACGAAACACAAGCTAAAATTCGTATGACAACAAATTGGATATGTTTTCTCAAGGGCCTCCCAATTTCATGGTCTGAATCATTCTAGAAAAAAAGTTATTTCAAAAATGGTTAGATGACCTGTAAATAACATACCTTAGAAAACATCATCAAAATAATTTATCCTCCCTTGAATTTCATCCTTCTTTACTTCACCTTGCCTCTAAAATATGGCTTAGATATCCTTTGGTTACATATGTCACCTGTAGATATTCAATATGATCAAGTGTAATTAAAATGAGAGATTCTTTCCTCTTATAATTTACACTCTCCAAGTAGCATCCTCAGAAGCATCTTCTAGGCCACTTTGTCCACATAACCACTTTCTCCACATTGTCACCTATGTCCAACTTTTCCCAATTTGCTACTTTTCCATGTATACAATAGCCACTTGACCACTTAAGCCATTTTCCTCATTTTAGGGTTAGCCTTCTTATAACCACTTTTCATAATTAGAAAGTTCTCCATTTACTTTATTATTTAAATAATCCTCCTTGACTTTGTCACTTCACTTTATTATTTAAATAATCCTCTTTGATTTTGTCACTTCACTTTATTATTTAAATAATCCTCTTTGACTTTGTCACTTCACTGTATTATTTAAATTATAATCATCTTTGACTTTGTCACTTCCCTTTATTATTTAAATAATCCTCTTTGACTTTGTCACTTCACTTTATTATTTAAATAATCCTCTTTGCAAGAACTTTGACTTCTTTGAACTTTTGGAGTTTCAAGCCAATCATATGAGGGTCCTTCAACTTCCTAAGACCATAAATCTCAAACCATGAGGACTTATGTGATGTTCCACATACCACTGGTAATGGAATGACAGGTACTATCCATATAGAATAATCTTAACTGCAAATATATCAAAGCGCATACCATTAAACATAAAAAAAAATTGTTTCCATTACCCAAATTCTTTTTTACTGGAATTTGGTACCAGAATTTCTTCAATGGTTTACATCAATGAAAACCATCCCAATTAATCAACAATATCCCCCTTTGGAATTGATGGAAACACTATGATGCAATACTAAAATCATATCACTCATGATCCACCTGGAACCATGCCTTCATCTCTCTGACCAACGCTCCCCCTTGGAACCATTCCTCTGTCTTCTACATCTGATAAATCTCTCCCGCTTTGTCATCAATGGAAAAGGTATCTTTCCATTCAGGTATGCTCCTGCTAACTGACTCGTCTGATCTCCCAACCTGAATTGTCCTCTTTATGGTGCTTCCTTGTGTACATCTAAGACATATAATATAAGCATTCAAAATAATTAATTTTGGAGTAGAAATAACTTTGAGTCTCTGGAGAAGATACTGAAAGGATTCTTGTGGAAGTGGTTTTGTAAATATTTCTTCCACTTCTTCTTTTGTGCCCACATATTCAACTCTGATGTTCTTTTATGCAACATGTTCCCATAGAAAGTGATACTTGATTGGAATGTGCTTCATCTTGGAGTGCATCACTGGGCTCTTTGAGATATTGATGGCGCTTGTATTATCACAGTAGATTGGAATGGACTCATCATACTCAACATGTATATCTATTAGAGTTTGTTTCATCCATAGAACTCATTGTTGTTGCAATGTAATTTTATTTAGCTGTAGATAAATATATCGATGGTTGTTTCTTGCTTAGCTATGATACTAAACACTCACCCAAGTATAACACTACCCCACTGGTGTTTTTTTGGTCATCAATGCAACCTGTCCAATCTGCATCTGTGTAGGAAATAAGTGATAGATCCTTTACTTTTGGATACCATAATCCAAACTCTTATGTTCCTTTGAGATATCTGAAAATCCTTTTCACTCATAATACATGTGATTCCTTTTTTGTTGCTTGAAATCGTGTCACCTGTACAACTTCCTGCATTACATCTGGTTCAAATGTTGTCACATATAGTAGGCTACCAATCATTGACCTGTATTTCCTTTGATCTGTAGACTTTGAATCATTATCTTTTCTCAACTTGCAACTGGTTTTCATGGGAGTGATAATTGGTTTGAAATCTTCCATTCCAAACCTCTTTAACATTTCTATGATATACCTGGTTTGAGAAATAAAAATTCCTTGGTTCATTTAACGTATCTGAAGACCCAGAAAGAAGGATAGTTCTCCAAGTAATGACATTTCAAATTCATTATGCATGTCCTTTGCAAATTTAGGGTTTAACCTGTCATCAGTACTTCCAAAAATATTATCATCAACATAAACTTCAATTAATAAAATACTATCTTGAGTTACCATGATGTAGAGGTTGTTGTCTGCACTTCCTTTTCTGAACCCTGGATGCTGTAGATATTTATCCAGTCTAGAGTACCATGCTCTAGGAGCCTGTTTTATATCATACAAGTCCTTATTTAATTTACACACATAATATGTGTTCTCTGACAATTTAAATCCTTCTAGTTGTTTAATGTATACTTGTTCTTCAAGTTCCCCATTCAGAAATTTTGATTCTACATCCATTTGATACACTTTAATATTTTTGGAGCATGCATAAATTAAAAGAAATCAGATCTCTTCCATTTTGGAAACTGGGTCAAATTTATAATCAAAGTCGATTCCTTCAACCTGTGCATATCCTTTACATATCGATCTATCTTTCTTCCTTGTAACATGTCCATATTCATTCAATTTATTCCTGTATACCCACTTTGTGACTTTATGTCGATCACATTCTTATCCTTTGGTCTTGGAACCAATTCCCAAGTGTCATTTTTCTCTATTCGATCCAATTCTTCATCCATGGCCTTATTCCAAAATTCATCCTTGATGGCCTCTTCAAAATAGGTTGGTTCAATCGTAGATGAGAGTGGGAGGTGAATTTGTTCTAGTGAATGGATTCTTCTTCTAGTCTCATCTCTTGCATCTTTGTTTATGATAATCTAATCTGAAGGATGATTATTTTGTACTCATCTACTAGGTGTCTTTGGAGGCACTTGTTGAAATTTCTCTTCTGATTATTTCGGATCCTCTTCATCTTCCCCTTCTTCATCTTCTTCATAAAGTTGTTCCATTGATTCCTTTTCTTCTTCCTTTAATTCTTGTTTACATGTTTCATCAATTGTTATGTTGATGATTTCCACAACTTTGTTAAATCTCACATTCTATCACTTGTATGCTTTCCTTGTACTTGAGTAGTCAACAGGTACTCCATTGTCAACATCAGAGTCAAACATTCCCATTATGCCATCTTCTCTTTTGATGTAGCATTTTCTTCCAAAAAAAATGAATTTCTTCCATATCTCTTAGAGAGTTTTCTTAGTGTTATTTATGATCATTACTCTATTTTGAATGTGAATTGTTGTATGCATTGCATGTGTCCAAAAGATATTTGTCAGTTTCGAATCCATTATCATTGTTCGAACCATTTCTTGTATTGTCTTGTTCTTTCTTTCAACAACTCCATTCTATTGAGGTGTCCTAGCAATGCAAATTGTCTTTTTATTCCATTCCTTATGCAGTAGTCCATAAATTCCTTTGAAGTTAACTCTCCTCCATTATCAGATCTCAAGCATTTCATTTTTGAATCCATTTCATTTTTAACCATTTCCTTGTAGACCCTAAAGTTTTCAAAAGCTTCTAACCTATTCCTAAGAAACAAAACTGCAGTCATTATTGTATAATCATCAACTAATAACATAAAGTATTTCTCACCTTTTAAACCCTTTGTTGTAGTTGGTCCAACTAGATCAATATGCATAATTTATATGGTCTTGTCATTGAATATTATTTTGATTTAAACCTGGTCTTTGTTTTCTTTCCTTGCTGAAAATGCTTGCATAGAGTGTTGGTTGGTTTTGTGATCTAGGGAATTTGTCTAACTTCTTCCCTTTTGTTGACTTTGACAAGGTTATCAAAATGTATGTGACCCATTCTTATGTGCCATATCCAACTTTCATGGTCTGTTCCTAGGAAACACTTTTCATTTCCAATTTCACTTAATACATATATGCTTCTTGAATTTCTTTCACTTTTGTGAATCGAAAGTAACTTTATGACCTTGGTGACACATTTGACTCACACTTAGAATGTTATGTTTTATATCTTCTACTAGTAGAACATTATCTACCTTTGTATTCTTGTTCCCAATTCTAACTGTGCCTTTTCCAATGATTTTAGCTTAATCATAATTTCCAAAGGAGACTGATCCATATATTTCCTTTATTAATGTAAGAAACTTGTCTCTATCACTTGTCATGTGTTTTGAACATATAATGTCAACATAGCAACCAAGTTTCTTCTTCTTATCTTGTAGAGCGAGTGTGTATTCTTCATTCCGATACTAATTTGGTTTTTTTATCTATGTCATTTTCTAAGTTTCATGTCTGTGAATATTGTTCTTCTGTTGTGGTTCTCTAGGAGGGACTGTCATTCTGCAATATTTCACCATGTTTCCAAATTTGTTACATTTGTAGCATTCTACTTCAGTTCTCAAAGATTCAAACCTGCTGTAACTTCTTCTCTGTGTTTCACTAGTCCTTCTTGGATAACCATTTTTTGTATGAATTTCAAATTTGTTTTTTTTCTTATTGTTATCTCTACAATTCACAGCTTTATGTCCAAAATTATTACATGCATAACATAAACCAAAAAAGATAGTTTGATACCTGGGATTTGAATATATTCTGAAAGGAGTTACTCTTATGAATCCTTCTTCTTCCCGAAGCCTATCTGTTTCTGACATTCATTGATTCTGAAATCTAAATCTTCTTGGTGGAGGAGTGTCCTTGTGATTTTCTTTGTAGACCATCCTATCCCATTTGAGTGTGTCTGCATAGATTTTTGGATATGTTTCTTGTTCTGTTGTTTTGGAGCTTGATCCCTTTTTTTTTCTGATTGTATCCAAGTCTAGACTTGTCATGATGAGGTTTTTGATTATTGATAATGTTATTCAAAAATTTTGAGTTGTTTTGGATATTTTTCTTTTGAATATCCTTTCTTAATGTGACAATTTATGCTTCCAAATTTCCAATGATCCTTTCTCTTCCTTCTAGCTGTTGTTTGAGTGCTTCTTCATTTATTTTATCTTCTTCAATTTGAACCTTCAAATTTGTGATCATTTGTTTTAGTTCCCGAGTGTCTTATTTCTTGTCTAGTTCCGCTTGCAGTTTCTTTTTTTCTTCTTTTCTCTTTTGATAACTTTTATGGCACACAACAATTATTCTCTGTAGTCAACTTATTCCTCTTCATATTCTTCTTTGCCCTCTTCACATTCTTCTTCGAAGTCTACTTTATCAGAGTCTTCTACTGCCATGAATAGAACTATTTATGTCTTACTGTCAATGACTTCATCTTCATATGATGATGAGATGTATTCTTTGGTACATAAGCTTTTCTTGAAAACTTTCTTTGTGGTTCTTTTTCCTTTATATGTTTGTTTTCTATTTGAGTAACCTTCATCATTTCTCTTTTTCTTATGAGGACATTTGTTAGCAAAATTACCAATACCATCACAACTAAAATAAATCAAAGGAAGCTTACCTCTATACATGTCATTGGTTCCCTTGTTCAATATTCCGAGAAATTTGTCCTTTTCTTCATCATCTTCCGAGACGTCACTACTACTTCTATGTTCTTTTTCATTTTTTCTTTCCCTTTTTCTTTGACCTTTTGGATGATTTGAAGGCTTCTTCTTTTATATCTGAATTATCCTGTTCATTTCACATTTCATATGCTGTGAAGATTCCATGTAGTTTGTCCATGCTTATTGAGTTTAGATCTTCTCTTTATTCTAGTCCTGATATCTTAGGGTCAAATCTCATAGGAAGAGATCTTAGTACCTTTTGAACAATTACAGATTATTTTATTTCTTCTCCCAATCCCAAGATTGCATTTATTGTTTCATCGAGTCGTAAAAAGTAAGATGCAATGTTCTCATCTTCCTTAATCTTTAGTTGTTCGAAATGACCTCTGTAAGTTTGAAGCTTTGTTTCTTTGAATTTTGAATCTCCTTCATAAATATTTCGAATTTTGTCCCAAATATCTTTAGAGGATTTACTATGTGAAACTTTGGTGAATATTGATTCTCCAAGACCATTCAAAATTTCATTTGTGGCTTTGGAATGATTCTGAATGAGTTTCATTTCTTTGTCATTTGTCGACACAATTGTTGGTGTTGTGTACCCATCTACAATTGATTGGAAAATTTCAAATCCATGTGCCTATATATAAGTCTTCATCCTTATGCTCCAAAATGCATACTTTGGTCCATCAAAATGTGGTATTCAATTTTTATACATGTTTCTTCTCTCCATGATATACCTTTCAGTGGTTAAACTGATTTCTGAAGGAACCTTCTTTGATACCAATTGTTAGATTACTGAGAGGGGGGGTGAATCAGTAATAGAGAAATCTAATTCTTTTTTAACCATATAATGGAAGTGTTATATAAATGTAGCATTATCATCCAATATTTGCAGAGTAAATAAACAATGAACAAATGAACAATCATACACATACACATTACACCAATGTTTTTATGTGGAAATCCAAAGCAAGAGAAAACCACAAAATCCTTTTTCCTATATGTATTAAAGAATTACATTCTTTGGAAGCACCAACTTCCTTTGTTTGTCAGTTGCAACTAGAAGGAGGCTCTAACCCCCTAGTTTATCAGGCTACAACCTAAAGGAAGCTCCAACTCCCAAATTCTCTAGCTACAACCAAAAGGAGGCTACAACACCCTATGTTCTCTGGATACAACCGAAAGGTGGCTACAACCACTTGTCCTTGCCCCGTCCATATGCCCTGACATATAAGTAGAATTATGGAACCTTTGTCACACTATCACAGTGAGATATATTGTTGTAAACCTGTACCAATCAACCTGCATCAAGCAACCTATACCAATAACCTGAACAATGCATCAATCATGTATCAAGCTTTAATCAAACTGTACCATAAACAAGTGCATCAACCATGCACCAACTTGTACCTAACAACATGTAATCAACTTGTACCATAAACAAGTGCATCAACCATACACCAACCTGTACCTCAACCTCAACCAAAATCCCTCATCAATTTCATCATCCAACTATGATTTGTAACTCTACAATAGACCTGGTGTATACGATCACATACCTCCAAAACTTCCTTAACATTAACAATAAGAGACTAGCATTTTCATCAAACTTTACTTTACTCTCACATGACTAGTTTTGGATTAGTCAACAACCTAACTTGAATTAATAATAACTATGTACATGTAATGCATAAAGATATGAAAATAGTACAAATGTTCTTCAGTGTTTTTTATGCAATTCCTCCAGGTGTCACTACTTGGAACCTCTCAAAAAAGGAGTTATAGAAAAAATGGAATACCTTGTTGAATTCTGACTTATTCTAGAGTGTGAACTTGTAGAGCGTGCCCTGCATAGAGTATTTGTTGTATGAATCTGGAAATTGTACAAAGAATACTACAGATTGTAATCTAGCCAACATATTTGTCTTACATAATTTGTATCTATTATGAATAAGTTATGATGTTTTTACCCAAAACACTTCTTTTAGACTAGTTTCAGGACTAACCACAAACCCTATTTTCCATGGAGTGTAACTGAAAAAATACAATGACCCACAAGCTAAAATTTGTACCACAACTACCTGGATATGTTTTATATATGGCCTCACAATTTCCCGATCTGAGTCATTATAGAAAAAAATTATTTCGAAAATGGTGACATGACTTGTAAATAACATACCTTAAAAAGCATCATCAAAAGGATCTATCCTCCCTTGAATTTCGGCCTTCTTTACTTCACCTTCCCTATGAAATTCGACTTATATATACTTTGGTTACCTCACTCACCTATAGATATTCCAAATGGTCAAGTGTAATTAAAATGAGAGAGTCTTTCCTATTATTTATACTTCCAATAAGCTTCCTTAGAAGCATCTTCTAGACCACTTTGTCCACATAGCCACTTTGTCCACATAGTCACCTATGTCCAACATTTCCCAATTTGCCACTTGTCCACGTATCCAATAGACACTTGACCACTTAACCCATTTTCCTCATTTTAGGGTTATCCTTCTTATAACCACTTTCCATAATTAGAAAGTTCTCCATTTACTTTATTATTTAAATAATCCTCCTTGACTTTGTCACTTCACTTTATTATTTAAATAATCCTCTTTGATTTTTTCACTTCACTTTATTATTTAAATAATACTTTTTGAATTTGTCACTTCACTTGACTATTTAAATAATCCTCTTTGACTTTGTCACTTCACTTTATTATTTAAATAATCTTCTTTGCAATAACTTTGACTTCTTGGGGTTTCAAACCAATCATATGAGGGTCCTTCAACTTTGTAAGACCATAACTCTAAAACCGTGAGGAGTTATGTGACGTTCCACATACCACCGAAAATGGAATGACATGTACTATCCATATAGAATAGTCTTACCTAAAAATATATCAAAACTCATCCAATTATACATCAAACAAACTTGCGTCCATTACCCAAACAATTGTGCTACCGAAATTCGCTACCAGACTTTCTTCAAGGGTTGACATTAATGACAACCAACCCAATTAATCAACTGAATACTCCTTCTTCTTACCTTCATAACTAATTACTCGCACAGGAATGTGGTCAATTCTAAACTATTTTTCCTACTTAAGTGACATAAGGCAAGAGCATTTTCCCCCTTTACTTACCTTGCTAATTATTTGCCAAATAAGATTTGACCACCAACCTATGCTCACATAGAACTTTGTGGACTGTTGATGTTGTCTTGTAGCCTACATGTCTCTATGACCCATAAAGAGATTTAACGAAGGAAATGACCATGGGGATAATTTATTAGGTTTCCAAACCTAGACCCAGTCCCAATTTTTCTAGATTTTTGTTTCTAATCTCCAACTGAGGCGATAAACTTGACTAAAAAATGCTAACTATGAGACATTCCAAATCCTTCTTAGCTTGAAATACTTAATTCCTTCCCCTATACCTACTTGAATTTGTTTCCTTAACATGTTTGGGGAAATCATTCAATAGTCCGCAATAAGCGTAGTACAACCATGTATTTTACTGTAACTTCTCTTCAATCCTCTCTCTCAGTTACAATTTTTTCTTTGTACCAACCACCTTCACCATTTATTTCCACTTGATATCATATCCCATCGTACAACTACCATGATGCCGAGTGAAACCATATGTCCTGGTGAATAACCACTTGTACTGCAAGAGTTATCAACTATCAAGGGTGGCATCATCAATAAAACATTCAAAAATCCCTTCATCAATACCCTGACCCACCGATGAATGATGAATATCTCTTTGTTGTTCTCCTTCTAAGTCCTCCATCAATCTAGATGTAATTGTCGTCTTGTCAGACCTCAAGGTGAAACACTTGCTCTTGACGTTTGACACCCATCCGGGGGACATATTAATTCATTATTAATATAATATAATAATTAATATGTTTTAAATTGATAACAGTGTACTTGTACTTGATATATTTGAATATATAATGTATGCATATCTTATGTATGTACTAATGATAAAAAATGCCTACCTCCAAGGCATATTTCCTTTATACTCACAACCAAGAATGTGAGATAGTAAATCAAGTAAAAACGTCGTTGAATAAGTTGCATTAGCTAATTCAAAATATTTCAATACTCATTTATAATCATAACATGATTAGTGTAATTGAATTACAAAAATATTCTAAACATGGTAGGAACGGAGTATGGAAATACATGTGGCATATATAATCATGGAGTACCATTCTCAACTAACTTCAAATCACCCTTCTTCCCTAACCTACCTCCATATTCTATATTCTATCATTTTCATTGTTATAATACACTAAAGCATGGACTATATGAACACAAATACATATTATAACCTCTAATTGGAAGTGTCAATAGATCTAAACTCCCCAATAGGAAATTAGAAATTACCATCACACGTCTAAGGGAGCAAGGATTAATATGATCCTTCCATGACTCTGGGTTTTGTAGGACGAATGATGGATAATACCTCCAACCCACTTGATAAAACTATGGTCAACACCATATCATTTATAGAACTGGCATCAATATCATATCATTGACCATATTGTTCTATTGTTGTTGTTGTTAGATATATGCCATCAAATGACTAGTTTTGGCAATGGTGCTTCCTATAAAAGTTGTAATTGTCCACATAGGACAATAATGTGTGGAACGAATAATTTAAATTACAAAATAACACTTTATAATGTCCCCTTACTCTTTCAATATCCATGACATCAGTGTTAATTCAATTCCATAATTATTTAGCTATCTGTGAGCACATTAACCTACATGTTATCCTATGAAAACACATAATTATGCATAATTATATACCAATTTTCATATGATTAACAATATTACATATTATCATTTCAATAAATGAAGAACATTTCTTCACCATGTGATTGAAAAAAACAATTTGTTCCCAATATAAATCAAATTGGTGTACACATACCAAACATTCATTTCAATTTTTCATGCTCAAAAAAATCATCTAACTTTCATTATTAATATCATCAACTATACAAATAATAAATCAATTTTTTCATATAGGTAGGCCTGTGTGTCATAAAAATATAATTTTATCAATCTAGCAAAGTTTAGGAGATAATAACAATATAAGGCTCAACTATCAAGATCTCGAGTAAGACATTTTATGTTTTATTTTCAAAATGATTGGTTTCCAATCCACTGCATTGTATGCATTGTAAGCATTCAATACTGTGGGGATCCCCAAATATCTAAGGAATGTTCACTGAGCAACTAGGGAAAAACACAAGACTTTATCTATTCATTGCATTATATGAAGAGAAGTTCTTTAGCCATAAATTTGGTTTTTGGATATGTTTATTAAGCCATTTGAACTTTTCATATAAGTGTGAAGGAATGTGTTAAATCTCTTGAATATATTGCAAAATATTCTCCCAACAAAATAATTTCATTTGTAAATTGTGAATTAATTATCACATTGATTCCTCTAAGCATGGTAATCACTAAATAAATAATCCTCATGTAATCAATTGAATCTTCAATCCACCTTATAAAATGAGGGAAAAATTCTAATTTCTTGAGATCGTTGAAAATATATTAATATCAAACTCTATAAAAACATTGGTCATATCAATTTTGATAAACATCCCCTTGTTATTATTGGTTCTTCTTGAGTCATTCACGTATTGTACTAAAACACTTATCTGTTATTTGACATTTCTCAACCGGTCCCCTCAACCAATCCCCTTTGATTTTCTGTAATAAGATTTGACATGACGAAGTTGAGTATCATTTCCTTTATTTTTTCCATAATATAATGAGAGATGTTACAAAATGTGATTGTCCATAATTGAGTGAATGAGGAGGGTCTACATTGCTGTTGGATCTACCCAAATAATCCTAAATTTATTACTCCCCTAGTTTTTTTATACTTTTTTATAATTTGACAAATATCCCATTTTATTCTATTCCACTAGGCCCAATTAAATTCATTTGAATACATATTCTTTGCTAATTCTCTTCATGAGTACGTAATCGTAAACATAAGTGACTAGAGAAGGGATTGATTGTAGCATTTCAAATAAAACTTAATGAATGGGACGAAAGTCCACTAAGAACAATTATCTTAAAGTATT
>ML777370.1:602029-620096 GCA_009831015.1 Picea engelmannii | reverse complement strand
TCACTTCACTTTATTATTTAAATAATCCTCTTTGATTTTGTCACTTCACTTTATTATTTAAATAATCCTCTTTGACTTTGTCACTTCACTGTATTATTTAAATTATAATCATCTTTGACTTTGTCACTTCCCTTTATTATTTAAATAATCCTCTTTGACTTTGTCACTTCACTTTATTATTTAAATAATCCTCTTTGCAAGAACTTTGACTTCTTTGAACTTTTGGAGTTTCAAGCCAATCATATGAGGGTCCTTCAACTTCCTAAGACCATAAATCTCAAACCATGAGGACTTATGTGATGTTCCACATACCACTGGTAATGGAATGACAGGTACTATCCATATAGAATAATCTTAACTGCAAATATATCAAAGCGCATACCATTAAACATAAAAAAAAATTGTTTCCATTACCCAAATTCTTTTTTACTGGAATTTGGTACCAGAATTTCTTCAATGGTTTACATCAATGAAAACCATCCCAATTAATCAACAATATCCCCCTTTGGAATTGATGGAAACACTATGATGCAATACTAAAATCATATCACTCATGATCCACCTGGAACCATGCCTTCATCTCTCTGACCAACGCTCCCCCTTGGAACCATTCCTCTGTCTTCTACATCTGATAAATCTCTCCCGCTTTGTCATCAATGGAAAAGGTATCTTTCCATTCAGGTATGCTCCTGCTAACTGACTCGTCTGATCTCCCAACCTGAATTGTCCTCTTTATGGTGCTTCCTTGTGTACATCTAAGACATATAATATAAGCATTCAAAATAATTAATTTTGGAGTAGAAATAACTTTGAGTCTCTGGAGAAGATACTGAAAGGATTCTTGTGGAAGTGGTTTTGTAAATATTTCTTCCACTTCTTCTTTTGTGCCCACATATTCAACTCTGATGTTCTTTTATGCAACATGTTCCCATAGAAAGTGATACTTGATTGGAATGTGCTTCATCTTGGAGTGCATCACTGGGCTCTTTGAGATATTGATGGCGCTTGTATTATCACAGTAGATTGGAATGGACTCATCATACTCAACATGTATATCTATTAGAGTTTGTTTCATCCATAGAACTCATTGTTGTTGCAATGTAATTTTATTTAGCTGTAGATAAATATATCGATGGTTGTTTCTTGCTTAGCTATGATACTAAACACTCACCCAAGTATAACACTACCCCACTGGTGTTTTTTTGGTCATCAATGCAACCTGTCCAATCTGCATCTGTGTAGGAAATAAGTGATAGATCCTTTACTTTTGGATACCATAATCCAAACTCTTATGTTCCTTTGAGATATCTGAAAATCCTTTTCACTCATAATACATGTGATTCCTTTTTTGTTGCTTGAAATCGTGTCACCTGTACAACTTCCTGCATTACATCTGGTTCAAATGTTGTCACATATAGTAGGCTACCAATCATTGACCTGTATTTCCTTTGATCTGTAGACTTTGAATCATTATCTTTTCTCAACTTGCAACTGGTTTTCATGGGAGTGATAATTGGTTTGAAATCTTCCATTCCAAACCTCTTTAACATTTCTATGATATACCTGGTTTGAGAAATAAAAATTCCTTGGTTCATTTAACGTATCTGAAGACCCAGAAAGAAGGATAGTTCTCCAAGTAATGACATTTCAAATTCATTATGCATGTCCTTTGCAAATTTAGGGTTTAACCTGTCATCAGTACTTCCAAAAATATTATCATCAACATAAACTTCAATTAATAAAATACTATCTTGAGTTACCATGATGTAGAGGTTGTTGTCTGCACTTCCTTTTCTGAACCCTGGATGCTGTAGATATTTATCCAGTCTAGAGTACCATGCTCTAGGAGCCTGTTTTATATCATACAAGTCCTTATTTAATTTACACACATAATATGTGTTCTCTGACAATTTAAATCCTTCTAGTTGTTTAATGTATACTTGTTCTTCAAGTTCCCCATTCAGAAATTTTGATTCTACATCCATTTGATACACTTTAATATTTTTGGAGCATGCATAAATTAAAAGAAATCAGATCTCTTCCATTTTGGAAACTGGGTCAAATTTATAATCAAAGTCGATTCCTTCAACCTGTGCATATCCTTTACATATCGATCTATCTTTCTTCCTTGTAACATGTCCATATTCATTCAATTTATTCCTGTATACCCACTTTGTGACTTTATGTCGATCACATTCTTATCCTTTGGTCTTGGAACCAATTCCCAAGTGTCATTTTTCTCTATTCGATCCAATTCTTCATCCATGGCCTTATTCCAAAATTCATCCTTGATGGCCTCTTCAAAATAGGTTGGTTCAATCGTAGATGAGAGTGGGAGGTGAATTTGTTCTAGTGAATGGATTCTTCTTCTAGTCTCATCTCTTGCATCTTTGTTTATGATAATCTAATCTGAAGGATGATTATTTTGTACTCATCTACTAGGTGTCTTTGGAGGCACTTGTTGAAATTTCTCTTCTGATTATTTCGGATCCTCTTCATCTTCCCCTTCTTCATCTTCTTCATAAAGTTGTTCCATTGATTCCTTTTCTTCTTCCTTTAATTCTTGTTTACATGTTTCATCAATTGTTATGTTGATGATTTCCACAACTTTGTTAAATCTCACATTCTATCACTTGTATGCTTTCCTTGTACTTGAGTAGTCAACAGGTACTCCATTGTCAACATCAGAGTCAAACATTCCCATTATGCCATCTTCTCTTTTGATGTAGCATTTTCTTCCAAAAAAAATGAATTTCTTCCATATCTCTTAGAGAGTTTTCTTAGTGTTATTTATGATCATTACTCTATTTTGAATGTGAATTGTTGTATGCATTGCATGTGTCCAAAAGATATTTGTCAGTTTCGAATCCATTATCATTGTTCGAACCATTTCTTGTATTGTCTTGTTCTTTCTTTCAACAACTCCATTCTATTGAGGTGTCCTAGCAATGCAAATTGTCTTTTTATTCCATTCCTTATGCAGTAGTCCATAAATTCCTTTGAAGTTAACTCTCCTCCATTATCAGATCTCAAGCATTTCATTTTTGAATCCATTTCATTTTTAACCATTTCCTTGTAGACCCTAAAGTTTTCAAAAGCTTCTAACCTATTCCTAAGAAACAAAACTGCAGTCATTATTGTATAATCATCAACTAATAACATAAAGTATTTCTCACCTTTTAAACCCTTTGTTGTAGTTGGTCCAACTAGATCAATATGCATAATTTATATGGTCTTGTCATTGAATATTATTTTGATTTAAACCTGGTCTTTGTTTTCTTTCCTTGCTGAAAATGCTTGCATAGAGTGTTGGTTGGTTTTGTGATCTAGGGAATTTGTCTAACTTCTTCCCTTTTGTTGACTTTGACAAGGTTATCAAAATGTATGTGACCCATTCTTATGTGCCATATCCAACTTTCATGGTCTGTTCCTAGGAAACACTTTTCATTTCCAATTTCACTTAATACATATATGCTTCTTGAATTTCTTTCACTTTTGTGAATCGAAAGTAACTTTATGACCTTGGTGACACATTTGACTCACACTTAGAATGTTATGTTTTATATCTTCTACTAGTAGAACATTATCTACCTTTGTATTCTTGTTCCCAATTCTAACTGTGCCTTTTCCAATGATTTTAGCTTAATCATAATTTCCAAAGGAGACTGATCCATATATTTCCTTTATTAATGTAAGAAACTTGTCTCTATCACTTGTCATGTGTTTTGAACATATAATGTCAACATAGCAACCAAGTTTCTTCTTCTTATCTTGTAGAGCGAGTGTGTATTCTTCATTCCGATACTAATTTGGTTTTTTTATCTATGTCATTTTCTAAGTTTCATGTCTGTGAATATTGTTCTTCTGTTGTGGTTCTCTAGGAGGGACTGTCATTCTGCAATATTTCACCATGTTTCCAAATTTGTTACATTTGTAGCATTCTACTTCAGTTCTCAAAGATTCAAACCTGCTGTAACTTCTTCTCTGTGTTTCACTAGTCCTTCTTGGATAACCATTTTTTGTATGAATTTCAAATTTGTTTTTTTTCTTATTGTTATCTCTACAATTCACAGCTTTATGTCCAAAATTATTACATGCATAACATAAACCAAAAAAGATAGTTTGATACCTGGGATTTGAATATATTCTGAAAGGAGTTACTCTTATGAATCCTTCTTCTTCCCGAAGCCTATCTGTTTCTGACATTCATTGATTCTGAAATCTAAATCTTCTTGGTGGAGGAGTGTCCTTGTGATTTTCTTTGTAGACCATCCTATCCCATTTGAGTGTGTCTGCATAGATTTTTGGATATGTTTCTTGTTCTGTTGTTTTGGAGCTTGATCCCTTTTTTTTTCTGATTGTATCCAAGTCTAGACTTGTCATGATGAGGTTTTTGATTATTGATAATGTTATTCAAAAATTTTGAGTTGTTTTGGATATTTTTCTTTTGAATATCCTTTCTTAATGTGACAATTTATGCTTCCAAATTTCCAATGATCCTTTCTCTTCCTTCTAGCTGTTGTTTGAGTGCTTCTTCATTTATTTTATCTTCTTCAATTTGAACCTTCAAATTTGTGATCATTTGTTTTAGTTCCCGAGTGTCTTATTTCTTGTCTAGTTCCGCTTGCAGTTTCTTTTTTTCTTCTTTTCTCTTTTGATAACTTTTATGGCACACAACAATTATTCTCTGTAGTCAACTTATTCCTCTTCATATTCTTCTTTGCCCTCTTCACATTCTTCTTCGAAGTCTACTTTATCAGAGTCTTCTACTGCCATGAATAGAACTATTTATGTCTTACTGTCAATGACTTCATCTTCATATGATGATGAGATGTATTCTTTGGTACATAAGCTTTTCTTGAAAACTTTCTTTGTGGTTCTTTTTCCTTTATATGTTTGTTTTCTATTTGAGTAACCTTCATCATTTCTCTTTTTCTTATGAGGACATTTGTTAGCAAAATTACCAATACCATCACAACTAAAATAAATCAAAGGAAGCTTACCTCTATACATGTCATTGGTTCCCTTGTTCAATATTCCGAGAAATTTGTCCTTTTCTTCATCATCTTCCGAGACGTCACTACTACTTCTATGTTCTTTTTCATTTTTTCTTTCCCTTTTTCTTTGACCTTTTGGATGATTTGAAGGCTTCTTCTTTTATATCTGAATTATCCTGTTCATTTCACATTTCATATGCTGTGAAGATTCCATGTAGTTTGTCCATGCTTATTGAGTTTAGATCTTCTCTTTATTCTAGTCCTGATATCTTAGGGTCAAATCTCATAGGAAGAGATCTTAGTACCTTTTGAACAATTACAGATTATTTTATTTCTTCTCCCAATCCCAAGATTGCATTTATTGTTTCATCGAGTCGTAAAAAGTAAGATGCAATGTTCTCATCTTCCTTAATCTTTAGTTGTTCGAAATGACCTCTGTAAGTTTGAAGCTTTGTTTCTTTGAATTTTGAATCTCCTTCATAAATATTTCGAATTTTGTCCCAAATATCTTTAGAGGATTTACTATGTGAAACTTTGGTGAATATTGATTCTCCAAGACCATTCAAAATTTCATTTGTGGCTTTGGAATGATTCTGAATGAGTTTCATTTCTTTGTCATTTGTCGACACAATTGTTGGTGTTGTGTACCCATCTACAATTGATTGGAAAATTTCAAATCCATGTGCCTATATATAAGTCTTCATCCTTATGCTCCAAAATGCATACTTTGGTCCATCAAAATGTGGTATTCAATTTTTATACATGTTTCTTCTCTCCATGATATACCTTTCAGTGGTTAAACTGATTTCTGAAGGAACCTTCTTTGATACCAATTGTTAGATTACTGAGAGGGGGGGTGAATCAGTAATAGAGAAATCTAATTCTTTTTTAACCATATAATGGAAGTGTTATATAAATGTAGCATTATCATCCAATATTTGCAGAGTAAATAAACAATGAACAAATGAACAATCATACACATACACATTACACCAATGTTTTTATGTGGAAATCCAAAGCAAGAGAAAACCACAAAATCCTTTTTCCTATATGTATTAAAGAATTACATTCTTTGGAAGCACCAACTTCCTTTGTTTGTCAGTTGCAACTAGAAGGAGGCTCTAACCCCCTAGTTTATCAGGCTACAACCTAAAGGAAGCTCCAACTCCCAAATTCTCTAGCTACAACCAAAAGGAGGCTACAACACCCTATGTTCTCTGGATACAACCGAAAGGTGGCTACAACCACTTGTCCTTGCCCCGTCCATATGCCCTGACATATAAGTAGAATTATGGAACCTTTGTCACACTATCACAGTGAGATATATTGTTGTAAACCTGTACCAATCAACCTGCATCAAGCAACCTATACCAATAACCTGAACAATGCATCAATCATGTATCAAGCTTTAATCAAACTGTACCATAAACAAGTGCATCAACCATGCACCAACTTGTACCTAACAACATGTAATCAACTTGTACCATAAACAAGTGCATCAACCATACACCAACCTGTACCTCAACCTCAACCAAAATCCCTCATCAATTTCATCATCCAACTATGATTTGTAACTCTACAATAGACCTGGTGTATACGATCACATACCTCCAAAACTTCCTTAACATTAACAATAAGAGACTAGCATTTTCATCAAACTTTACTTTACTCTCACATGACTAGTTTTGGATTAGTCAACAACCTAACTTGAATTAATAATAACTATGTACATGTAATGCATAAAGATATGAAAATAGTACAAATGTTCTTCAGTGTTTTTTATGCAATTCCTCCAGGTGTCACTACTTGGAACCTCTCAAAAAAGGAGTTATAGAAAAAATGGAATACCTTGTTGAATTCTGACTTATTCTAGAGTGTGAACTTGTAGAGCGTGCCCTGCATAGAGTATTTGTTGTATGAATCTGGAAATTGTACAAAGAATACTACAGATTGTAATCTAGCCAACATATTTGTCTTACATAATTTGTATCTATTATGAATAAGTTATGATGTTTTTACCCAAAACACTTCTTTTAGACTAGTTTCAGGACTAACCACAAACCCTATTTTCCATGGAGTGTAACTGAAAAAATACAATGACCCACAAGCTAAAATTTGTACCACAACTACCTGGATATGTTTTATATATGGCCTCACAATTTCCCGATCTGAGTCATTATAGAAAAAAATTATTTCGAAAATGGTGACATGACTTGTAAATAACATACCTTAAAAAGCATCATCAAAAGGATCTATCCTCCCTTGAATTTCGGCCTTCTTTACTTCACCTTCCCTATGAAATTCGACTTATATATACTTTGGTTACCTCACTCACCTATAGATATTCCAAATGGTCAAGTGTAATTAAAATGAGAGAGTCTTTCCTATTATTTATACTTCCAATAAGCTTCCTTAGAAGCATCTTCTAGACCACTTTGTCCACATAGCCACTTTGTCCACATAGTCACCTATGTCCAACATTTCCCAATTTGCCACTTGTCCACGTATCCAATAGACACTTGACCACTTAACCCATTTTCCTCATTTTAGGGTTATCCTTCTTATAACCACTTTCCATAATTAGAAAGTTCTCCATTTACTTTATTATTTAAATAATCCTCCTTGACTTTGTCACTTCACTTTATTATTTAAATAATCCTCTTTGATTTTTTCACTTCACTTTATTATTTAAATAATACTTTTTGAATTTGTCACTTCACTTGACTATTTAAATAATCCTCTTTGACTTTGTCACTTCACTTTATTATTTAAATAATCTTCTTTGCAATAACTTTGACTTCTTGGGGTTTCAAACCAATCATATGAGGGTCCTTCAACTTTGTAAGACCATAACTCTAAAACCGTGAGGAGTTATGTGACGTTCCACATACCACCGAAAATGGAATGACATGTACTATCCATATAGAATAGTCTTACCTAAAAATATATCAAAACTCATCCAATTATACATCAAACAAACTTGCGTCCATTACCCAAACAATTGTGCTACCGAAATTCGCTACCAGACTTTCTTCAAGGGTTGACATTAATGACAACCAACCCAATTAATCAACTGAATACTCCTTCTTCTTACCTTCATAACTAATTACTCGCACAGGAATGTGGTCAATTCTAAACTATTTTTCCTACTTAAGTGACATAAGGCAAGAGCATTTTCCCCCTTTACTTACCTTGCTAATTATTTGCCAAATAAGATTTGACCACCAACCTATGCTCACATAGAACTTTGTGGACTGTTGATGTTGTCTTGTAGCCTACATGTCTCTATGACCCATAAAGAGATTTAACGAAGGAAATGACCATGGGGATAATTTATTAGGTTTCCAAACCTAGACCCAGTCCCAATTTTTCTAGATTTTTGTTTCTAATCTCCAACTGAGGCGATAAACTTGACTAAAAAATGCTAACTATGAGACATTCCAAATCCTTCTTAGCTTGAAATACTTAATTCCTTCCCCTATACCTACTTGAATTTGTTTCCTTAACATGTTTGGGGAAATCATTCAATAGTCCGCAATAAGCGTAGTACAACCATGTATTTTACTGTAACTTCTCTTCAATCCTCTCTCTCAGTTACAATTTTTTCTTTGTACCAACCACCTTCACCATTTATTTCCACTTGATATCATATCCCATCGTACAACTACCATGATGCCGAGTGAAACCATATGTCCTGGTGAATAACCACTTGTACTGCAAGAGTTATCAACTATCAAGGGTGGCATCATCAATAAAACATTCAAAAATCCCTTCATCAATACCCTGACCCACCGATGAATGATGAATATCTCTTTGTTGTTCTCCTTCTAAGTCCTCCATCAATCTAGATGTAATTGTCGTCTTGTCAGACCTCAAGGTGAAACACTTGCTCTTGACGTTTGACACCCATCCGGGGGACATATTAATTCATTATTAATATAATATAATAATTAATATGTTTTAAATTGATAACAGTGTACTTGTACTTGATATATTTGAATATATAATGTATGCATATCTTATGTATGTACTAATGATAAAAAATGCCTACCTCCAAGGCATATTTCCTTTATACTCACAACCAAGAATGTGAGATAGTAAATCAAGTAAAAACGTCGTTGAATAAGTTGCATTAGCTAATTCAAAATATTTCAATACTCATTTATAATCATAACATGATTAGTGTAATTGAATTACAAAAATATTCTAAACATGGTAGGAACGGAGTATGGAAATACATGTGGCATATATAATCATGGAGTACCATTCTCAACTAACTTCAAATCACCCTTCTTCCCTAACCTACCTCCATATTCTATATTCTATCATTTTCATTGTTATAATACACTAAAGCATGGACTATATGAACACAAATACATATTATAACCTCTAATTGGAAGTGTCAATAGATCTAAACTCCCCAATAGGAAATTAGAAATTACCATCACACGTCTAAGGGAGCAAGGATTAATATGATCCTTCCATGACTCTGGGTTTTGTAGGACGAATGATGGATAATACCTCCAACCCACTTGATAAAACTATGGTCAACACCATATCATTTATAGAACTGGCATCAATATCATATCATTGACCATATTGTTCTATTGTTGTTGTTGTTAGATATATGCCATCAAATGACTAGTTTTGGCAATGGTGCTTCCTATAAAAGTTGTAATTGTCCACATAGGACAATAATGTGTGGAACGAATAATTTAAATTACAAAATAACACTTTATAATGTCCCCTTACTCTTTCAATATCCATGACATCAGTGTTAATTCAATTCCATAATTATTTAGCTATCTGTGAGCACATTAACCTACATGTTATCCTATGAAAACACATAATTATGCATAATTATATACCAATTTTCATATGATTAACAATATTACATATTATCATTTCAATAAATGAAGAACATTTCTTCACCATGTGATTGAAAAAAACAATTTGTTCCCAATATAAATCAAATTGGTGTACACATACCAAACATTCATTTCAATTTTTCATGCTCAAAAAAATCATCTAACTTTCATTATTAATATCATCAACTATACAAATAATAAATCAATTTTTTCATATAGGTAGGCCTGTGTGTCATAAAAATATAATTTTATCAATCTAGCAAAGTTTAGGAGATAATAACAATATAAGGCTCAACTATCAAGATCTCGAGTAAGACATTTTATGTTTTATTTTCAAAATGATTGGTTTCCAATCCACTGCATTGTATGCATTGTAAGCATTCAATACTGTGGGGATCCCCAAATATCTAAGGAATGTTCACTGAGCAACTAGGGAAAAACACAAGACTTTATCTATTCATTGCATTATATGAAGAGAAGTTCTTTAGCCATAAATTTGGTTTTTGGATATGTTTATTAAGCCATTTGAACTTTTCATATAAGTGTGAAGGAATGTGTTAAATCTCTTGAATATATTGCAAAATATTCTCCCAACAAAATAATTTCATTTGTAAATTGTGAATTAATTATCACATTGATTCCTCTAAGCATGGTAATCACTAAATAAATAATCCTCATGTAATCAATTGAATCTTCAATCCACCTTATAAAATGAGGGAAAAATTCTAATTTCTTGAGATCGTTGAAAATATATTAATATCAAACTCTATAAAAACATTGGTCATATCAATTTTGATAAACATCCCCTTGTTATTATTGGTTCTTCTTGAGTCATTCACGTATTGTACTAAAACACTTATCTGTTATTTGACATTTCTCAACCGGTCCCCTCAACCAATCCCCTTTGATTTTCTGTAATAAGATTTGACATGACGAAGTTGAGTATCATTTCCTTTATTTTTTCCATAATATAATGAGAGATGTTACAAAATGTGATTGTCCATAATTGAGTGAATGAGGAGGGTCTACATTGCTGTTGGATCTACCCAAATAATCCTAAATTTATTACTCCCCTAGTTTTTTTATACTTTTTTATAATTTGACAAATATCCCATTTTATTCTATTCCACTAGGCCCAATTAAATTCATTTGAATACATATTCTTTGCTAATTCTCTTCATGAGTACGTAATCGTAAACATAAGTGACTAGAGAAGGGATTGATTGTAGCATTTCAAATAAAACTTAATGAATGGGACGAAAGTCCACTAAGAACAATTATCTTAAAGTATTATTTGCTAATTCTCTTCATGAGTGCGTAATCGTAAACATAAGTGACTAAAGAAGGGATTGATTGTAGCATTTCAAATAAAACTTAATGAATGGGACGAAAGTCCACTAAGAACAATTATCTTAAAGTATTGATAGGACACATCATGAAAATATTAATAATTATTGACCCTTATTCAATTTTCTAGAGTGATTTGTTGAACATGGTTCCTCATTTTTTTATGCATGAGATATTTTATGAAATAGTGTTGTATGTCTATGACCTACCAGAAGTCACAAGATCTTATATTTCAATGTCCAATATTCTCCCTCTTTTCTCGAGGCTTGATGTATTTTTTTTATTAATAATATTTTTTTTGCGGTGGGGGAGGTGGGGTGTTCAAATTTTTTATTAATAATATTTTTTTTGTGGTGGGGGAGGTGGGATATTCAAATATAATCTCTTGTTATTCCATGATTTTAGTTTTAAGGAAGATTGTGTGATATTGGGTTTCTTATCTTTATTTTTGGGAAGGGAGATAACCTTTCTTTTCCCATGATTTTAATTTCTACCTTGTGTTTGTAATTTTCAACTCCTAAACAAAATAAACAAAATATGGAGAAACTTGAATCAAAATATGGAGAAACTTGAATCAAGAGTTTCCATTATTCTTTTGACATTTCAGGGAGTGGGCATATTTTAATCAAAGAGGGTTAAAAATAAATGGAATGGGTGCATAGTTGTATTTATCCAATAGTTTTAACAAAATTAGTTTATGTTCAGATGTTGCTTCTTACTACATGAAGTAGCACCCTTTCCAACATAGGGGTTACGGGAGGAAAAAATCTAGGGAGTGCACCATTTTCACCTTAGTATAATTTCCCATGAACTTTATTCCAACTCCTATAAGACATGGATGTTATCCCAAATAATGAAAATTAAACGTCTTTAAGTGAAACCAAATCATACAATCACGTGATTTACTTTCATGAATCAAGAAAATTTAGAATAAGACAATGTAATAGGATTCCAATTAGCGACTACAATGCTCTAAATATATTCAAATAGAAACAATTGCATGAATATAGTTTATATCCACTTCAAATCAACATTAGTAGCTAATGGATGTTAAGAAAAATTGGAAAACATATATTCAATAACATCTCGACAAGTGTTATATAAAAGTACCAATGATATATAAACACTAACTAATAAATAAGTTGACAAATTAACGGTAAATCCCCCTAGGGTTTTACAAGTTAGCACTTGGAATTTACCAAATAAAATATCTATCTGAATGATAAGAAATTACAAGTACATGTGAGGGAGTATCTAACAAACCTTTCGTTCGTCATGACATCAACGTCTCATAACAAGTGCAACTTTCTTTTGTGTGTGCGTGTGTACAAGGGTAATAAAGGCATTACACTTTGCGTCGCAACATGATGACGAACATGACACATGCAACTGTGACAACAACATGACGACCTTAGATGCACATCAAGCATCTGGAAGCAATGAACGCCAATCATCTGACGAAGGATAAGACTGACTGTCCTACCTTGCAATGGTTAGGACCTCCACGACACATAAGCAATGCTGAAGCCCAAGTTCCCATCGATTTTGACCATTTAAGGTCTCAGGGTTGGCGACTATTCTGAGGAACAAGGAGGTGTCTACATCCTTCCGGACACAAGCATACCAAGCTTACAAGCTAAGGACAATCATCCTAACAACCCCACGCACCCCAAACACTTACACAAAATTAAACCTATATCAATGAACTTATCAATATTCTTGATATGCGTATAGTTTTCAATCAAAGTATTACATAAGAAAATCAACACGAGGGATTTTTCATTATTAAGTGGCATGCTGTCAATGAAATGAAAATTAAAAAACACATTTTCAGGTCACTTTCAAAACCCTACCAATGGGAAGAAACTTCTAATAAACAATGAAACTGGGCTACCACTACTAATAAGTGTATATGGCATTTACAACATGAAAGCCATTAATATTAAAAATGATAGAAAATAATTAAGAAGTTTTTTTTTTATACAATATAAAAAAATGTATAGTTCTAAGAAAAAGAACAATAAAGCAAATTCATTGATACCAATAGTAAAACAATAATAGAATTATATAACAACTATTTTTCTTTTAAAAACTTTTTCTCAAAATAATAAGAGTACCATAAATATATTTAAATTTATATTGTATAAAATAATACATTTATTATGATAATATACTTATTTATTAATCATTAATCAAAAGCTAACTAGATTGTCTAACTTAGGATTTAGTCATTAATTTACAATCATTAGGCTTTAAATGCAACCCATCTAGCAAGGTTAAATATGCAATCCCATCTTTACTCAGTCCAATTAAATCATTAACACTCCCTCTAGGGTTACATCTATTTTAATCCAATATCCATCCAACTAGACATTAATCTTGATAACCTTAGTAACCATATTAAACTAGAAGGATACCATTAAAATGAATAATGAAGTGAAGAACAAGGAATTTAAGAACAATAACCGGGCATTTAATGTAAAGAAAATAACGAGGCATTTTAAGAAATAAAAATAAAAGCAATTAAGAAGGCTTTAATAATATTTTACTGCCAGGTTCCCCGGATGGGGTGACACGTCGTGCGATTGTGCCACACGGGAGCCGGCTGGGATGCGGTATTAATGCATCTACCAGCTAACATCCCCTCCGACTTTAACTTTCCATGGATATGAGCAAGCACATTCAAATGATGAGGCCCCTTGCACGAGGGAGGAGTACCAACCAACAACGCACTAAACAACAGGCTTTAATGGCCATGGCGGTCATGCTAGCACTAGTCCTCACTGCCCAGGTCGACAGAGCAAAGAGCCAGTCACTCCTTGCAGCCTCCGCTCCACTGGAACAACAGAATAGTCGTAGCTTCTTCGCCAATCCATTAGAATAGCAGAAGCATCCTGTGACCTCGCTAGTGTTTTGGAGCCTAGCAACCTTTCAGGAGAGCACTCAGGCACTCTACCAGACCCCCACCATTCCTAGAGTGTGAGGGAAGCCACGCAGGGCAGCTGCATGGTACACGGCAGAATCACGATGATAGAGGAAAAAGAATTTTGAGAAAGCCATAGTAATGGTAGCTCGACGAAGGAAAAAGACACCACGAGCACCTCTAATGGTGTACGTGGAAGAAATTATTCCAGAGGAAGGCATGGAGAGTGTCCCCGAGCATACGTTGTTTACAGTGCCGGATAACTGGAAACTTCCTTCGGAATTTGGTCCAGACAGTAAGCCTCTGCCTGCACGGATTTTGGCTGGTCCCAATGCCACTAGCTTAGAGGATCCTTACCCCACTTGCTACGTTGAAGAGGAGATTCCTCCTGAACCACCCAGGGAGGTGACGTGGCAAGCACACAATCAACAGGTGCACACGCATCAGGAAGCAGTTGAAACCACCCCCACGGAGTCAATTGACAACCACAGCTAGGAGCAACCATTCTTAGCAGACTTGGGGTGCCTCAATCTCATTTTTGAGGTGGGGAGCCTGTTGGATTACCAGATCTTTCGCCTTGCGCGAATTGACCAGAGACTCGACATCCTCTTCATGGCTCACTCCAGAACTCTTCCAAAGAGACAATGCCCAACTTGCGTGTGGGCCTATGCATTCACAGTAGGATGGCGACAGCATGAGGACAAGGACAAGTGCGCAGGCTCAAAGGTCAAATGATGCTCAGAACTGTAATTTTCTTTTTTTGCTATAATCTAGGCTTTAGGCCAGCTAGTTTTCAGTTTCCTTAGAACTAGTTCATGACATCCAGTTACATCTTTATGACTGATAGTCCTGGTTTCCTTCGGGTAGGACGATGCACTGTTAATTTTGTTAATTTTTTGAATGGGGCAACACATGCCAAGGGATGCCCAACTGTCCCGGTTTCCTATTTAGGCGGGACAACTGGCATCACAAACAACTACTGTATTTTTCTTATGGTAATATAACAGGTTCCACCTTTTTTTACTTAAAAAAATATATATTTTACTACCAGGTGGAAAAATAAAATAAAGCTAAAAGACTCAGGCATAAATTTTATAGCCAAAACGATTGTCATTTCAGCTGCCGATCAACTAACAAATAAAAAAATTTGCTGCCAATTGAATTAACTACCCAACGACTGTCAATTCAGCTAGATTCTGTCATGTTTTAAAAGGTTTACTACCAGTTCAATAATTACAGCACCTCCATCAAGAATAAAGGGGACAACCATCATTCATGCCATGAAAAATTTTGTTGAGAGCCGGAAAAGGAGGTTTAACCGTTTAGCAGCACGATGATCCCCTTTTTTTTGGCAACGTGTGGACTCAACAACAATGTTGTCCTCTTGTTCTACTTTAAAAACAATAGATCCACAGGACACGTATCGAATAGAAGGACTAACATAACATAAGTCATGCAATTAAATAAATGATAGGGATAAGTGGTTGATCGAATGGTCATAATAACACCTGAAGATGTGTAAACATATACACTGTCTGGTGGAGGATTTGGCAGTCTCTGGCCAACGTTCCCATAGAGGTGGTTGGCTATCAAGATTTAAATGGATAATGGGAATAGTTGGGGCCGTACTGGATGTCGATTCAGGAAAAAATTGAGACGAAAATTTCTGAAACGCCTATCATACATAATGCCAACCACAGAAACGTAGGCAAGGGAATACTGCAATGATAAAAATGTAGAGTGAATGCCAACCCAACACAGAAAGGGGATGAGCTAATGAAATGGGGCTATAAGGATGGATGAAGGGCAGAGATACCTTTCAAAAAACAAGTGAAGAGCACACAGGACAAATTCACCATTGACCGATAAGTATTTAGAGTTAAATTCTCCATTAAAATTGAAGAAGACACCGAGTTCAATGGGCCATTACCAAATGAGCATACAGAAACAATTGGCCAGCATGAGATTTACACAGTTAGATTTCGTTAGTGAAGTGATGAAGGCCCAGGGCTTGATTTTAGAGCTGCCATATGATGTAAACGCTGAAGTAATATTTTTTATCAGCACCTTCTTGAACGCAGAGTGAAGAAATTAAATCTATCATAAATTCCATTCGCTGAAGTATGAAGGCGTAGGGCTTGAGTTTACAGTTGCCATATGATGTAAGCGCTAGAGTAATATATTTTTATCAACACCTTATTGAACGCAGAGTGAAGAAATTACATCTATCATAAATTTTACTCGTTGAAGTATTCCCTTTTTATCATTACCTAAATGCAACAGTAGAGGCAATACTTTATATTTGTTGAATAATTACAAATGTACAAGTAATATATTTTTGTTTACATCCACTACATAACGACAATCGCATTAGTGATAAGAACAAGTCAATCCAACAAGAACCAGACGCAGATCAAAGTTAAATACTTTTTACATCTTTGGATACCAATGTAAAAATGATGACTACAGTAAGAGGGTGTCAAGGCCCTAAGGATAACTCATCAAAGGGATCGCAGGGATTCTATCAGTCGGGGTGCAGAAATAAACATCAAGGATGCAAGATAATCCAAATGCAGAGGCCGTGCTGAAGGACACAAGTCATTAATCTGGAAAGGACATCAACAGAGGGAGGTGGCTAAAAGGTTCACCTTCGCTTCACCATCCTCACACAGAAAAGCAGGGCGTTGAGATCCATAGGTCTTTTAACGCTAAGGCGACGACCGTAGATCAGGCTTCTGGCCGACTACTCAAGCGAGGAGTGACGAGCTAGGGACGAAAAGAAAACAATCACATGGGTCACAATCAAACCATAGGGTTTTCGATTCATGCGGGGACAAAGGCCACGGGAAATTAATCGACCAAACAATCAGCTAGGCTAAGAAAAAAGGGTTTGTTATTATCTAAGAATCCAATCCATTTACAATCAATATGTAGATCCAAGCATAATTCCTAATGCATTCTATTCTACAAAATAAAAGAGAGTATTGTTGCCTGATCACCCGCTTTGAATGACATCCCATGCTCCATGTAATTCCTGCTTGTTGACCATCGAGACTTCACTGGTACCTCCCATTCAATGCTAGGGGTACTCTTCTTCCCCGTTAGCCCAACGATCCGCAAAGGGGCCACACACACTATCCAGAGATTTTGTCTAGCTCCAAGCTTGCCTCGCAAGGCCGATCTACCACTCCTCTCCAAGCTGTGTATCCCAACTCCCCACAAGTAAATCAATCAGGTCGATATTTATGCAGCGTAACATTACGCAAACAGAAGATGCCCCCTTCATCCCTCTCCTTCCTTTATTTTATAGCATTTTGAACTTCCTTTCTTTCCTAAAATCTCATTTAATTATAGTTTAAAAAATAAATTCCTAAAATTTCCTCTTCGTACAAGTGTCCCCCATCCCCTACATTCCTTCATAAATTAATTTATTTAATTAAGTAATTATCTTTATTTCCCTCACCCACCTAGAGTTACTCCTAGAATCACTCCTAGGTGTCCCTAGATTCCCTTACATGTTTTAAAGGCTTTCCCTATTACGAAATTGCTAATTCAGTTTAAAATTAGAAAGCTCTTAAATGTGGATTCCTTACTAAGTTGACTTCTCTCTTTTTCCCTTAAGTTCCCCTTTCTCCTTTTTATGTTACCTCCTTTCCCTAGTTTCCTATTTTTTTTATTTTCCCTCTTTCCCCTTTTACTTAGAATTCAAAAAGGAAAGTGTGTAATATAACCCCTTTTCCCTTTTATCATTAATTTAATATCTTTTTAAATTATCAAATGATAAAATAATTAACTCCCTCTTTACTTTTTATATCCACAGATTTTATTTCTTATGAATAATTTAATTTCTTACTCCCTTCATGTTACAAAATTTTATGAAGACCATAATTATTACTTAAGTGGTTTTCATTTTAATTTTTATTCTTTTATTT